>CM053026.1:698191524-698751524 GCA_028564925.1 Lithobates sylvaticus | reverse complement strand
ACACACACATATATATATTATATATATATATATATATATATATATATATATATATACATGTCTATATATCCTAGATATCTATCTATCTATGTATATATGTATATATATATATATATATATATATATATATATATATATATATATATATATATAGCTAGACAGATAGATAGATAGATAGATAGATAGATAGATATATATACATACATATATATATATATATATATATATATATATATATATATAGATAGATAGATAGATAGATAGATGGATATATATATAGGATATATAGACATATATATAGATAGATGGATAGATATAGGATATATAGACATAGATAGATAGATAGATAGATAGATAGAAGATATATAGATAGATGGATATATATATATATATATATATATATATATATATATAGATAGATAGATAGATAGATAGATAGATAGATAGATAGATAGATTTCTCTCTCTCTATATATATATATATATTCTCTTAGATAGATAAATAAAGATTATAGAGAAATAGATAGATAGATGTATTAGATCGATCAGGTTATTAAACCAAATGCAGAACAGTAGAGGATATATATTTATAGATAGATAGATAGATAGATAGATATCTTTATATATATATATATATATATATATATATATATATATATATATATAGATGTATATCTATATCTATATATATATATATATATATATATATACATAGCCCATACTTTTGGATTATATATATTGAAAATGATATTATAGTATTATTATTATTATTATTATATTACATATAGGCCATATAGGATTTGCATGTTAATAAATTGGTACATCTAATCTCTAGGTATATAGTATCTATCTATCTATCTATCTATCTATCTATCTATCTATCTATCTATCTATCTATCTATCTATCTATACTATTTCTTTTTCATATATATATATATGAATATATATATATAGGTCATTTGGGTGTCCAGCCTACATAATAGTCCAGTAATAGGATTTTGTGGTAGATCTGATCACCTTGTAAAATCAGGGCTATTTCCAGCCCAAAAAATAAAAATCTACAGTCCAAACTGTGGAGTTCCCCGGATTGAGGGAGAAGGAAGGATAAGTGGGGTGATCTGTGTGCGCCCCGGAACTGGCCCTGCATGAGATGAGTTGATAAGCCTGGCTGCAATGACAGCCTGGGAGCCCCCCAATCCCCGCTCAGTTTCCTGTCTGATCACACTGAAAGGGTCTCATTGTCCAGTGTGTCTCTGGCCTCAGAGGAATGCGCTATTTCAAGTGGCCCAAATTAATTTGATCTCGACATTATGATGCACTTGGGAAAGATGAAAGTGGAGGCTGACCGTCTCCTCCGAGAACTCTATAATTATAGATAATATATCCTATTTCAAAGCAATTAGCTCAATCGGGCGTAACGAGGCACTTTGCTGCCAGGGAGTAACAATGCCTTACGGTTATTTAAGCTTTATGATGTCAGGCAGACTCTGAGCCTAGCCCAAGTGGCACTTGGCTCCTCTGCTGAACAGCATGGCATCCAGGGGAGGGGGACACATAGATCTGTGCCAGGGGGCACTACAGGGAGGATCTAGGAGAGGCTGATACTGCCATGAACTAGGAGCTGACCATGAGCAACATGCTGGCCATAGGCAAGAGTTAACCAGTAACTCCATTCATCAGCAGCAGGACTACAAATCCCAGCTTTACACTGAAGAGATGGCTTTTATTAGTAATTGGAGTCAGCTCTACAGAACACTATAGAATTTATTTATAATAATCAAATCAGTACGCATGGGAGCTGATTTACTGAAGGCCAATAGGCCGTTCACATTTCAGTCTGGATATGAATTTTCTCCAGAGCTTAATGAATGTGGTGAAATTTCACTTTGCAAAGAATACCAAATCATGTGCTGGGGAAAAAAAAATAAAAAATCAGCATTTTTTGCTTGCACATGATTGGATGATGTAAGTCAGCAGAGCCTCACTTTATTCACTAACCTCTGAGTAAAATAACTATGCAAAGTGGAACTTCCCTATTTGTCCTTAGTAAATCAACCCCAATGGGGTCCAGAACTGACCGCAGCAAACTGATACATCTCCACTATGGCACATTGCGTTATGTCTTTGGATTAGTTCATATAAGCATTTAGCATTTGCTATTTGCATAACATGATCCATTTATATTCATTATGCAATAATATGCATGCAGGTATAGGGTTACCTTGTCCTTGCCCACTTATACAGTATTGTCCAGAGTTAAAAATAAGAGGATACAACACTTAGTAAATTTAGTTAAAGTGTTTCTAAACCCAGGACCCTGCATTTACTATATCTGGTCTCCCACAGTACACAGAACATGGAAATGCAATACAGTAGTTTTAGTAAATATAAACTGCTAAATACCTTTTCCTATCAGAAGTTAGAGCAGTCTTGTGACTTCTATGAGTGTCCAGCAGAGCACTGGTTAAATCTTGTAGGAGGAGTTTTCATTCTTCCCTAATTGTCCTATGAGGCTGCAGGACCCCTGACCCTCTATCTGGACAGTGCTGATTGACCCTGTGCTGATCACATGCACCTTCCCAAGAAAAGAAAAACTCTCTAGCAATACACATCAAACTGAGCATGTGCAGCTTGCCCCGAAGGCTCTGTTCTATCAGGAGATTGGGGACAGTGGAAGAAAGACTGATACAGACTGATTTTACTGTTGTGGGTTTAGTAACACTTTAATCATTAGTAAATCATGGGGTTTGATTTATTATGGGAACACCTTAAAAGCTGGTCCTGAAAATGTAACTGTCAAAAGGTATTATGGAGAGTACTCACTTGTTTGGTTAAAGACTAACTTCTGAAAACTTGAAAATTCTCCCTTGCTGTGGTGCAAGGTCAGCTGAAGAATAGGAAATTTCCCTTGAAACATGTCTTGTTGCAACCTGGATCCTCTGGTGGTGTCGGTGTGGTCGATCTTTTTGACACTGGGACATTAGGCGGCGTCTCACCACCTAGGAAGAGCCAGCACATTCTCAGTGATCCGGATGCTGGGTTATGGACTGATCCTCTGGGCTCAGGACGGCGCACAGTTTTGACCTTAATTCATCCCAATAGACCTACTTTTGTGAGTAGGATCGTTTTTCATTGTTTTAATAAAGGCTTACATTGACATACTACAACACAGCAGTGGCGCTGTCTGTCTCTTAACCCTCTTTTGTAATGCAAGGGTTAACTGCTTGTTTAGGTTAGGTAACATAGAAAAGAAGATTTACTTACTTGATCCTCTACTCCATCCTGCTAGACTGGTCCCCACAGCATATTCTCCCCATGCTCTGGCTGTCTAAGGTCCTGATTAGGGATGAGCCCGGTGTTCGATTCAAACCCATGTTCGAATGGAACATCGGCCGTTCGTTCGTTCGTCGAAACCAGAACTTTGTTGGCAGTTCGCATCAAATTCGTGTGATAAGAACGGCCCGCAATGCACTGCGCCAGTCGCAGTGCATTGCTGGCTGATGATTGGCCAAGCATGCACTGTACTTGGCAAATCACAGCGCCGGCAGCGAGGAGAGCCATAATTGACCACAGGCAGGATGCCTTTGGCCAATTAAAGCTCAGGGGGGTTTAGCACACGCCCCACACTATATAAGGCCGCCAGTTCGGCGGCCTTGTGTAGTGTTGTCCGGCATTTATAGCGAGAAGGATAGGCAGAGACAGTGTAAGCTGTGCTTTATACTTCTTTAGATAGCGCTGTTACAGTGAGTGTAGTGTTCAGGGAGAGAGCAGGATAGGCAGGGACAGTTTCAGCTTTGCTTTGCTTCCTAACCTAGCGCTGTTACAGTGGGTGTAGTGTGCCTCCTGCACAGCATACACCTGAATCTACCCCCTCATTGCTGGTGTTGTGTAGTTGATTTGTGCAACACAGGGATCTGCCTAATATTCAGTCAGTGTAGTGTGCCTCCTGCACAGCATACACCTGAATTTCAATAGCACTGATTGCTGTATAAATGACAATGGTCCCAAAAATGTGTCAAAAATGTCCGATGTGTCCGCTATAATGTCGCAGTCACAATAAAAATCGCTGATCGCCGCCATTACTAGTAAAAAAAAAATATTAATAAAAATGCTATAAAACTATCCCCTATTTTGTAAAAGCTATAACTTTTGTGCAAACCAATCAATAATCGCTAATTGCGATTTTTCTTTTACCAAAAATATGTAGAAGAATACGTATCGGCCTAAACTGAGGAAAAAAAAAAGTTTTTTTATATATTTTTTGGGGATATTTATTATAGCAAAAAGTAAAAAATATTGAATTTTTTTCAAAATTGTCGCTCTATTTTTGTTTATAGCGCAAAAAAAGGACGCCAATTATGTTTGGGAGCCACGTCGCACGACAACGCAATTGTCAGTTAAAGCCACGCAGTGCCGAATCGCAAAAAGGGGCCTGCTCCTTTGGCTGTAAATTGGTCCGGGGCTTAAGTGGTTAAATGGCTTTTTTGCCTTTACAAATGTCATTTTGTGCAGGGACAGTTCTAAACATGGGAAACAAATGCCACTTCACAGGCATACTTTAGACACCCCCCAGGTACGATATTTAAAGGAATATTTCACTTTTTTTTTTCACTTTATGCATCATTAAAATGAGTGCTCCAGAAAAAACTTCCGTTTTAGCTCTCTCCAATTTTAGTATATCTTCCCCAATGTCTCAGGAGGAGGGATTCATCTGTCAGCACTGTCTGTGTTGATGAGGGAATCATCGTTCTGATCATTCCCAACAGAGGCAGAACAGCGGTCTGCCTATGTAAACAAGGCAGATTGCCGTTCTGTGACAAGGGAAGACAGAGATCTTGTGTTTCTGCTACGCAGAAACACGGATCTCTGTCTTCCCACAGTTCAAGCTCCCTCCCCCACAGTTAGAAAGCACACATTTAACCCTTTGATCACCCTTGATGTTAACCCCTTCCCTGCCAATGTCATTAGTACAGTGACAGTGCATATCTTTTAGCACTGACCACTGTATTCACTGTGACTGGTCCCCAAAAAGTGTCACTTAGTGTCCGATTTGTCCACCACAATGTCGCAGTCCCGCTATAAGTTGCTGATCGCCACCATTACTGGTAAAAAAGAAATAAAAATTACATAAAAATATCCCATAGTTTGTAGACACTATAACTTTTACGCAAATCAATCAATATACGCTTATTGGGATTTTTTTTTTACCAAAAACCTGTAGCAGAATACATAATGGCCTAAATTCATGAAAAAATTTGATTTTTACATTTTTTTTTCATTGGATATTATTTATAGCAGAAAGTAAAAAATATTGTTTTTTTTTTCAAAATTGTCGATCTTTTTTTGTTTATAGTGCAACAAATAAAAACCGCAGAGGTGATAAAATACCACCAAAAGAAAGCGCTATTTGTGGGAAAAAAAGGACATCAATTTTATTTGGGAAAGCATGGCACGGCCGCGCAATTGTCAGTTAAAGTAACGCAGTGCCGTATCCCAAAAATAGCCTGGTCATTAAGGGGGGTAAAATTTCCAGAGCTGAAGTGGTTAACAATTGAAGTGTACTTATTGCTATCCAGGACTCTGTTAGAGAGATTTCCTCTCATTTATTGTCATACAGACAATGGTTTTACAAGCCCTAGTATGTGTATGTATGAAAGTGATTTAATGACCTTAGATTTGTAAGCTCCTTGAGACAGGGACTGATGTTAATGTATAATAAATATGTAAAGTGCTGTGTAACTTGATAGTGCTATTAACTACCTGTAAAAAAAAAAAAAAAGTAGAATAGTGAAAGGCTAAAACCCCTATCAGCGTTTTATTGTTTGTGTTCCTGATGCAGGTTTTTCATCGCTTTCTACCATCCACTGTCACCAGGACACAAAGAAAGACCTTTGATTCATACAATAAGGCTGAGTCACTCCTGGTGAGTCAGTCACTTCTCTGTACTTCTCTGTATAAAGTGCTGCTTGAGCTATGGAGCCTGTAAACAGGCTCTAACTAGACTGAGACACATATCATATGCGAATAGGAGCCTAAAGCTCCACCTGCTGCCTCAAAAAAGAGAATGCTAATTATTTAAACTTAACATTAAACTTAACATCTCACATTTAGCTAAATTCAAAAGACATTTTTTTTTAAGCAGAACTAAACTCTTCCAATCAATGTGAACTATTTTAATCCTTATGCTGCTAGCATTAGTAAATACCGTATATACTTGAGTATAAGCCAACCCAAATATAAGTCGAAGCACCTAATTTTACCACAAAAAAATGGGAAAACTTGAGTTGACTTGAGTAAAAGCCTAGGGTAGGAAATACAGCAGCTACTGGTAAACAATGCCCATCTGCAGGTTCACTGTGCCCATCTGCAGCCTCACTGTGCCCAACTAAAGCCTCACTGTGCCCACTTTTATCATCAGTGCCCATCTGCAGCCTCACTGTGTCCATCTGCAGCCTCACTGTGCCCACTTGTATCATCAGTGCCCATCTGCAGCCTCACTGTGCCCATCTGAAGCCTCACTGTGTCCATTTGCTGCCTCACTGTTCCCATTTGCAGCCTCACTGTGCCCATCTGCAGCCTCACTGTGCCCATCTGCAGCCTCACTGTGCCCATCTGAAGCCTCACTGTGCCCATCTGCAGCCTCACCTTTGATTACACACAGCAGGTGTCTCCCACTGTGTCATGCAACTGCAGTCTGTTCGGCGGCCGTCCACTGTAACAAAGCCCCGCCTCCTCCTCATCTGTGATAGGCGGAACACCGAACACTGATACAATGTTGGGAAACTGAATCAGTGTTCTGTCTATCACGAACGAGGAGGAGGCGGGGCTTTGTTACAGTGGACGGCCGCCGAACAGATTGCAGTTGCAGACGATACAACGGGACATGACACAGCGGGAGACCCTCACTCGAGTATAAGCCGAGGGGGGCTTTTTCAGCATAAAAAATGTGTTGAAAAAGTCGGCTTATACTCGAGTATATACGGTACATAGAAAGGTATATTATATTTACTTAAAATTTTTTTTTTTTTTTTTACATTTCCTCAGTTGCTTCCTGGTTTCTGGTCTGGGCCAAAATGATATCATACATCCCAGTCTTCATGGGCATTTTTTTCTTTCATTTTCTCACCTAAGTACGCCACCTACCTGCATGTCAGAGCTAAGGACAGGTGGATACCAGGAAGTAAATGCTACATACATCATCCACCCTTACTCAACATAGCCATGGCTAGAAATGAATTGAGTTCACTTTGAGTATTTAAAAATAATTAAATCATATATCAACACCTCACTGATAGAGGAGAATTATAAAGTTCTACAGCGATGGTACCAGTGAGAGTGGCTTCATATGTCCCAGGCACCTCCACTCTATGTTTCAGGGGATGTGGTATAGAAGGCACAGTCTACTATATATGGTGGACATGCCCTAAAGTCAGGCAATTTTGGATACGCATTTATAATTTTATCTACTCACTAACCCAGGTAAATCTAACTAAATTACCACAACAGGCACTGTTGGGTAACCAAATAAAGGGAGTGCCAGGGCACACAAAGAAACTCATATCTTTTATCTTTACGGCGTCCAGGAGAGCGGTAGCTAGATCCTGGAGAACTCCCATGATCCCCTTCGACTTGGTGAAATCGAAGTTGTCGTGGATCATGATCAATGAATGCCTCTCAGCGATATTACTGGATAAACAACCAGTCTTTGATAGGGTCTGGGAACCATGGTTAAAATATTTGTCTGAAGGTTTATGAGCCATTAGTAGAGCTTAGTAGAGAACAACAGGTGTGCACCCCCCCCTTCTTATTTATTCCTCTTCTCTCCTTTTCTTTCTTCTTCCTTCCTTTCCTTTGTAAGTTTTTTCCCCTAGAATCTTATACGGGAGATCGGTAAGCGGTAAGAGGTCTCATGGTCACATGGTGAGGAGTGAGGTGGCCAAGGTCCCCCCATCCACAGCTTGTTCCCATAGGGGGTGGCTGGTGGGACTCTCGCCTATCCTCTTCTCTCTTGCACGCAAATAAGTAATGTTGTGACAATCCTAGGGGCAATATATACCTGAACAGTTATAATTCCAAGCTATGATTTTCTAAATAATTTCTAACCATGTATGGGTTGAGTTCAGTCAAAGTTGGATGTAGTCACTTAATCACCCATACACTAACTACCGTATATACTCGAGTATAAGCCGATCCAAATATAAGCCAAGGCACCTAATTTTACCACAAAAAAATGTGAAAACTTATTGACTCGAGTATAAGCTTAGGGTGAGAAATGCGCAGCTACTGTAAGTGGAAAAGAGGGTCAACAATGCCCATTTGCAGCCTCACTGTGCCCATTTAAATGCCTCACTGTGCCCATTTGCAGCCATAGGTCCCTCAAACTTCAAACTTGGTAGCTAAGGGTTCCTAGAGGCCCTCTATCTGCAGCCAAAGGGTCCTGAAATTACATTGCTGCAGATGGACACAGTTGACCGAAATTGGGGTCCCGTATCTTGGGGCCACTTGGTGCTAGGAACCCCAAACTTGCAAGTGTGCAAACACAGTGGAACTAGCACTACAAAATATCCAAAGATGTGGTTCCTTTCACCAAGTGGCCCCGAGATACGGGGCCCCAAAGTCAGTTTGGAAAATGTCAAGCACTTTTCTGCAGCAGAGAATGACATTTTCCGACCCGACTTTGGGGCCCCGTATCTCGTGCTAGGAACCCCTTTGGATGTGTAGTAGTGCTGGTTCCACAGGGTTTGCACACCCCAGAGATACGGGGCCCCAAAATCGGTTCATAAAAATGTCAAGCACTTTTCTGCAGCAGAGAATGACATTTTCCGACCAGACTTTGGGGCCCCGTATCTCGTGCTAGGAACCCCATCTTTTGGATGTGTAGTAGTGCTGGTTCCACAGGGTTTGCACACCTAGCATCAAGTGGCCCCGAGATACGGGGCCCCAAAGTCGGGTCGGAAAATGTCATTCTCTGCTGCAGAAAAGTGCTTGACTCAAGCCAGGGGGGCATTTTTTAGCACAAAAAAATGTGCTGAAAAACTCTTATACTCGAGTATATACGGTATTGTGATTCTGGAGTCGGCATTATATTTTCGTAATGCCTCGTAGGCCGTGTTGGCCAAGATATGTTTCTATTTTCAGTGTTTTCAAAATGTATCTTATATTTTTTACCTGTTAAAACCAATAAATACTATTGAAAGAGAAAAAGAATTAAATAGCATTTTCAGTTTGTGATGTTCAGATACAGTTACTGTATTTATTGGCGTATAACACTCACTTTTTGCAAATAGCGCGTGCGTGTTATACGTCAATACTTCAATTTTAGCTGCCTCGGAGGGGACAAGAAGGGGGGGCGGAACAAGTGCCATCAGATTACATATGGTGAGAATCCCCTGTTTACTTGGTGGCCTCTGTAATAGGAAGTCCCCCTCCCTGTCCCCTCTAGGCTGCAGATGGGCATCGATCAGGCAGCACTGATGGCAATGGTGAGGCTGCTGCATTAAAGGCAATGGCGAGGCTGCTGTCCTGATGGCAATGGCGAGGCTGCATTGATGGACTGATGATGCTGCATTGATGGCACTTGTAAGGCTGCAGATGGGCACTGACCCTTATGTTGCTTCAAAGTTCCTTATTTAAAATTAGATTTTTTTCCTGAAACTTCCCTCTTAAAATTAATGTGCGTGTTATACGCCTGTGCGTGTTATACGCCGATAAATACGGTAGGTTCCGCTTTAATATTTTTTTAGTTCTAATTACAATAAAGAAAAAAATATATATAAAACTATTGCACATTCTCGTTAACATTGACCTAATAACCCTCTCTTAATCTCTAACTAAAAACACGAACTTTAACCCCTATGCTTACCCTTGAATACTAAGCCATTCACTAAGCCATACTCACTGTCATTGCAGAAACGATTGGTCCATCTTGCAGCACGGCCAGCACTGAAAGCTTCCTGTCTCTGCACCAAAAGGTATGAGACGCTGGCTCTGAAACTGACTGATTCCACATATATGTACTCCTGAAAATAAAACGGTCATGACTCATGCCAGGTTTCCTGTAAATCTGCTCAAGGCATCTCTCTTGCTATTTCTCTATATAGCATCCTATTAAATAAACTGAATACAGCTTCATTTTCATCTTTCAGCTTCAATCTCAATGCAACAGCAACATTTGGTTTCAGATAAAACATCAAGACTTCTCTGATTATTTCAGAGTACTTCTTATTTTGCAATCTGGGTCCATATCAAATAGTTTGATCTTTTCTTCTATCATTGCAATTGCAAGTCTGTTACCTATCATCATTTACTGATTGCCGGGCACAGATACATTTTACAGTCAGCTCTGCTTCCAAGACTCTGGATATCCATTCTCTTTTGGAGAATACAATGCGCCTGGTATTTGGGTGGGTTGGTGGTGTGTGTGTGATGTTCTGCAGAGTCATCTGATGCCTGACACTAAATGACATTGGTTATTGGAGGAATTGAAAGCACATGCAGAAATTCTGAAGCCAGTAGGTTTAGCCGCGTACACACGATCGGGAAATGTGTGATGACAGGCTATTGGCGGAAAATCCAAACATTTGTACGCTTCATCGGACAACTGTTGTCGGATTTTCCGCAGACAAATGTTGGCTAGCAGGTTTTAAAATTTTACACGGACAAATGTCTGTTCGAGCGTGTGTACACAAGTCTGTCGGACAAAAGTACAAACACGCATGCTCGGAAGCAAGGACGTGCCAGAAGCGGTCGGTCTTGTAAACTAGTGTTCGTAATGGAGAATTAACATTCGTGACGTGGCAAATTATGAAATCTCGAAATGCAGTGCACAATTCTCTTCTTCTTTAATGGGATAATAATGGAGCTGCTTTGCTGGTGATACGGACAGAGTTTTTGCAAACTATTTTTCAAAGGCTTTTTTTTTCTAGTGATATCAAGAATAATATTATTATGGTCTTTATTTTTCATCTGAAGGCTTTTTATATAACTACTCTTTTAATAAAATACATCTAAGGGTAATGCACAAGGTCGGTGCGCCCTCTTTTTTCTATTTCTCCTATTTCTAACAGCAACCCTGGTTACATAGTAGATAAGGTTGAATAAAGACAGCGGTTCATCCAGTTCAACCTGTGTGGGTGTTGGAGTGCGTATGTATTAAGTCTCTACCACTTCCCACATGCCTTTATATTGTGTCCACTTAGGTGACCATCTAAAGGTTGAATGGCTCTTCAAAGAAGTTATGCAAATATCAAAATGCTTTGATGGGTGGATTTTAGTCTGGAGAAGTGGGTGTTCCTAGGTAGATCACATTTGCATGCAAACTGCTCTAAGTAACTCCCACATGATGGTGAGCCTCCATTATTAAAAGAATAGAAATCCAATAATTAAAGGCGCAGACCGCGCACAGTAGGGCCGAGGAGGAAAGAGCGTCCTCCAGCCAGGAAATGAGGCAGGCTCTATCCAACTTGCCAAAACTTCTCAGAACTGAGAAGTATACAGCATGCAAAGAAAACAGTAAGTATTTTTCAGTATCAGAAGACAACTTTACAAGACCAAAGGTAAGCCTGGACCTCATGAGAGAACCCATTTGGTCACCAGCAGTAATAACAAATGCATAAGTTTGGGCCGAACTTTGGTTGTTTCGGATGTTCTGCGAACACCGAACAATATGCAGTGTTCGGGGGAAATTCGAAAGCTGCTGGAACACTGTTAAAGTCTATGGGACACTAACATGAAAAATAAAAAGTGTTAATTTTAAAGACTTATATGCAAGTTATTGTCATAAAAAATGTTTGGGGACCTGGGCCCTGCCCCAGGGGAAATGTCTCAATGCAAATTTTTTTTTTTTTAAAACATCCGTTTTTTCGAGAGCAGTGATTTTTTAATGCTTAAAGTGAAACAATAAAAATAAAAAAAATATTCCTTTAAATATCGTGCCTGAGGGGGTGTCTATATAGACACCCCCTCAGGCACGATATTTAAAGGAATATATATTTTTTTTATTATTGTTTCACTTTAAGCATTAAAAAATCACTGCTCTCAAAAAAACGGATGTTTTAAAAAAAAAAAAAATTGCATTGAGACATAGTTCCAGGGGACATCTCTCAATGCAAATTTTTTTTTTTAAAACATCCGTTTTTTCGAGAGCAGTGATTTTTTAATGCTTAAAGTGAAACAATAAAAATAAAAAAAATATTCCTTTAAATATCGTGCCTGAGGGGGTGTCTATAGTATGCTTGTAAAGTGGCACATTTTTCCCGTGTTCAGAACAGTACCACAGTCAAATAAAATTTCTAAAGGAAAAATTGTCATTTAAAACTGATCTCAGCTATAATGAATTGTCAAGTCTCGGCAATATAGATAAAACTCATTGAAAAAAAGAGCATGGGACCCCCCCAGTCCATTACCAGGCCCTTTGGGTCTGGTATGAATATTAAGGGTAACCCGGAACCAAAATTAAAAAAAAAAAATAGTGTAGGGCAGGCCGCAGAAAAAGAGGGGGGGTGAGAGAGCGCCCCCCCTCCTGAACCGTACCTGGCCACATGCCCTCAACATGGGGAGGGTGCTTTTGGGTAGCCCCCCAAAGCACCTTGTCCTCATGTTGATGGGGACATGGGCCTCATCCCCACAACCCTTGCCCGGTGGTTGTGGGGGTCTGCGAGCGGGGGGCTTATCAGAATCTGGAAGCTCCCTTTAACAAGGGGACCCCCAGATCCAGGCCTCCCCTCTGTGTGAAATGGTAACGGTGTACCCCTACTATTTCACAAAAAAAGTGTCAAAATGTTAAAAAAAACAAGACACAGCTTGGGAGTCCTTTATTAAAAAATAAAAAAAATAAAAATGTCCCACAATGTCCATTCATCTTCTTATATCACTCCGCCAATGGACCGAAAAAGAAAAAAAAATCCGCCACCGATCCGCCTCCATGGGAGGCTCCCGCCATTTGACGCTACATCGCCTTTGACAGTTCTTACATAACTGAGGGCGGGGCCATCCGGTGACATACCCGGGTGACCCCACCCACTCTGACACACAGGGACTTTCCCATGGCTTCCCCGTGGCGTCAGAGGGGGCGGGGTCACCCGTTTACAGTTTAATAAACGACTTGTCCCAAGCTGTGTCTTGTTTTTTTTAACATTTTGACACTTTTGACATTACCATTTCACACAGGGGGGGAGGCCGGGGTCTACCCCAAAGCACCCTTCCCATGTTGAGGGCATGTGGCCTGGTACGGTTCAGGAGGGGGGTGGAGACGCTCTCTCGCCCCCCTCTTTTCCTGTGGCCTGCCAGGTTGCATGCTCGGATAAGGATCTGGTATGGATTTTGGGGGGGACCCTACGCCATTTTTTTTAATTTTGGCGCAGGGTTCCCCTTAAAATCCATACCAGACCTGGAGGGTCTGGTATGGATTTTGGGGAGGACCCCTATGCCATTTAAAAAAAAAAATAGTCGCAGGGTTCCCCTTAATTTCCATATCAGACCAAAAAGGCCTGATATGGATTTTAGGGCCTGGTAATGGACTGGGGGGATCCCATTCTCTTTTTTTCAATGAGTTTTATGTATATTGCCGAGACCTGACAATTTATTACAACCGCGATCAGTTTTAAATGACAATTTTTGCTTTAGAAATGTCATTTTTCTGTGGTACTAAACCACTTTCCCCTAAACATGGGAAAAATGTGACACTTTACAGGCATATAGGCATACTATAGACACCCCCAGGCATGATATTTAACCACTTACATTTACGTTGGCAGAATGGCACGGCTGGGCACATCAACGTACAGGTACGTTTCTCTGCGGACATACTGCATGAGATTACCAGAGACTGCATACATACTGCATGAGATTACCAGACTGCGGACATACTGCATGAGATTACCAGACTGCGGACATACTGCATGAGATTACCAGACTGCAGACATACTGCATGAGATTACCAGAGACTGCGGACATACTGCATGAGATTACCAGAGACTGCAGACATACTGCATAAGATTACCAGAGACTGCAGACATACTGCATGAGATTCCCAGAGACTGCGGACATACTGCATGAGATTACCAGACTGCTGACATACTGCATGAGATTACCAGAGACTGCAGACATACTGCATGAGATTACCAGACTGCTGACATACTGCATGAGATTACCTGACTGCGGACATACTGCATGAGATTACTATAGACTGCGGACATACTGCATGAGATTACCAGACTGCTGACATACTGCATGAGATTACCTGACTGCGGACATACTGCATGAGATTACTAGAGACTGCGGACATACTGCATGAGATTACCAGAGACTGCGGACCTACTGCATGAGATTACCAGACTGCTGACATACTGCATGAGATTACCAGACTGCTGACATACTGCATGAGATTACCAGAGACTGCGGGCATACTGCATGAGATTACCAGACTGCTGAAATACTGCATGAGATTACCAGAGACTGCGGGCATACTGCATGAGATTACCAGACTGCTGAAATACTGCATGAGATTACCAGACTGTGGACATACTGCATGAGATTACCAGACTGCTGACATACTGTATGAGATTACCAGAGACTGCGGACATACTGCATGATATTACCAGACTACTTACATACTGCATGACATTACCAGACTGCTGACACACTGCATGAGATTACTAGACTGCGGACATACTTCAAGAGATTACCAGACTGCTGACACACTGCATGAGATTACTAGACTGCGGACATACTGCAAGAGATTACCTGACTGCTGACATACTGCATGAGATTACCAGACTGCGGACATACTGCATGAGATTACTAGACTGCGGACATACTGCATGAGATTACCAGAGACTGCGGACATACTGCATGAGATTACCAGACTGCGGACATACTGCATGAGATTACCAGAGACTGCGGACATACTGCATGAGATTACCAGACTGCTGACATACTGCATGAGATTCTGATTACCTGTGAATTGGGCCCTGATGACAGCTTTGCAGAGTGCACAGAGGACACAGGAGGCTGTATTTGCACGCAGAGAGGGGGCGGGGCCGGGAGCTCCACTCAGAACAGATTGGCTGTAGTTAGAGCAGTGATGGGAGTGGGCGCGTCAGTAGAGCTCCCGGCCCTGCCCCCAGACCTCTGTATTCCCCAGCCAGTATAGAGTGGGGGGGCCGCAAGCTCCACTGACATGCCCACTCCGATCACTGCTCTAACCGAGCATACAGGCTACATGGGGCGGGGTCAGTTGAGCTCCCGGCTCCGCCCCCTCTCTGCTGGCTAGATCGGGAATACATCCTCCCGTGCCCTCTGTGCACTCTGCAAAGCCGGGTAGCGCGGGCCCCCCTACAAAGATTGTGCCCAGGGCATGTTCCCCGTTTGCCCTGCCCTAGAGACAGCCCTGCTTATAGAAAGCGTCGGCAGCGCAGCTGGGGCCCCAGGCCAGCTCAGGGCCCCAAGCAATTCCTTGGTTTGCCTGTCCTGTTGCGACGGGCCTGCACACCATCCTCTGCTTCTCCCAAGACCTCACAGTGGGGGATCGCGTGACTCTGATATAGCAGGACCGGGGGATGAGGAGGGGGGTCCATTGTAAGTTCACCTTACAGATATTCTGTGAATGGGAATTTTACCCTTTAAAGTCACTATAAACATGGATGAGTTAGACTGTAACCCCTCCACTGTGCTATAGGGATAGTGTGGCCTGCTCTTCCACCTCCATCCAGCCTAGAGGATTGGCCATCAGGGGATGGACTGCTGAGTCAGAGGACCATGTGGACACCAGGTTTGAGAGGAAGGCCCGGAGCATAGATGGCTACTTCTCGTCTGGTTATAACAGAGTATGTGAGATTGATCGCCATCAGGAAGTCATCTGTAGCATTGGTGTGGTGAGATGCCTTCAACCACCCTTATTTGTTTTATACTTGTTTTTTGTCACAGGGATTTGCTGCGGCCAGTAGAATTCTGCCTAACGGGGACTGCATACGTTATTCATGCCATAATGTACAATATGTTGGTTGCTCAGTGGTCACTGTTAATAAAACTATTCTTCTAGGTAGGTTGTGTGAAAAAAAAGCATATGTAATGGTAGAGTATCATATTTTTTGGGTACAAGGACTGTGGCATATGTTATCGTGTTCACGGGGAGTAGGTTGAACTTTTTTAATTCCTTCCAATTTTGTCACAGCATGGCAGGGATTACCAGACTGCGGACATACTGCATGAGATTACCAGACTGCGGACATACTGCATGAGATTACCAGACTGCGGACATACTGCATGAGATTACCAGAGACTGCGGACATACTGCATGAGATTACCAGAGACTGCAGACATATTGCATAAGATTACCAGAGACTGCAGACATACTGCATGAGATTCCCAGAGACTGCGGACATACTGCATGAGATTACCAGACTGCTGACATACTGCATGAGATTACCAGAGACTTGAGACATACTGCATGAGATTACCAGACTGCTGACATACTGCATGAGATTACCTGACTGCGGACATACTGCATGAGATTACTATAGACTGCGGACATACTGCATGAGATTACCAGACTGCTGACATACTGCATGAGATTACCTGACTGCGGACATACTGCATGAGATTACTAGAGACTGCGGACATACTGCATGAGATTACCAGAGACTGCGGACCTACTGCATGAGATTACCAGACTGCTGAAATACTGCATGAGATTACCAGACTGTGGACATACTGCATGAGAGTACCAGACTGCTGACATACTGCATGAGATTACCAGAGACTGCGGACATACTGCATGATATTACCAGACTACTTACATACTGCATGAGATTACCAGACTGCTGACATACTGCATGAGATTACTAGACTGCGGACATACTGCAAGAGATTACCTGACTGCTGACATACTGCATGAGATTACCAGACTGCGGACATACTGCATGAGATTACTAGACTGCGGACATACTGCATGAGATTACCAGAGACTGCGGACATACTGCATGAGATTACCAGACTGCGGACATACTGCATGAGATTACCAGAGACTGCGGACATACTGCATGAGATTACCAGACTGCTGACATACTGCATGAGATTCTGATTACCTGTGAATTGGGCCCTGATGACAGCTTTGCAGAGTGCACAGAGGACACAGGAGGCTGTATTTGCACGCAGAGAGGGGGCGGGGCCGGGAGCTCCACTCAGAACAGATTGGCTGTAGTTAGAGCAGTGATGGGAGTGGGCGCGTCAGTAGAGCTCCCGGCCCTGCCCCCAGACCTCTGTATTCCCCAGCCAGTATAGAGTGGGGGGGCCGCGAGCTCCACTGACATGCCCACTCCGATCACTGCTCTAACCGAGCATACAGGCTACATGGGGCGGGGTCAGTTGAGCTCCCGGCTCCGCCCCCTCTCTGCTGGCTAGATCGGGAATACATCCTCCCATGCCCTCTGTGCACTCTGCAAAGCCGGGTAGCGCGGGCCCCCCTACAAAGATTGTGCCCAGGGCATGTTCCCCGTTTGCCCTGCCCTAGAGACAGCCCTGCTTATAGAAAGCGTCGGCAGCGCAGCTGGGGCCCCAGGCCAGCTCGGGGCCCCAAGCAATTGCTTGGTTTGCCTGTCCTGTTGCGACGGGCCTGCACACCATCCTCTGCTTCTCCCAAGACCTCACAGTGGGGGATTGCGTGACTCTGATATAGCAGGACCGGGGGATGAGGAGGGGGGTCCATTGTAAGATCACCTTACAGATATTCTGTGAATGTGAATTTTACCCTTTAAAGTCACTATAAACATGGAGTTAGACTGTAACCCCTCCACTGTGCTATAGGGATAGTGTGGCCTGCTCTTCCACCTCCATCCAGCCTAGAGGATTGGCCATCAGGGGATGGACTGCTGAGTCAGATGGCCATGTGGACACCAGGTTTGAGAGGAAGGCCCGGAGCATAGATGGCTACTTCTCATCTGGTTATTACAGAGTATGTGAGATTGATCGCCATCAGGAAGTCATCTGTAGCATTGGTGTGGTGAGAGGCCTTCAACCACCCTTATTTGTTTTATACTTGTTTTTTGTCACAGGGATTTGCTGCGGCCAGTAGAATTCTGCCTAACGGGGACTGCATACGTTATTCATGCCATAATGTACAATATGTTGGTTGCTCAGTGGTCACTGTTAATAAAACTATTCTTCTAGGTAGGTTGTGTGAAAAAAAAGCATATGTAATGGTAGAGTATCATATTTTTTGGGTACAAGGACTGTGGCATATGTTATCGTGTTCACGGGGAGTAGGTTGAACTTTTTTAATTCCTTCCAATTTTGTCACAGCATGGCAGGCATGCTGCGTAATTATTGCCCTCTGGGTGCCCAAGGCTAAAATCCCCACCCCGGGAAAAAAAAAATTCTACAGCTCTGACAATACAAACCACTTAACATTGGCAGGGGTGATTAAAATGGTCAACTTTAATTTATTCTTGCAAAGCCTTTATCCAAAAAGGGAAACAACTATTTGCTGTAACTGATTATAAAGCGTGAGATGGAGTTTGGCTTCAGTTTGTTAGTGTATCCAAATCTGCTATTACATTTAACACTAGCCACCCCGACTTACAATGCTGTCTGCTGTGCATTCTGTGCACCTTCCTTTCAAAGTTCTGTCTACTGTGCCTCCTATTCTCATTCATCCAGAGTTTTGTCTTACTAATAGAGGAGGTGTGTTACTGGCCAGATCACCAGATGAAAACAGAAGGAAAAAAGCCAAAGAAAAGAAAACTGAAGCAGCCACCACATCTAATGATTGGTAAACTGCAATATATTTCATTTTTGGTTTTGAGTTTAATACCACTTTTAGCCTGGGTTCACACTATTGTGCATACAAACATTGCATGTGATTCACACTGCAGTGCTGTGCATATCACATGTGATGTCTGTGCGATGCAAATTCAGCCATACAATTTGTATGTTTGAACTCGCATTGCATTTGCACAAAAATGCTGCAGGAACCTTTTTTTCCCGCACTGGATTCCTGTCCGAGTTCTCAGTCCGCACTGCAATCTGCAAACCGATCTGGGGGTGTCATTAACTTTGTATTGACACCCGCATCGGTTCACAGAGGGCAATGTAAACTGCCTGCGAGGGAGATGTAATGCGGGAACCAGCACTGGAGTCACGCTGATTATCGCATCACAATAGTGTGAACCCAGGCTAACTGAGCAATTGTTTTTACAGACTGCCACTACACAGTTAAATAATTGACTCTATTTATCGGCGTATAACACGCACACTTTTCCCCTTAAAATCGGGAAAATCGTGGGTGCGTGTTATACGCCGATCCTGACCGATCCCCGTCGTTCTCCGCTGATTGTGAGCAGAGCGGAGCGATCGCCGCCAAGATACACATAGCCGAGTGCACTCGGCTCTTCTCTGTTTCCGCTCACAGTCACGCCCAGTCCCGCCAGTGGACCTGTGTTATGTCCATCATAGGGCGGTACTGGGCGTGACTGTGAGCGGAGCCGAGTGCACTCGGCTATGTGTATCTCGGCTCGCCCAGTCCCTGCGATCTCGGTGGCGTTCGCTCCGCCCAGTCTCATCTGCGATCTTGGCGCCGATCTCAGGGGCGCCGATTTTAAATGCATCCAAGGCTGCACTAGGGCAAGGCTGCACTGGGGCAAGGCTGCAATGGACACTGGGGGCAAGGCTGCACTGGGGCAAGGCTGCACTGACAAGGCTGCACTGAGGCAAGACATTTAAATTGCAAGCAATACAACAGCATTGTCGGCAATAGATAAGTGTTAAAAGAAAACGGCGTGGGGGTCCCCCCCTCAATCCATACCAGGCCTTTCCAATCTATATTGGTCCTGGTGACCATTGTCTTCAGTATAGAAAGAGTTGGGAAATCAACATTTTTGAGTTGTCATGGGAACAGGAGGTCAAATTTTCCATTAAACCCCTTTCACACTGGGGCGGTGTGTGCGTCTGTGGTAAAATGCTGCTATTTTTTTAGCAGCGCTTTACTGCCAATTTTGCTGCACTATTCAGGCGCTTTTACCCCCCCCGCTAGTGGCCCAGAAAGGGTTAAAACCAGTGCAAAGCGCTGCTGCAGTATAGCTGCTCTGCCCCATTGATTTCAATGGGCAGGAGCGATGTATACACCGCTCCTTCACTGCTCCGAAGATGCTGCTAGCACGACTTTTTGTTGCGTCCTGCCAGCGCACTGCTCCAGTGTGAAAGCCCTTGGGGCTTTCACATTGGAGACACAGCAACGGTTCTTTCAGGGCACTTTGAAGGTGTTATTTTTAGCGCTGTGGCGCCTGAAAAGCACCCCAGTGTGAAAGGCGTCTTAGGTAAACATGTTCTAGTGACACCTGTCTAAAAAGGGGCATCCACATTGAGGAAGTCTCCTCTCTCTTCCTACTGTGTTTCTGGGACATTAATCTCCCTAATAAGAAACAGGCTGAAAAAAATGACAGGGGCCTTAACTAGAGTTGAGGAAGCTGTCGGTGCTGGCCTGATCAGCTGTGGTCTGAGTATTCCCCACCCCAGCAGCTGCACATACACATAGGGGATGTTTGTGGGATGCTCATGACATCATTCAACTTATATGACCACTGTGGTCAATGACATTGACCACATGGCCATGGGGCCATATTAGATCAATGATGTCACAAGCATTACCCAAGCTCATCCCTAGTCTTAACCATTCCATACTGTATCCACAATTAAAAAATATTTTTTCTTCACATGTACTTTAAAACTATGGTCTGACATTGGGCTTTAACACCAGTTTTATGCCAATCCAAGCTGTACTCTCAAGGTTCTTATTTTCTGTGACTATTATCAGGTATACCAATTCAGTTAGAGTTGTTCTAATGTTAATTTACTAAACGGTGATAATTTAAATTTTTGGAGCATTGCTCATTTTGTCCGGCGATAATAAAACCCATTGCGTATGATGTCATCCGCACCCAGGGCCCCAACTAGATGTCCGCTACTATTAAATGGTGACAAGCGAGCTGACAAGTACTACAGGTCATTAGCTTGAGTACAGGACACTTCCAGCAGTCTTTAACATACTGTTACTAATAAAGTCAGCTACGACTTAAACGAAATGTTAATATAGGAAAATTACTGCTTAGCTGTACAATTTACCTGTCACAAATCCTTCCCATGACCTTTACAAATACTGAGGTTACCCATATTATCCCCACAATAACAGAAAAAAAACCTGCTTCAAGGATCCTTGACAAATGCAAAACTAATTAACGCTACTGTCAAACTAGCAAAATTTAGGGGCATTCCACCTTTATGACATTTTACTGAAATGATACTTATTTTTGGAATTAAACAGGCTGATTATAGCTTCTGCTCCCCTTAATGTCCGGTAATGAATAGCCGCTAATCTTTTTAAATTAAATAAGCCTTTTTCTTTCTTTTATAAACATATTCTTCAAATATATATCTTTTTAAACTAGAATGAAGAACATGCTTGCTCGGTTTTTTAAAGGTGCCGAAAAAAATCGTAGGTCTGTCACATGTGAAGGAAGGATCCCACCAGCCTCAGACCAACCATACGTGGTGCAAATTAGACATGTGCAATTCGTTTAGTTTTTTTTAGTTTTCTGTTAAAATTCGTTATATTCGTTCATTCGTTATCGGACGAATGATTCGCTAAAATTTTTAACGAATAACGAATTATCAAATCGAACGAATATGAAAAACAACGAAAATCCGAAATAACCAAATTAGAAACAACGAAACTACGAAAGAAGAAAATCCGAAAAACGAAAACAGGAACAATGAAAATCAAAATGAAGGAAAAAATTTGTACATTCGTAACGTTTTTTTTTGTTGAATTGGTCATTTTCCGTGTCCCTTACAATGGCGCTGCTTAACGTGCTTCGAATGGATTGAACGAAAAAATTCGTACATTCGTAACTTTTTTTTTTTTGCGATTCGTAATCTTCCGTGTCTCTTACAATGGCGCTGCTTAACGTGCTTCGAATGGATTGAACGAAAAAATTCGTACATTCGTAACTTTTTTTTTCGATTCGGAATTTTCCGTGTCTCTTACAATGTAATAATAGCATACACATTACATAAAATTATGAATTATGCTCTGATTACGAATCTACGAAAACAATGTTACGAAAGTTCGAATAAATCAATCTTACAAAAGTACGAATGTAACTAAATCTACGAAAATACGAATGCGTCCGAATTTCCAATAAACGAAAATTAAACTAACGGAAAAACTAATCAACGAAAAAATAACTCTTACGAAAATACGAATCGTTACGAATATGTATATATATTGTATTCTGTCCTTATTCTGTCCATAAAAGACAGTGATTATTGCTAGCGGCTATACCAGCCTCTAGCGAAAATTGCAAGTAAAACCCGGCAGGCAGGTTTTACCCAAGTTGATCCATCGATCAGCTTGGTACATTCAGCCTGCCCTTGAACCAGTGGAGATTCAAACTGTGTATGGCCTGCCTCAGTAAAAACTTTCTGCAGGCTTACACATAAATGATTGATTGGAGGGATGGGGCATCACTTTATCTCAGGGGCTTATTAGTGATTGGACAAGGTTTTCAAATGAGTTTGATGGGTCTTTTAGCCCTGATGTAGTTCAGATAAGAATGTCTGCAAATACGATGGGCATGAGGTACTCCCCACTGAAAGAAACAAACTTACTGGCCAGCTTAACGTGACCCTTTCCTTTGCCCATGTAAGCCAGAGGGAAATGGTCACCTCCATGGTCAACACTTCCTCTCCCCAGTGTCTGTGCTGGATGAGCATGCAATTGACTCAGTTTACTTTACACTGAAAAGGTTTTGAATAAAAATTCTTAGGAAAGGAAGTTTATTCACTTTCCTAATTATTAGTGGGTCAAATTATTAGTTTTTAAAGGACAAATACCCCCCAACACAGGTATCAGGGACTTTCTAGGCAACAGGAGAGGAAATATAAACAAGAATTATATAAATTATATTTTATTTAATATATAAAAAATTGTTACGGTGCAAACATCACCAAAAGTTGAGCTGAATATCTACAAATGCATCAATGATTCATGATTGTAACTTGTTGTTTTTATCAACTATACTTTTGGTGATGTTTGCACCGTAACAATTTTTTATATATTAAATAAAATATAATTTATATAATTCTTGTTTATATTTCCTTTCCTGTTGCCTAGAAAGTCCCTGATATCTGTGTTGGGGGGTATTTGTGCTTCTATACTTACCTTGGGATTGGCAACCCACAACCCCCATTGGTGGAACGATACTTCAATTATTAGATTTCGACTGCGGTAACAAGAACATTCGAAGAAACAAGATGGAAAATGTTTCTCGAACAAACAAATTTCTAACAATGTATGTGGTTTTCGTTCTGTAAAGTCTATTCATTCCAAAATCAAATGTTGAAAGCAAACAAAATCTTTCAAGTTACATTTGAATGTTCCGAGAATGTTCTGGGAACATTCATACGGATTTTCCTAAGACTTTTCCTAAGAATTTTTGCTCGAAATTCTATGCATCTATGGCCAGCTTTAAACATATGAGACATGGGGGTTGATTTACTAAAATTGCAAAATCCCGTTCCAGTGATTTCCCTTTTTTTTTTTTTAACAAGCTAAAGTTAGAAGCTGATTGGCTACCACGCACAGCTGCACCAAAATTAGCACCTTCCAGTTTTAGTAAATCAACCCCATGGCATATTTATTTTCTCATCATCTAAGTAAACAAAAATGCAGACTTTTCACATTGAAAAAGTACCATTTCACATCCATGAAATTAGAATCTGTGTTCCAGATTAGATACCAATGATTAAAAATGTCCTAAAGGCCATACACACAATGAGAATATTGGACGAATGATCGTCCGTTTTTTTTGCATGCTAGTTTCATATTGAAAATGAAGAGGTTGCTAAAGTTACGAAAATTCTTGTACAACAGAATACAACTTTGTAAGTGATGTAATGTATTGCATTGTATAGCAATTTATAGTCTTGTTCTTTCAATTTGTATGGACAAAAACTGTACAGATTAAATGAAAATCGTACGATCTGGTATAATATGAGTATAATAAGAAGGGGGGTTTGCCCCTTTGGATAATTTTAGATGAACTGTCGTGATCAGCTCTCAAAAGCTGTGTACTAATGATTACCATATATACTCGAGTATAAGCCAAGATTTTCAGTCCTTTTTTAGGGCTGAAAGTGCCCCCTTGGCTTATACTCGAGTCACCGCCGTCTGCCTACATGATCAGCGTGTCATGCAGACAGACGGCAGTGTTCAAAAGCTGCGCCTCCTCTCCCTCCTCGTCTGTGATAGGAGGAACACTAATTTTCCCAGCAGTGAGTCAGTGTTCAGTGTTTCGCTTATCACGGACGTCCTGTCATTCTCATCTCATGGACGAGGATGAGAGGATGTCCGTGATAGGCGGAACACTGAACACTGACTGCTGGAGTGTTCCTCCTATCACAGACGAGGATGAGGAGGAGGCGCGGCTTTTGTATATTGGAATGGCCGCCATGTGTTTTGCCTTACACGCTGATCGGCAGGATCAGCAATGGGGGACACAGGATGCAGATCGCAATGGTGGACACAGATCGCACAGGAAGACTGCAATGGTGGACTCAGATCGCACAGGAAGACTGCAATGGTGGACACAGATTGCACAGGGAGGCATACACAGGACACAGAGGATGCAGATCGGCAAAGGTAGGCTGCAATGGACACAGGGGGATATGTACAGGACACAGGGGGGTATGTACAGGACACAGGGAGGCATGCAGCTGCAGATGGGCATCGTTGACCCTCTTTTCCACTAACAGTAGCTGCTGCATTTCTCACCCTCTGCTAATACACGAATCAATACGTTTTCCCAGTTTTTTTGTGGTAATATTAGGGGCCTTGGCTTATATTCAGGTCGGCCTATACTCAGCTAAGGTCTGGGGTTATCTTTGCTATTGACATGTGCGGTATCATCATGTCAAAATTAAAACAGCTCTCTAGGGCCTGTAGAAAGAAGGCTGAGGATGCCTATGAGTCTGTAAACTTAAAAAGCTCACAAAATGATTTAAAAACAACCATTCCACTCTGTAAGGTAAGTGGCATAGATTTTAAAATGACTGCTAATTTATCCAGGACTGGCTAGCCCAGCAAATCCAGCTCAAGAGCTGGCTGCCTAAAGCTAAAAGATGTCTCCAAGTACCCCATAATGTCATTACAAGGTTTTCAGGTAACTCATGCAACAGTTGGAGTCAAAGTACATACAGTACATGGAAGGTGTGCAATGAAAAGCCTTTGCTCTCCAGAAAGAACATTAGACCAACACTAGAGTTTGCCATTGAACATATGGACAAAGACCAGACTTTCTACAGCAAAGGTCTGTGGACTGATCAATCAAGTATAGTGTGTTCGGTGCAAACCAAAGATATCAGCAGAAGAACCTTGTGCTAACCATGAAACTTGGTGATAGAAATGTTTTTGTTACTGGGGTTGCTTTGCTGCTTCACGGTCTGGGCAACTTTCAACACAATATTCATCCAAAGCACACTATCAAATCTGCCAAACATTTCCTAAAAAATAAGAAATTATAGAGTGTTATAGACTGGCCTAGTCAGAAAACCTACAAGAGGTTAATCTGCTATAAGGAACAATATAAGTTTCTGAGGCCAAAGGTATACTTACATTTCGTAGTGCACCATAACATCTAGTTATATTTATCTTCAATTATTAAAAAATCTCAAATTTCATGTTTTTATTCAAGAATATCACATTTACCTGAAGGCACTGTTTGAATAAAGATCTAATATTTGCCTGTTCAAATATGTTGAAAAAGTGAACAATTTTCATGGGCTTACTTACTTTTTCACATGACTGTAGTTATTCTTTTCTGATACTGAAAAAGAAGAGCCTATGAAGATCCTTTTTTTTTTTTTAATTAGACAAAATTTGAATGCATTGGATTTTTCTTTGCTTGGTACGAGTAGGGCTAAGCCTTGTGTATTACAACGTAATATAATTAGCGCTGACATGGTGATCACATGACTTTGGTTATTCATTGGTTTGTTGATAAACAAAGTCGCGTGAATGCAATTAGATAAAGTGGCTTTGTTAATATGTCAGGGATTTGTTTACACAGGACAACAGACATTTTGATTCCAGAACACTTTTTGGTGTAGTTTATAGATTTTTGGCTGCTAATGACAAAAATAAGCAGTAATTTAACCTATCACGACTGCTTTATAGAAATCATTTGTTAATGCAATTTGCAATACCTGTTGGCTATGCTGCACACATGAAGAAACATATGAAAACATGGAACTGTTGTTGAAGAACATCTAGTTCACCAAGTACAACTGGAATATCTGTGGCAATCTAAAAGAAGTGGCTTTGCTGATTGGAATACGGTTCAGATATACCAAGTACTTCTATTACATATGCGAATGGGACAGACATGCAAGAGTGCATCCCATTATATTAAAAAGAAATAGCCATGCCAAGAGAATTTGGTTCCAGGACAGAAAAACGTGGCACATAAACCACTTGTTGACCCAACAAAGATATTCTTGCTTCCGCTTCACATGAAACTTGGACCGATGAACATTTTTGTGAAAACGTTGAACAAGAAAGGTAAGGGTTTTAATTATTTTAGACCAATGTTTCCAAGAATAACTGATGCTAAGATCAGGGGAGGAAGTTTTGTGGGTCCCCAGATCAGATATATCATCAATGACAAGCGATTCAAAGACCTGTTAGTGGGGCCAGAGAAAATAGAGGATGTCGTTGAGAATTTTCTTGGCAACTGCAGAGCACCAAACTACTGGTTGACAAACTACTTAAGCATACAAGACCATGAAGTGCAACTTTTCACTGAAGATTCACTTTCTGCATTCACGCTTGGACTTCTTGAAACACTAGGTGCAGTCAGTGATGAACATGATGAAAGGTTTTACCAGGACTTTGCTACAATGCAAAAATGGCTTCAGGTCAACTGTACCGCATCAGTGCTGGCTGACTATTGTTGGACACTGCAACTAGATGCACTGATCACTGAGTACAAGTGAAAATCACCAACAAAACACTTTTGGCCCTGTGGAACTCATGTAGCGTGTCGGAAACATTATGCAATTAAATGTATTATAGTCATTAAAAGTTAATTTCATATTTTTCAAGATTCCTACATGACACAGTCATTCTGAAATTATATGTTCAGTTTGAAGAGGCCTTTCATAATCACCAAAGGGCTTTCAGTAAGCAAAATCGTTATTTATTTATTTATTACAAGGTGCTTATATAGCGGTGTAAATTTACACAGTGCTTTACATATATATTTTACATTCACATTAGCCCCTGCCCACAAGGAGCTTAGGCCTAGTACACATGGGCCGAATATTGGATGACAAGAGAAACTGGCCGACATTTGGCCCACGTGTATGGCAGCCGGTCCGACAGAAACGGGCCATTTGGCTGTCTTCTTTTGAAGGCTCATGACCGAAAATGGTCATGGCCGACCTGCTACTTATCAGCACTCTTAGCCAATGGCTGAGAGAGCTGACTGAAGTGTTTTGGCGGAGGGGGGCCTTCTCCCTGTCAGAACACAATAGCATAGCAGGGGAGATCACTTTACTAACATTGTATTGTCAGTACAGCAGCTCCGACCTAAGCTGTGAGGTTTTTTTTTTCAACCAGAAAAAGAACTAGTTGTGTGTACTAGGCTTTACAGTCTAAGGTATTTTTGAAAAAAACATTTCTGTCTAGTGTTATTAACAAAGCCTTGCCCCACAGAGCTGATGTCCCACAGCTAGCAGCACTACACACTTCTTGCTTTAAAAAGAGGCTATTTCCTAATCTAAGTTTGCATTGCTTTTTGCCTTACAGTGAAATTAGAGGCAAACTTTTGACTAAATATGAAATCAGCACGTTTATGGCAAAATTGTCCACTTATCTCTACTACTTTGACTTTCAGCTCCCTTAGTAGCCTGGACAGATATGAGTAGCATAATACATGGACACCATATTAATACGAGGGCTGTAACGAAAGTAACTAAAGTGGACATAACATTTTTAATAATTCACATATGGGTAGAGTAACTCTTCCTCTATAGTAACTCATATGCCGCGTACACACGATCGGACTTTCCGGCGGACTTAGTCCGTTGGACCAGAGTCCGTCGGACAATTTAATCGTGTGTGGGCTCTAGCGGACTTTTTCTTGCCAAAAGTCCGGCAGACTTAGAAATAATACTGGCTTCAATATTGTCCGCCGGACTCGAGTCCGGTCGAAAAGTCCGGCCATCTGTGTGCTAGTCCGACAGACTAAAACCGACACTAGGGTAGCTATTGGCTACTGGCTATGAACTTCCTTATTCTACGTCATCACGTTCGAATCCGGCTGACTTTTGGAGTGATCGTGTGTGGCCAAGTCCGTCCGGCGGACCTCAGCTGCAAAGTCCGTCGGATTGTCCGCCGGACTAAGTCTGCCGGAGAGTCCGATCGTGTGTACACGGCATTATTCTTCTTATACATTTCAGGTATAAAAAAAATCCAAGCAGAAGCAATGCGCCATCATTGAGTTCTTGGCGAAGGAAGGGGGCAGGCTGTACAACATCCACAGAAGACTAAAGACTGTTTATGGAGATGACATACTTACATGTGTACAAATGGATGAAGAAATTTAAAGAAGGGAAACCAGCATTGAAGACAAACCACGCAGTGGGAGATCATCAATGTCAAAAATCCTTCACCCCTCCTTCATCAAGAACTCAATGACGGCACGTTTCTTCTGCTTCAAATTCATTATTTACCTACAATGAAGAAGAAGAAGAGCAATTACTATAGAGGAAGAGTTGCACTACTAAAATGTGAAATTTGAAAAAAAATTATACCCACTTTTGTAATACTTTTGACACAGCCCTGTAGATAAAAGTTGTATATTAAAAAAATACACATGTTTTAAATGCCTTTAGTCCTTTTTTATGCATCATAAATAGCCAACAAAGAGTTACCACACCATCATTTCACAATTCAAACTTGCATACACATTAGTATGAATCACGAGGTATAATTGCTTACAGCCCATTTCAGTGCAAAGAGAATAATTTCCATATTTTTACTTTAACCTGGGGTAGAATTAGAAAGCATTTTCTGCTGACTCTATAAAGGTTTTACATTAAAAGACTTTTAGCTATGTTTTCAGACATGTACTGATTAATTAGTTTGCATATACATTCCTATTGTACCACATTTCTCCTTATTACAAACATAAAGAATACAGCAAATCTGATATTTTTATGATGTTGGCATCTGCGTCAATTGTTGGCAGCCAATGCCCAGTCATCTCACTGGAAATAATTTTTTCCATCTTACTCATGAACACGTCGCAAAAAAATGATTTTCATTCTTGGTCAGCACTTCACCTTCAGGACATTTGTGCTTTCCCCTTCGTGGATTTCTCTTTCTTGTGCTCATCGAGTATCCACCATCAAAGCCTGTCTGAAACAAAAGACATATAGCCTGAAAGGGGACATTTGAGTGTATTTTCAGTGAGCACATATTTAGAGTAATTATAGTATTGTTTATCTGAAAGGCATGTAACGCTACCCCCCGCAGGAGCCACTGGTATATTTGGGTCCTCTGTTTGTCACGGAGGCCTGAGCAGAGCACCACCCCTGCTGACACCACTAAAGTAACTTGGCCAGGGAGTTTCCACAAAAGGAAAAAAATACGCACATACTGTTATAAAATAAATGATTAGGTTATATTAAGGTCAATGAATAGAATGGCAGGCAAAGAAACAGTTAACAAAAGCTAACATCATGCATTATGCAGAAAAAGTACATGGCAACACAGTACAGTACCCCTTTAGGAAACACCCACGCATCCTGCAGGACTAAAGATGTAAACGATAGCCCTCAGTCAGAAAAGACTACGTTTACGCTCCAGGAAGTTTATTAAATCTACCACCTGCAACTAATCTATACATTGGGTTCTTCTGCCGTCACAGTTGGGGTCCTTAAGTTGGTGCACAGTGAAAGATGCAGTCCCTTTAAGATGTCAAGAAATAGAATAATCTCTATTGACACTAAAGCTAGAGTACTTTTACATACACAATAAATGTGAAGCGTCGTAAAAAAGTCACTAGAGGCAAAGTAGATTAGCTACAATGGCACGGCTTTATTGCTTGAACTGTTACTAAACCCAGGACCCTGCACTCACTATATCTGGTCTCCCACAGTACACAGAACATGGAAATGCAATTATTTTAGTAAATATAAACTGCTACATATCTTTTCTCATCAGCAGTATATAGCAGTCTTATGACTTCTATCAGTGTCTGGCTGAGCACTGGTTAAATCTTGTAGGAGGAGTTTTGATTCTCCTCTGACTGTCCTATGAGGCTGCATGACCCCTGACTGCCTGTCTGTCTGACTGTCTGTCTGGACAGTGTTGATTGGCTATTGCTAATCACATGCAGCCACCCAAAAAAAAAAAAAAAACTCTAGCAATACACATCAAAATGAGCATGTGCAGAGTGCCTCCTAGGTCTCTGTTCTATCAACAGATGCATTGGGGACAGTAAAAGAAGGGGAGGATCAGAAAATACAAGATGAAATAGCCTTTTTACACAATGCAGATGATTAACCCCTTAGGGATCAGAGTGAGTATAACAAGCATGCTTTACTGCATATACAGACTTAATTTACTGTTGTGGGTTTGGTAACACTTTAAGCGTATATAACATCATTTTTTGCTTTAAATAGAGTAGGTATTAGACCCCTTGTTAGTTTTTTTTTCTGTCACTAGAGAGAATCACCCTCTCTATTTCTCCTATGGACCACAGTCACCAGGACTGAAAGTGAGGATAAATCCATTACAATTTGAGTTGCCATCACTGCAGTGAAGTAGGCTTTTCCCTTTGTAGGGGAAGTTGCACATTGCAAGGGAATTTTCCCCAGAGCTCAGTGAAGGCAGGGAAATTTCACTTTGCAAAGAATACTTATGTGCATAGAAAATGAAAAGAAAAAAAAAAAAAACTGCATTTTTGCTTCCACATGATTAGATGATGGAAGTCAGCAGAACTTCAATGCATTCACTAAGCTCTGGAGAAAATTCCCTTCTAATTTAGTAAAGCAACACCGTTGTGTAATGATGCAAGGCAGGAAGCAGAACCTGCTTTGGCAAATATGGTGGCTTTCATGTACTGCTAAATAAATAAAAACATTATAAAGAAACATGTCTTTTAAATATTATACATATTTGCTAATGATATTTACATGTATGCTGTATGACACAACTATTTCTATCTATTGCTATCACAAAGTAATTACGTAGAAAACCCACCAGGTTGCTGCTTTCCTCCCATACTGACCTTAATTTTTGTGTGTGTTTGTGGAAAGGACATTAGATTGTTAGCTTTTTTGAGCAGCAGCAGCTGATGTGAATGGCTCTTTGTAGTCTATAGATTACTGTGTACAGTAATATGTTGGCGCTACATAAATACAGGAAATCAATCATCCTTGTCGCTTATGTCTGACCTTTTTGTAGATTGTAAACTATTTGATGCATTCTTTTCAAATTTTAATGTTACTGCTTTAGCCACTTTTTTTCTTAATTGAACAGTACTGCAGAATGAATAGCACAGTATTACTATTACTACTACTACTACTACTACTACTACTACTACTACTACTACTACTACTACTGAAGATAATAATAATAATATTATATATATTTTTTTAAATCAAGTAAAGTTTTATTGAAAAATAAAAGCACATAAACAAAAGTTTACAATTCCAAGACAGGCTCATAAAGTATCTTGAACATGCTTCAAAAGCAGCACATAGAATATGTAACAAACACAATGATAGATATCTGGCTTGCCTCTATCACACAAAGGCAGCCTATAACCACATTAAAATAATAATATTTTGCCATATTATTTGTATATGTAAATCTATTAATTTAAAGGGGTTGTAAACCCTCACGGTTTTTCACCTCAATACATTCTATGCATTAAGATGAAAAATATTTTGTGCTGCAGCACCCCCCAAGATCCCCCCTTTTTCGTACCTGAACCCGATCGTTCCAGCGATGGGGACAAGCACAGCAGCTCCAGCCACTGTCTTGGGTCTTCATTGGATAGATTGATAGCAGAGGGAGCCATTGGCTCCCGCTGCTGTCAATCAAATCCAGTGACACTGAAGCTGGGGGGCTTCTGTCTATGTCAATGGACGCAGCAGCAGGACTCGGGAGTGCGCCTGCTCGAGTGCCCCCATGGAATGCGGCTCTCTGTGGGGGCACTCGAGACGAGGAGGAGTGCTGAAGTGCTTTTCGGGGACCCCAGAAAAGGAGGATCGGGCCGTTATGTGCAAAACCCTTGCAAGAGGAGGTAAGTATAACATGTTTGTTATTTAAAAAAGAAAAAACAAAGCTTTACAATCACTTTAACCTCCCTGGCGGTATGATTCTGTCTGGAATTTTGTGCTGAAAGCGGTACAATTATTTTGCATGGAAATTTGGCGTTTTTATATTGTAGACATGCAATTCTTATGAATAACTCACTTAAATCTGTCCGAACCAGAGTCTAGTAGACATCTCGGGTATGATAAAGTTTGAAACACAAAATAATAAAGTATAATATAATAAAATATATATAAAAATGATTCAATAATGTAATCAAATCAAAAACACTGAAATTTGCTCAGTTGCAGAATAGTCGCTGTCATTAAATTTAGTGTTTGATGATAAATTGTGATTCTAATTTATTATCGGTGTTTTCTAGCTGATCTAAAACCACTTTTGACATAAAGGGACACTTTTTGGTTGCTATGGACAATCTCCAGTTTCCAGGCAGAAAAAAAAATATTTTTATTATATAAAATGACATGCAGGGCACTGGGCAGACCACTAGGGACAAAGGGGATGTGTATTTTTTTTATACAGTACTGTAATCTGTAAGATTACAGTAATGTATTTGTACTGTGTTTTTAAACTTTTTTGAATTTGGCACCGATCTCCGCTCCCGTGCGTCGGAACGTCGCAGGGAACGGAGATCAGCGGCTCACTCACACAGCGGGGAGACATCGCAGGATCCAGGGGATAAGGTAAGTAACCCCCCCTGTATACTGCAACACAAGCCCGAGTCTGGCTCGGGGTTACCGCTTTTGGTATTGAAGTTCCTGCCCCGAGCCAAACTCGGGAATACCGCCAGGGAGGCTACGTATCATATTTGTTTTAACATGCTGCATAGAAGTAATTTTCTATATTTTTAAATCTGTTTTCAATTTTTAAAAATTGCCCGGTGATCCTGCCTGAAAATCCTTATGCAGGCACTCCTTGTTATAGGGTGACAACTCATTGTTCCAGTTTTGCTTCTGCATTGTTGCCCTGTCACATACTGTATGTTTTTGATGGAGACTACAAATGTTCTGTTGGAACACATTGTACAAGTGTGGCCCACTGTTATGACTGCTAGGAAACTCATCCGGGGAAGTGCTATCCAACCATCACTGTACACATGTACTTTAAATCACATACAATTTTTGTATGCCTTTCAGAAAAGCATATGTTTCTGGAAACAAAACTGAAATAATATTTATAGTCTTATTAAAGCAGCTGTAAACCTTTACATATACAATTGTGTTAAAAAGTATTTGCCCCCTTTCTGATTTTATTTTGTTTTGCATATTTGTCACACTTAAATTACTCAGATCATCAAAAAAAAAAGTATTATTACACAAAGATAACCCGAGTAAATAGAAAATGCAGTTTTTAAATGATGGTTTCATTTATTAAGGCAAAAAAGCTGTCCAAACCTGCCTGGCTTTATGTGAAAAAGTAATTGCCCCCTAAACCTAATAACTGGTTGTGCCACCCTTGGTGGCAACAACTGCAATTGTTTGCGATAACTGGCAATGAGTCTTTCACATTGCTGTGGAGCAATTTTGTCCCACTCTTCTTTGCAGAATTGTTTTAGTTCAGCCACATTGGAGGGTTTTCCAGCATGAACGGCCTGTGTAAGATCATGATACAGAATCTCAATTGGATTTAAGTCCGTGCTTTGACTAGGCCACTCCAAAACCTAAATTTAGCTTTGTTTGAACCATTTGGAGGTGGACTTTGCTGTTGTGTCATTGTCATCATTGTCCTGCTGCATAACCCAAGTGCACTTGAGCTTGAGGTCATGAACAGATGGCCATTGGACATTCTCCTTTAGGATTCTCTGGTAGAGCTCAGAATTCATGGTTCCATCAATTATGGTAAGTCGTCCAGGTCCTGAAGCTGCAAAGCAGCCCCAGACCATCACACTACTACCACCATGTCTGACTGTTGGTATGATGTTTTTGTTATGAAATGCTGTATTAGTTTTATGCCAGATGTAACGGGAAGCACACCTTCCAAAAAGTAAAATTTTTGTCTCATTAGTCCACAGAATATTTGCCTAAAAGTCTTCGGGATAATCAAGATGTTTTTTGATAAATGTGAGAAGAGCCTTTGTGTTCTTTTTGGTCAGCAGTGGCTTTGGCCTTGGAACTCTCCCATGGATGTCATGAGTCCTCGTCATGCTCTTGGAGTAATTTTTGTAGCCGGCCCCCTGGGAAGGTTCACCACTGTTCCAAGTTATCTCCATTTGTGGATAATGGCTCTCCTCATGGTTCACTGGAGTTCCAAAGCCTTAGAAATGGCTTTAAATACCCTTCCTAGACCGATACACTGATACATGTACATTACTTTGTTTCTAATCTGTTCTTGAATTATTTTAGATTGTGGCATGATGTGTGGCTTTTTGTGATCTGTAGCGTGGTTCACTTTGTCAGACAGCTTCTATTTATGTGATTTCTTGATTCAACAGGTCTGGCAGTAATCAGGCCTGGGTGTGGCAAGTGAAATTTAACTCAGCTTTCCAAAAAATTATGGTTAATCACAGTTTATTCATGATTCAGCATGGGAGGGGCCAATTACTTTTTCACATAGGGCCAGCCAGGTTTGAACAGATTTTTTCCCTTAATAAATTAAATAATCATTTAAAAACTGCATCTTAGGTTATCTTTGTGTAATATTAAAATTTGTTTGATGATCTGAATCATTTCATTGTGAGAAATAAGAAATTTTTTTAATCAGGAATGGTGCAAATACTTTTTCACAGAACTGTACCAACTGAAGTGACTAGTTTCAGGTGATACACAGGGATGAAACAAATCCTCCTACATAAGTTGTGTCTGTTTATCTGCAGCTCTCTCTCCTCTACAGCCATTCAAAGTACAGAATTTAGACAGCATTTCCCAGCTCCTAAAGGCAGGGAGCAGGGATCTGATGTCACACACTGAACAGCATAGAGCAGGAACCTGAGTGTAATCTGAGACCCGAGTGCAGGGAAATTACACTCGCCCCATACACAGTCTTAAAGGGAAATGTACAGCTGAGGCTGTCAATCAGTTGCTGTGTGCTGGGGGGGGGGGGGGGCATCTTCTGGGATTGCCGTGTGTTGGCATAGAGGGGCAGAAATGAATCATGCAGATAGCAAAGCAATGGCGGAGGAGACATTATTCACACTAAGTACACACTATAGAAGTATATGCTTTTTTTCAATTTTAATTTCAGAGGTTTACAACCACTTTAAGTGTTCTAAAATAAGGCTAAAAAAACAATATTTTTTGGTGTAGAGCATGAAGTGACATTATTTAGGTATGGTCAGATGGCTTTAACACTGGTCATTGGAGGACTGTTGGATGTTTAGACTTGATCCTACCATACTCTAAATCAGCCTATTTCAACCAGGGTGCCCAGGAACCCTGGGGTGCCTTGAGGTTTCTTCAGGGGTGCTTTGGCAAAATGCCTAAAAATGTATCTAAAATTGTATACAAGCCAGCAGGTGGATCAAGCCTGGCTTTTAGTTACACAAAGCCATGGGTTTTCCTTATGCACCATGCTGGGGTGACATTAGCAGACTGATGGAGAGAAATTGAGGGAGAAGAGAAACATTGGAATACTAGTCAGTACCAGGGTGCAAAAGTGTATTTGCTTTGGAAGAATAAGTCACTTCTAATGTTGGGTGTCTTATGTGTGGATGTTGCGGCATTGTGTAAAGCTATTATGCCCTGTACACAAGGTCGGATTTTCCGATGGAAAATGTGTGATAGGACCTTGTTGTCGGAAATTCCGACCCTGTGTAGGCTCCATCACACATTTTCCATAGGAATTTCCGTCACACAAAATTTGAGAACTTGGTTCTCAAATTTTCCAACAACAAAATCCGATGTCGGAAATTCCGATTGTGTGTACACAATTCCGACACACACAAAGTTCCACTCATGCTCGGAATCAAGCAGAAGAGCAGCACTGGCTATTGAACTTAATTTTTCTAGGCTCGTCGTACGTGTTGTACGTCACCGCGTTCTTGACGTTCGGAATTTCCGACCAACTTTGTGTGACCGTGTGTATCCAAGACAAGTTTGAGCCAACATCCTATGGAAAAATCCCATGGATTTTGTTGTCGGAAAATCCTATCGTGTGTACAGGGCATTAGAATAGTTGTTTATATTTTAGAATGGGGTTCCCACGAGACTGTCCATCATTTTAAAGAGTGCCTTGATGGAAAAAAGGTTGAAAAACACTGCTCTAAATTGTTTGGGCCACTATTTGATGAGATTTTATCACCATTTTTCCTTACGTCTGTTACCTGGAGATGTCTGCAACCCATAAAGAATGTTGCCTGAAGTTGGCGGAGTCAGGCAACATCAACATAAAATTGGCGGATCAAGCATCTATTATCTATAACCAACTTTTATTACACTTCTGTATTCATAGTGCATAGAACAAAGAATAACTATTAGAAATTAGAACGTTTTCCCTTTTACAACCACACCTTTTATACAAATGTATCCGTCTCTCAGAGTAAATTTCTACGGTAATGATTTAACTTGTAGTGTTAGCAGTAAAGTATGTGGGATACATTACAAAGGAATGTGTAATTGCTCTCTGTCTTCATTTGGCTTGCACTGGCTGTCGGCATATCAGTAGGTCTCCCTTGTCTTGGCTGACAGTAATTTAGTGTTCCTAGAAAACATGTCAGATGCAAACAACAGGCCAAGATATCTATGACATGCAGCAATTACTACATATGTGGCACCTAAGCACAATGTAGCAACTGTTTCAAGGCACATTTCGCTGATACAACACAACGAAGGTATGCAGCCTAGCCTCAGTGACAAGAAAAATGTTCACTTACAGCACAATAAGATACAGAAAGGATTTCCACATTGTATATGTTGCCATTGGGTCAGGAGGTGAAACCCCACCCATAGAACAAGGTGAGTCTGTCAATGGTCAAGAATCAGCCTACTCCATATTATTCCTAAATACAGCAAGAACATGATGGCCACCAGATCTCACATCTGTTTTCAATAAAAAAAAAAAAAGAAAATACCCAGTGGTCCTGCCATGAATACAAGCACAATAAGACCCCTTTCACACTGGGTTGTTTTGGAGGCGCTATTGCGCTAAAAATAGCACCTGCAAACCGACCTGAAACAGCTTCTGCTGTGTCTCCAGTGTGAAAGCCCTGAGGGCTTTCACGCTAGAGCGGTGCGCTAGCAGGACGGTAAAAAAAAAGTCCTGCTAGCAGCATCTTTGGAGCGGTGAAGGAGCGGTGTATTCACCGCTCCTACCCATTGAAATCAATGGGACACCGTGGGGATACCGCGGTAATACCGCCGGCAAAGCCCCACTGCAGCAGCGCTTTGCGGGGGGTTTTAACCCTTTTTCGGTCGCTAGCGGGGGTTAAAACCACCCCGCTAGCGGCCGAATACCGTGGCTAAAACGACGGTAAAGCAGCGCTAAATATAGCGCTGCTTTACCGCCGCCGCCCCCACAGCCCCAGTGTGAAACCAGCCTAAGTCATCACAACTGTCCTTCTTTGGATTGACCATTGTCCCATTTTGCTCGATACTTGGAGCATCTCTCTCTGTCTTTTTCAATATATACAGCCTTTATTAAGAAAAATTGTCAAGTATTACAAGGGTCTTTTACCGCTTCAGCCCCGGAAGATTTTACCCCCTTCCTGACCAGAGCACGTTTTGCGATTGGGCACTGCGTCGCTTTAACTGACAATTGCGCGGTCGTGCGGATGTGGCACCCAAACAAAATTGACGTCCCTTTTTTCCCACAAATAGAGCTTTCTTTTGGTGGTATTTGATCACCTCTGCGGTTTTTTTTATTTTTTGCGCTATAAACAAAAAAAGAGTGACAATTTTGAAAAAAACACAATATCTTTTACTTGTTGCTATAATAAATATCCCCCAAAAATACATAAAAAACGATTTTTTCCCTCAGTTTAGGCCGTTATGTATTCTTTTACACATCTTTGGTAAAAAAAATTAGTGTATATTGATTGGTTTGTGCAAAAGTTATAGCGTCTATAAAATAGGGGATAGTTTTATGGCATTTTTATTATTAATTTTTTTTTATTAGTAATGGAGGCGATCTGCGATTTCTATCCGGATTACAACATTATGGCGGGCACATCAGACAATTTTGACACATTTTTAGGACCATTGGCATTTTTACAGCGATCAGTGCTATAAAAATGCATTGATTACTGTAAAAATGTCACTGGCAGGGAAGGGGTTAACACTAGGGGGCGATCAAGGGGTTAATTGTGTTCCCCAGAGTGTATTCTAACAGAAGAGGACTGTGTAGGGGAAGAGATAGATCGCTGTTCATACTCTGTATGAACAGACGATCTGTCACTTCTCCCCTCAGAGAACCGGAAACTGTGTGTTTACACACACAGATCCCGGTTCTCCGTGCACCCCGAGCGATCACGGGAGCCAGGCAGACACGATCAGAAACGCCGCCAGAAAAACTCTGATGAGAGCTTTTTGTCAAAAATGCGACCGTGTGTATGCTCCATCGGTCTTTTGCTGGCGGAAGTCAAGCCAGCAAAAGATTGAGAGCAGGTTCTCTATTTTTCGGTCGGGAAAAGTTCCTATCCGAAAATGCGATCGTCTGTATGCAATTCGGACACGCAAAAAATCACGCATGCTCAGAAACAATTTGACGCATGCTCGGAAGGGAAATAAGTTAGGGAAATACCCTCATAGAGATAATGATCACCAGGATAATACAGAAGAACAGACTCAGGAAGGAACAAAAACCTGATTAGGATAACACCTACTTTATATTTGTTACATGTTCCCATAAACATATCGAAGTTTTACAAATATATAATTTTGAAATTGCTGGCTACTTTTTAAGGCCCCTTTTACATGGACGGACCGTTCAGATCCGCCTGTCAGTTTTGACGGCGGATCTGAACGGGCACTCCATGTTAGTCTATGGAGCGTCGGATGTCAGCGGAGACATGTCCGCTGACATCCGACCCGGTCCGATCCGCCAAAAGCAGACGTATGGCTCTACGTCCAGATCCGTCGCTGGCGGATCGGATCGGGTGAGATCTGATGAACTGTCCGTTTTCATCCGATCTCTCCATAGAGACCAGCGGCGCTCGCAAGCCCCTCCCCGCTCAGTGAGCAGAGAGGGACTTGTCATCCGCCGGTTCAGCGGAGATCAACGGAGAGATCTCCCGTTGAGCCGGCGGACAGAGGCGGGCTCCGTGGAAGCGGAGTCCGCCTCGTGTGATAGGGGCCTAAGTGTTTTTCTTAAAAGAAAATAATACCATGCTCTCCCAGCTTTATGATGTTTTAGGAGGGGCTGTGGAGTAAAGTTTAATATAAATAACCCCATCTGTACTGTGTTCTAAGTTCTTAATTATCAAGTAAACTAGATTTGAATACTGTCTATGCTAACAAATAGAGAAATGACTCTTCTACATTGTATGTTATTGAGGTGTAGCTCACTCTGTGTATGGACAGAGACAGAGTGGGGTTGATTTAGTAAAATTGGAGAGTGCAGAATTTGGTGCAGCTGTCCATGGTAACCAATCAGCTTCTATCTTCAGCTTGTTCAATTAAGCGTGGACAAAAAAAAAATGGAAGCTGTTTGGTTTCTAGGCAGTGCTGCAACAGATTTAGAACTCCACAGTTTTAGTAAATAACCCCCGAGACTGTCCAAAAATTCTTAGAATCAGCCATGACGCCATTACCTTAGAAACACCCATCATGTGCAAGAGGCCTAATAGTAGGACCTGTAAGACCTTGGATAGATCATTTATCAAATTGTTTGCGAATCAATATTATATTGCTAATATACCATGTACTCTTCCTTTCCCCCATCCCTTTTTATGTATTTTTTTTATTTCTTTAATTTTAAGTTATGGTTCTCGAATTTATATTATTCAAAGAATTTAAATTATTTGTAAAGGTCGGTTAGTTATGCTCTATATGTGTGATATTTGTGAATATTTTTGACCATTATTGTCAATATTATATTTCCTTGAATGTAATTCTTCTTTTCTATATGAAATATCAATAACAATTATTGAAAATAAAAAGAGGCCTAATAGTGAGTTGTCATAGCAAATCCTACAGGAGGCAAAAATTTGCCATACACCGGTAGAATTTCCTTTGAACATTTGTATTAAAATTCAGAAAAATCAGTCATCAGGGCATTCAATCATGCCATCATTGGGTCAACTAATTTCATTCCAACCCCCCTAAAATTTCATCCAGACCTGCTACTTGAATGGAATCCCAGATATATTAAACATTTTTCTTTTGTGCCTAGAACATGTGCATTACAAGATGTGTGATTTTTCTTGAACAAAAACCACAAAGTTGGTCAGAAATTCCGAATGTCAAGAACGCAGTGACATACAACACGTACGACGAGCCGAGAAAAATTAAGTTCAAAAGCCAGTGCTGCTCTTCTGCTTGATTCTGAGCAGGCATGGCACTTTGGTGCGTCGGAATTGTCTACACACGATCGGAATTACGTGAACAGATTTTGTTGTCGGAAAATTTTTGTGTGTCGGAAATTCTGATGGAAAAAGTCAGAAGGAGCCTACACATGGTCGGAATTTCCGGCAACAAGCTCCGATCGCACATTTTCCGTCAGAAAGTTTGACCGTGTGTACAGGGCATTATAGTGTATGGCTAGCTTAAGTAAGTTTGTAATGTAGTAATGACACATTAGTCAGATTCATTTTTATTTCTTAATCCAGTCCACTCACCTATTCACTCTTGAGTGCACAAGGACCCCTAAACAGAACATCAGTACATTTATACTACTTTTTTAGGATGCTGATGTCTCAGGGGGGTTGGATTCTTGTCCCATAAACCACAGTAGTCTTAAAAGGGATCCTCATTGAAACCCACTGTCACCCAGTGGGTAGGGAGCGGTGTGAGGCCAGCTGACACTTGGTGGTGAAGTGCTCAATCATACTTTGTTTAGGGGAAATTAATAATTATTTTATTCTCTTGTCTCTAAATATGGAATTTATTTTGTATCCAAGTTTACCTGGAATGATACTGCATTTACTTCTGAAAATGCTCAGCACTACCAAGGGATACATACTGCCACACATAAAGATTTCTCCTGTTTAGCCCAGTTGGCGAACTGGGATGAACTTTATAGATTCTCCCATTGACACTAAAAAGTGTGGAATGGTTGCTGTCACTGTTTGGCTGACTTTTCTCCAGCCTTCAATGGCTTAGTCAAGCTGGATGGTGTCAGTAGGCCCAACTACAACTTACATTTTGGCCAATTCATAGGAATCAGCCAAACTTCGAGCCATGTATGGCCAGCTTAAAGTGTTACTAAACCCAGGACCCTGCAATTATTATACCTGGTCTCCCACAGTACACAGAACATGGAAATGCAATTATTTTAGTAAATATAAACTGCTAAATACCTTTTCTCATCAGTAGTATATAGCAGTCTTGTGACTTCTATCAATGTCTGTGTAGCCAAGTCCTGGGCCTCTCTAGGCCTAATGGTGACCTTCAGAGTTAGGGACAGCTGAAATCCTTCTGTTTAGAGTGGGTTACGAGGCATGGTGGGTGTAATGCAAGGTAGAATAATGGGCGCCAGACACTTCTTGAATGCAAAGAGATTTATTGTCTCTTAAACAGAACTGTGGGAGAGAGGGTTAGAGCCAGGACACCCTTTACAGTAGTAGATGCAATGTTAATTTGTCAGACTCCGAGACTTCTATAGGTAGACAGCCATGCAGGGAAAGGCACAAGGCCGGACGCCACATCTGCATGTGTAGACACTCTGTCTCCTATGGCACCAATCTTGAACAGTTTCTTACAAAGGTTGCAATGAACTCTTTCACTTCCTCCACAATCTCCTCTTTCAATCTTCACTCAACTGAGCTCCTAGTCTCTCTCACTAGACTTGCTGATCCACTGCCCTTGGATCTCCTGAGCTCTTCAAATCTTCTCACTGAGTATCTTTCTCAAGTGTCACCCCATCGGCCTGCTTGGTCCCTGGCTTGGCACACAAAACTGCTCTGTTAGCATCACCTCTGCTGGCTGGGTCCTCGGCTTTACACCTGCTGAAGTTTCCCAATTCTTCACCATCCCCGGTTGGTGAGAATACTGCTTTGGGAACTTGCTCCAGCTACTCACGGTGGTCCATGGTAATAAGCTGGATGGTCCCTTAGTGGCGACAGCTTCCCCTCTACCTCCGACCACGACAGGTTCTCCAGTCGGAAGAACCATCACTTCTTGTTGGACTGCAAGCCGCAGTCCCAACCCTGTGCTGCTCTCCTGCTTCTGGATAGGCCCTCAGACAGCCTAGCAGCCAGATGTCCCCAGGATAGGCCTCAGGTCTCTGGCCTAGCAGCCAGGGTCAGCACAACACACGTCCACCCAGACAGCCATCCAGGTGGCACAAAACCCAGATCATCTGACCTCACCCAAATAAATAGGCTCTCCCAGCAGGCCAAGGGACCCAAGAAGATCCCTGCCCATTGGCTGAGATACCCCATCTATTCCTAATCTGTCCTTGCAATGCCCTTGTCTTATCCAATGCCATCAGATAGCCGGCCATCTAGTGACAGAAGAGAGAAGTGCAGCAATTACAGAATTAGGGTGGAATCAATTGGAATCTCCCTGCCTAAATATCAGGGTGCTACATCTGGTTAAAGCTTGCAGCAGTATTTTTTATTCTACTCTGACTGTCCTATGAGGCTGCAGGACCCCTGACCCTCTGTCTGAACAGTACTGATTGGCCCTGTGCTGATCACATGTACCCTTCCAAAAAAACTTCTCTAGCAATACACACCAAACTGAGCATATGCAGAGTGACTCCAAAGGCTCTGTCTAATCAGGAGATGGCTTGGTGACTTGGTGACAATGTCAGGATCAAACAGCTTTTTTACACAATGCAGAGGATTAACCCTTTAGGTTCCACAGTGAGTATAACAAGCATGATTTACTGCATATACAGACTGATTTTACTGTTTTGGGTTTAGTAGCACATTAGGACAAGCCTTAGGTATTCATGTATACAAAGCCGTTATCATACATCCAAAAAAGTCTGCATTTTTATTTTGTATGAAGCCTATGGATGACTATCAGTTAACAAATTTCTTACCGATAATTATGAATGATGAAACTCCTGCTGCTGTAGCAAATCCAGGAGCCACCACAATATTTTGTATAGCTCTCCAAATTAGCAGAGCAAGCACAGCAATATACAGAAAATAAACAATATTAAACATTTCTTCTTTTTTGTTATTTGAACAGGAGGACTTGTTTCTTTGAGCCATTACATAGAAAGACCCACTAGCTCAGCTAAATGAAGTGGAGCGGATGACAAAACTGTATTCTTGGCTTTTCTTCCCCCCCTAAAAACACACTGTTTAGACTCTGAATACAAGATCGGTAGCACTTCCACCCTTTGGTTCTCACTGTACACAGTCACAGGTATTCTCCAAGAGCTTAAAAAAACTTTGCTCCCAGAAAACATAACACAATTTGTTTCTCTGTGTGAGAACACAAGATCTGTGTATCCGAATGCATATCCAAGACTGAAGCAAAACTTCATCCAAAAACTGTATCTATAAATTCAATCTACGCAGTCATGTTTTAGGTTACAATGAAAAGAATGTTGCTTACGCTACTTTAGAAGATTTCACATTCCTTTTTTTAGTAAAGCATGTATAAGGCAACAACTGCTTGTTCTTCCACACTTAAAGAAGAACTCTGAGTTATCCCAGTGCAGTGTCCTTGCTGTTTGGCCGTGGCTACTGTTGGCTGTGTGGCCAGCGCTGGAGGAAAAGATGTGCCTGCCAGAGAAGATTGGCTATCCCATGTGCTGTGTTTATGCTGTGCATTGAGATAAAGTTATTTGGAGAGTACGGCCATTACACAGCTCAAAATTCCTCTGATTTCATGTACCATGTGTGGCCCTCACCACCACCCAGCTTAACAAACCTTGACTGAAAAATCAAAGCAGGCAAGAGGTAAATTGACAATCAAACAGTCATTGCATCCAATCAGAGCTTTGTATTTAATGAATGGATACAGATTGTCACGCCATCCGCCCGCTTCTCCTCCTTAGCCAAAGTATAATTTATTTATATAATACAAAGCTCCCTGTGAATAGCTGAGCAACACTCAATCCAACTCAATTTCGTCCTGGGAGCAGGACAGGAATTTCCTATCCCACTTCCGGAACACAGTGCTGTATACTGTATGCAGCTGAAGCTAGTAAGTAAAATGTTTGTTGGAACCAGCTTCATCTAAGCAAACTATTTAAACTTCACTAAAACCTGGAGTTCTGCTTTAACAATTATTAACAGCCAGAAACTCTCACATTCATGCATGTTGAACACCCTAAATGTTCGTCGTTCGGACAAATGCCCAAACAGCCAACTGAGCTCATCCCTACACAGAGCTGAGCTCATCCCTACACAGTAGTTGAGTGAGCTGAAAATACTTGATGGTCCAATATCTATGGTAAATTGGCACTCTTGATGTTGAGATTGGTGTTGTGAAAAGAGGGGAGGATAGGTACATAATCAGCTTCATCAGGTGGGCTCACGTCTTCTATTATGTATCATTGATACATGTCTCCAGAGGGTGAACAATGATCCTTGGGGCCCATGATACACTCCCTCCAGTTCCTCACCCCCCTCTGTCTCTGTCTCATCTTGCAGTCCAGTTGTTAGAAAAAACACACACAAAGAACTGGTGTAACACTCAGCGCTAAAACGTCTGATGATTAGAAATTGTAGGAAGACATGCATAGGTATGTTAGTTCGTAAAAGCAAAAATACAAATTATAGAGGTAAAAAATTAAAGTTTAAAAAAAAAATCAAAGTCTTGAGATAAAATGAAATTAAATAAACATCTAGGGTTTTAGGCGATGAGCCCCTGTCAAATCTGAGTCTTTGAAATAAGTGCTGCAGAGGGAGCGAGGCTGCTTCAGGCACGGGCTAGGAAACCAGTTCACTGTAAGAAAAAGGAAGGCAAAAAAGAAAGAGAAGAGCCAGGCAAATCCGAGTGCAGCATTTTTTTTATTCGGTTAAAATACTAAAGATTGTTGACAGTATAAGATGCAGTTACATAGTGCTACTAAGAGTAGGTGCTTTCCACGTCCAGCATCACAGAAGAGCCGATGGATCACTTCTACGCAGAATTCTCCCAAGGTCCCTCAAGGCTTCAGCTTCCCGCTGACATACATCGCTCGTCAGTGTTGCCAACCTACCAGATTGAAATTTACTAACACGTCACCCAAAATTTACTGGCACAGCCAAGTTTTTACCGCCATTTCCACAAGTTATAACATTACAGATTTAAGTGCAAATGTAAGTATTTAGGCTACAAACAAGTACAATGTGCAATTAGCAATGTGATTTAAGGTAGGTATTAAGGCAAAAAAAACATATTTCTTATTTTATTTCTGATATAGCAAGTAGTTTAGGGTCAGGACTCTGGAGGGCAAGAAATTAGAATGGGCAGGCACTACTTGGCTCCCTTGCACTGCACCATAACCTCACTTGACACACTCAGGCACCACCTCCACCAGACCCGCTCCCCGTCTGCGCCAACCGTATACACTGTAGCAGGCACTTGAATGGTCTCGGCTGGCTCCAGACCGAATCTGCGCATTGCGCAGTTACGAGCGTCACAGCCATATTTTTTACTACCAACCTTTTCCTGTCACTGGCATTTGGCAAGGGGAATACAATATAAACATTTTTTACTGGCTTCCAGTAAAAATACTGACGGTTGGCAACACCGGCGCTCGTGAACTCTTCCACAGGAACACCCTGATGGCTTTTCTGTGATGCTGGACATGAAAAACACCTATACTTATTAGTACTATGTAAGTGCACCTTATACTGTCAACAATTTTTTGTATTTTAACCAAATAAAATAATGCTGAACTAGGATTTGCCTGGCGCTTCGCTTTCTTTTTTGCAGCCCAGTTGTTGCCTTTCTTTTACATTTGCATTTGATAAGGACTTAATTGTTTGTTGGAGGGAGCAATCCCTCATTCCTATCATCTTCAGAATACTTCCCCTGCTGCCCTAGTACCAATCATTAAATAGAGAAAATTACCTTGCTAATAACTCTGCAAAAGCTGCTAGCACCACAATTGACAATGATTGTGTAAAATACAATGATCATAAAGTGCTACGCTAAATAGACATTAGTAATTGTGATCATACATATATGCATAGGCCATGATAAAAATAAAAACAAAAAAATAAAATGAGAACAAAAGGGAATATCTCATAAGTGGGCCAGTGGGCCACCAATGATGTACCCATATAGATACAGAGTCCACAATGAGGTTGATGAGATGATGATCAAACAGCAAATGATAGCCACCAACGTGACAATCCAACCACCATGGATAATGAGGGTACGCTTACCAGAAAGTGTGGATTCAAATACCTTACGGTAGGGAGTCACACAAGCAGGGGTAAATAGATATCAACTAGGGAAGCAAAGTCACTCAGGTGTCTCTGATTCCCCACAGCTCTGGTGTAGATGGACTCCAACATAGACACACCGTCTCTCTCAGATTAACAGCATATATAAAAACACACCAAGCAGTCACTCATAGTGTAAAACTGTCTTAGACACATTTATTAAAAAAGCATTGAACACAAAAAAAAATATGATGTAAACAGCGCTAGTTGGAATAATGCAATGACTTTGGCAATAGCCGGGAACTGACGCGTTTCGTCACTTATCCTCCTTATCATCCTTATAGGGGTGAAAGCCCCCTTTGTTCATTGCATTTCACTACAAAAGTAGTACTGATCACAACTGTGTTTACTCTGCTTCAGTTTGTAAATGAACAGGAAGCCGCTCAGCACAGAGTACTTCCCATTCATTCACTGTCCAGTGCAGCTGAGGCTGCAGATAAAGGGACTGGGGATTCTCTGTCCTCAGTCCCTTTCTCTGTTTTAAAAGTGAGACATCGGGTATCTGTTTAGACCCATGATATTTCACCAAAGTTCCCCAATGGGGTTCCTAAAAAAAAGCTGTAAAATAATAAAAAACAAAATTGTAAAAAAAGTAAAAAAAAAAAAAATTGTAATCAAATAATCAAATGAATAAAATAATAAAAATAAAAACCTACTGACATTGTCCACTACCCTACTGACACCAATCTCTGCTCTACTGACAAAGTCCCCTGCCCTAAATGACACCTTCCACTGTCCTGCTGACACCAACCTCTGCCCTACTGACATGCCCACTGCTCTACTGACACCATTCACTGCTCTACTGACACTATTCACTGCTCTACTGAGACCACCCATGTTTTAATATATTTTATATATACATATATACATACACACACGCATGTGTTTTTGAGCTTTGGGGTGCACACCATAATGCAATAGGCTGCACACACCTATGCCTGCATCCCACTTCTACAGGCAAGGCTGTTTTTTCTACCATTGGTCTAGTAGCCTCACCCTGCTTATTGGCCTGGGAAATAGCTTCACGTCCTGCCCCACTGGCAGCTATACAGTGTGAAAATCTGTATCATAATGAGACAAGATACAATACACTGGGGATTGTGCCTGTATTGCTGAGATAAACTTTACTTTTTGAGTTCGCCAATATATAAAGTTTAAACCACCAAGAAGACAGAGCTACAGCCAGAGAGGCCTTAAAGTTATTGTAAAGGTAAATAAAAAAATAAAAAAAATAACAAACATATCATACTTACCTCCACCGTGCAGCTCGTTTTGCACAGAGTGGCCCTGAACCTGCTCTTCTAGGATCCCCCAGCGGCTCTTGTGGCTCCTCCCCACATCTGATAACCCCCTTGGAGAAGCACTTCCCCGAGGGGGTTACCTTGCGGGTGCGCTCCCGAGTCCAGCATTCGGCATAGAGGTCGAATGCAGGACTCGGCCCCGCCCCCGGCACTCGCATCCTTGGATTTGATTGACAGCAGTGGGAGCCAATGGCTGCGCTGCTATCAAAATATCCAATCAAGAGCCGAGAACCCCGGGCAGAGATACAGCGTGTCCCCGCCGGGTCAAGTTCGAGGGTTCAGGTAAGTAAAACAGGGGGCTGGGGGGCCGGTCACTGCCAGGTGTTTTTTCACCTTAATGCATAATTTTTTTTTTAAAAGCCAGCAGCTACAAATACTGCAGCTGCTGACTTTTAATAAATGGACACTTACCTGTCACAGGTTCCAGCGATGTCGGCAGCATAGGCCGATCAATCGCTCGGCTCTCTGCTGCTCCCAGGCCATTCTCGGTGAGGGAATCAGGAAGTGAGATGTAGCGGCTTCACTTCCCGGTTCCCTACTGCGCATGCGCGAGTCGCGCTGCGCAATGAGAATCGTCCACGCTGTCTGCTGGGACCCGTGTGTGTCCCGGCAGACAGCGCGTCGGGACAGGAAGTGGCGTAAACTCCCGTGGGAATTTATGCCCGGAATAGGGTGTAAATACCTGTCTTAGACAGGTATCTGCACCCCCCTGAAAGGTGCCAAATGTGGCACTGGAGGGGGGGAGGCTTCCGATGAGCGGAAGTTCCACTTTAGGTTGGAATCCCGCTTTAAGGCATAGGTTGCCTTAAGGTGAAAAAACACAAAGGTTTACAACCCCTTTAACTTCACTGGGTGATGCTTTCAATCCAGCAAACAAGCATACATTTGCACACTATACTCTCCTTCTATTGTGGTCGACCAAATCCCTCCTGTGTAGAGTTCCTCCCCATGTCAGTAATAAAGAAGATGAATTTAATGACCTTTCCCCGCCATCTGCATTCTTTTATTTCTTATCATTATCTTTTGTTATGATTGTCCCTTTAAATGGCAAATAAGACATTTTAATGAAATGACGTTATGTTTCAAATGTCATTGTTCTGTAACAGATATTGCTTCACATTTGTTATATCTACAATCATATTCTTTTTTGTTCCACATATGGAGCAAATATTTGACCCCACGATTGCTCCATTTTCTTTGAAACATAACTCTAACCATTCTTAAATGTACCTTTAAACTATTTCATATTGAGTTTCCTTTGTCGTCAAAGTGAAGGTATCAAGTGAGGTCATATCTCTCTGTAATAGAAGAGATTAATGTTACACAGGAGACCGGGCTGGTGTGGCCACTGTCATAATTGTTACCTCCTCGTCTTTTCCCTCGTACATTGTTCTATTGATAGGAAGGAACAAATCATCCCAACACTCTCATACTTCACAGACTAAAACACGAATATTGGAGAGAGTAGAAAAGAAAATGTATTTTCTGGATTTTTGCATAAATGGCTCTTATAATGTGAGATAATCTTCAAGAAAGCTAAAACTAATAAATATCACAGTCTTATTTAATGCAGAACTTCACTCCCTTTATCAACATTGACTTTTTTCATCCTTATGCTGCTACCATTAATAAATAGGAAAGTATATCGTGTTTACTTGCTTTAAACCTATTTTTTTCTTTTCTTTCTTACATTACTTCATGGTTTCCAGGCCTAGAAAAATTATGTCATGCATTCCAGGAGTCATCAGCAGGGGAGGAGGCATTTTTTTCAGCTAAGGACACCCTCCTGCATGCATGCCAGAGCTACGTGCAGACGGATTCCAGGAAGTAAATGCTACAGCTTCCCTTACTCAAGATGACCATGCCCATAAATACAAAGGAGCATTTTTCAAAGTGATTTCTCAGAAAAATAAAGCATGGTGAAAAGGATGGATGTTTGCTTTGAATATTAAAAATAAATCAAATAATGTTTTTGTTTTTGTAGTGCTCACATGCAGTGTAGTTCCGCTTTAATGTGGAGCTATCATTAAAACTCAAATTGTGCATAAATCAATAGAACGTGTTAAAATTACTAATGCCCTGTACACATGATCAGAAAATCGTACGTAAGCGATCGTACGATAATCAGATCTTTAGTACAGAGCTTTCGAGAGCTGATCAGGACAGTTCATCCAATATTATTCTATCAGACATGCGCAATTTTTTTTCCCTTACGATGCCAGATCGTACGATTTTCGTTAAATCAGTACAGCTGTCGTTCGAAAATGCAATACAAATGCATTACAACACATGACATCACAATTTTTTTTCTGTCGTACGGGAATTTTCGGGACTTTAGTTTCGATCTGAGATTAGCATGCAAAAAAAAAAACGGACGATCATTCGCCCGATAATCTCATCGTGTGTGCCGGGCATTAGTCACGTAATGTTATTGAATTTAAAGTGCTACATTAATAATTTGGGGAAATGCAGCTCCTGAGATGCTTATGTGACCAAAAGCCTAGGCAAAAAAACTGCAAGCTTGCTGGTAAAGAACAAAAGGATTAGAAAACCACAAGCAGGAACTATAGCTTGTATATGTAATGAGCATACAGTATATTGCTGCTGCCTTTCATATATAGTGCCTTGAAAAACTATTCACACCCCTTGAAATTGTCCACATTTTCTCATGTTACAACCAAAATTGTAAATGTATTTTATAGGGATTTTAAGTGATAGACCACCCCAAGTGGCACATAATTGTGAAGTGGAAGGAAAATGATAAATGGTTTTCAACATTTTTTTTACAAATAAATATGTGAAAAGTGTGGCGTGCATTTGTATTCAGCCCCCAGAGTCACTACTTTGTAGAACCACCTTTTGCAAGTCTTTTTGGGGATGTCTCTACCAGTTTTGCACATCTAGAGAGTGACATTTTTGCCCATTTTTCTTTAAAAAATAGCTCAAGCTCTGTCAGATTGGATGGAGAGCATCTGTGAACAGCAATTTTCAAGTCTTTCCATAGATTCTCAATTGGATTTAGGTCTGGACTTTGACTGGGCCATTCTAACACATGAATATGCTTTGATCCATTCCATTACATTGGCTGTATGTTTAGGGTCGTTTTCTAGCTGGAAGGTGAACCTCTGCCCCAGTCTCAAGTCTTCTGCAGACTCTAATGGTTTTTCTTCTAAGATTGCCCTGTATTTGGCTCCATCCATCTTCCCATCAACTCTGACCAGCTTCCCTGTCCCTGCTGAAGAAAAGCATCACCACAACATGATGCTGCCACCACCATGTTTTATGGTGACGATGGTGTGTTCAGGGTGATGTGTAGTGTTAGTTTTCCGCCACACATAGCATTTTTCATTTACTCCAAAAAGTAAAATTTTGGTCTCATCTGACCGGAGCGCCTTCTTCCACAAGTTTTCTGTGTCCCCCACATGGCTTCTCGCAAACTGCAAATGGGACTTTTTATGGCTTTCTTTCCACAGTGGCTTTCTTCTTGCCACTCTTCCATAAAGGCCGGATTTGTGGAGTGCAAGACTAATAGTTGTCGTGTGGACAGATTCTACCACCTGAGCTGTGGATCTCTGCAGCTCCTCCAGAGTTACCATGGGCCACTTGGCTGCATCTCTGATGAATGCTCTCCTTGCCCGGCCTGTCAGTTTAGGTGGACGGCCATGTCTTGGTAGGTCTGCAGTTGTGCCATACTCTTTCCATTTTCAGATGATGGATTGAACAGTGCTCTGTGAGATGTTCAAAGCTTGGGATATTTTTTTATAACCTAACCCTGCTTTAAACTTATCCACAACTTTATCCCTGACCTGCCTGGTGCGTTCCTTGGCCTTCATGATGCTGTTTGTTCACTGAGGTTCTCTAACAAACCTCTGAGGGCTTCACAGAACCGCTGTGTTTATACTGAGATTAAATTACACCAAGGTGGACTCTATTTACTAATTAGGTGACTTCTGAAGGCAATTGGTTTCCACTAGATTTTAGTTAGGGGTATCAGAGTAAAGGGGGCTGAATACAAATGCACCCCACACTTTTCACATATTCATTTGTAAAAAAAAATGTAAAACCATTTATCATTTTTCTTCAGCTTCACAATTATGTGCCACTTTGTGTTGGTCTATCACATAAAATCCCAATAAAATACATTTACGTTTTTGTTTGTAACATGACAAAATGTGAAAATCTTCAAGGGGTAGGAATACTTTTTCAAGGCACTGTATAAGCCCAAATCTATTCAAAACTTTTTATTTAATTTTGGAGAGTATAGAAAGGTTTAAGCCTCCGATTTTATTGTTGACTGTGTCCTATTATGGAGAATTTTTAGATTTCATTTTGGATAGAGAAAAGAGAGGTTAGAGCTTCAGGTTTCTTTGCTGTCCATGTACCTATTTGCCCTCACCTCCTTTCAGTGATGGGAAATCTCTCTCGAAGAGACATTTTAGCAGAGCGTGGAAGGATTGGAACCTCAGAACTCAATTGCACCATTCTATTAATAGTTTGTGAATCACAGAAAAAAGAAGCAAGGAATAATTTCCATAGACAAGTCACAGATGAAAATAAAAACCTGAAATTGTTTAACAAAAAAATTCTAATGCCGTACACACGAGTGGATTTTCCGTCGGAAAAATCTTGGATGGTTTTTCCGACGGAATTCCGCTCAAGCTTGGCTTGCATGCACACGGTCACACAAAAGTTTGCTGAACTTTCGGCCGCCAAGAACGCGGTGACGTACAACACTACGACGAGCCGAGAAAATGAAGTTCAATGCTTCGAGCATGCGTCAAATTGTTTCCGAGCATTCGTAGGAATTTTGCACATCGGAATTGCTACAGATGATCGGAATTTCTGATTGAAACTTTTTCCGACAGAAAAATTGAGAACCTGCTCTAAATCTTTTGCTGGCAGGAATTCGGCCACCAAAAGTCCGATGGAGCATACACACGGTCGCATTTTCTGACCGAAAGCTCTCCTCGGTCTTTTGCTGGCCCAATTTCCGATCGTGTGTACGCAGAATTACTGGTATTTCCTTTAACCTCCCTGGTGGTATGATTTTTTCTGATTTTAGGTGCTGAAAGCGGTACAATTATTTTGCATGGAAATTTGGAGTTTTATATTGTAGGCCTGCAATTCTTAGGAATAACTCACTTAAGTCTGTCCAAACAAGAGTCTAGTAGACATCCCGGGTATGATAAAGTTTGAAACACAAAATCATAAATTATAATATAATAAATAACTATAAATAATTATAACAAATAATAATATAATAATAATAAGAATTATTCAATAATGTAATCAAATCAAAAACACTGAAATTTGCTCAGTTGCAGAAATGTCGCTGTCATTAAATTTAGTGTTTGATGACGAATTTCCCCACAAATCGCTATCGCTCAATTCTGCAAGTGATTCTAATTTATTATAATACCACTTTTGACATAAAGGGACACTTTTTGGTTGCTATGGACAATCTCCAAATTCCAGGCAGAAAGAACAGTATATATAATATAAAAGTACATGCAGGGCACTGGACAGACCACTAGGACAAAGGGGATGTGTAATTTTTTTATACAGTACTGTAATCTGTAAGATTACAGTACTGTATATGTATTGTGTGTTTTTACTTTTTTGAATTTGGCGCCGTTCTCCGCTCCCGTGCGTCGCAACGTCACAGGGAACGGAGCTCGGCGGGACTTGGCACTGTGTGAATCGAGCGGAGGAGCTCGCACACACAGCGGGGAGACATCGCAGGATCCAGGGGACAAGGTAAGTAACTTTCCCTGTACTTTCCCTGGATAAAAAATCCCCAACGAAGTGCACAGAGCCCCTACCTTTCAGCACCCACTCAGCCTCTAGCTGAGTTACATTTTGGAAGCAGCCCCAGACGTCAGCACCGTGGGCCTTAAACCGTCAGCCATCTTGGTACACCTGGTTACACCGTACCCACCAGCAACGGTACCGTGACCCCCCACCATTTCCGGCTCCCACTCAGCCCCCAGCTCAACAGGGCAACATCCATAGCAGCCGACCAGGTACGCTTTTTCCCCAGCACAATCACCGCATAGAATAGGTATCAAGAACAGGTAAGGACCCCAGGGCACCACACTATCAGTTGATCCAGGGTCCGCCGATCGCCTCCGGGGTCAGGAAGGAATTTTTTCCTTAGCTGCAGCAATTGGCCAGCCTCAGCCAGGGTTTTTTTTCGCCTTCCTCTGGATCAACGGGGAGGGAGGGCAGAATAGCAGGGTTCGCCTTCTTCGCCGCCACCTGAACAATCGTACGCGCATCAGGATCATCAGCATCACACCATCATCAGCCACATCGCCGGACTTTCGCCAGCTACATCTCACAGGACTGTCATCAACCACATCTCGCTGGACCATCATCTCCTCAGCAGCTGCATCGTCGCCACATCTCGCCGGACCTTCGCTAACTACATCTCGCAGGACCATCATCCCTCAGCAATCACATCATCGCCACATCAACAACCACATCTCGCAGGACCGTCGTCGACCACATCTCACAAGATCATCATCTCCTCATCGACAGCCACATCATGCAGGACCTTTCGTCAGCCACACATCGCAGGACCACTATCTTCTCAGCAACCACATCGTCGCTACATCAACAGCCGCATCGCGCAGGACCATCATCTCCTCAGCATCAACACCGTCGCCACATCAACAGCCGCTTCCGGGAGGACCTTCGTCAGCCACATCTCGCAAGACCATCATCTCCTCAGCAACCACATCGTCGCAACATCTCGCAGGACCATCACCCTCTCAGCAACCACATCGTCGCAACATCTCGCAGGATCATCACCCTCTCAGCAACCACATCGTCGCCACATCTCGCCGGACCTTCGCCAGCTACATCTCGCAGGACCATCATCCCTCAGCAATCACATCATCGCCACATCAACAACCACATCTCGCAGGACCGTCGACCACATCTCGCAAGATCATCATCTCCTCATCGACAGCCACCTCGTGCAGGACCTTCATCAGCCACACATCACAGGACCACCATCTTCTCAGCAACCACATCGTCGCTACATCGACAGCCGCATCGCGCAGGACTATCATCTCAGCATCCACACGAACGCCACATCAACAGCCGCTTCCGGGAGGACCTTCCGCGCAACATCTCGCAGGACCATCACCTTCTCAGCAACCACATCGTCGCCACATCTCGCAGGACCTTCGTCAACCATTTATCGCAGGACCATCATCTCCCCAGCAACTGCAACATTGCCACATCGACAACCACATCCCGCAAGACCATCAACTCTTCAGCAACCACATCGTCGCCATATCTAGCAGGACCCACGTCAGCCACATCTCGCACGACTATCACCGCCTCCTCATCAACCGCGTTGTCGCCACATCGATAGCCACATCTCGCAGGACCATCATCACCACAGTAACCACATCGTCGCCACAACCTCGCAGGACCTCCAGCAACCACATCGTCGTCAAATCAATACCACCATCGTCATACTTATATTTTTTCTCTCAGCATGTGCATCTACAAATACTCAGCGGAAACCCTTCAGAGACTAAGAAACATCACCTCAACGTTGCCAACGCCCATTCAAAAAATACTACAAAAAGAGCAACTACTAAGGATCAACCCACAACCAACCACCAATCAAAGGAAGACCCCAAATCAGCCGCAACACTTAACATGCGCCCTGATTAACACCAGATCGGCAGTCAAGCACAGACAAGAAGTCCACGACTTCATCACCCAAAACAACTTAGATTGTCTCTTCATCACAGAAAGCTGGCTAACACCCGACTGCAACACCATCCTAACCGAATTGGTCCCTGAAAAATACAGGATCCTAACGGAGCATAGAATAGGAAAAAAAGGAGGAGGCCTAGCAGTGATCTTCAAATCTCACCTTACGCTCGCCAAACCTACGCTACAGAACCCAGTGCCTTTTATGGAAACACTTTCTCTACAGCTGCAAACAACACCCCAAGACAGCATTCATATACTGCTATGCTACAGACCACCAGGACCAAAGACAAATCTCCTGATACCCTTCACCGAATTTATCTCAATGCACACCCTGAAAACTAAAAACGTTCTGGTACTTGGAGATTTCAATCTCTGGGCAAACAACAACGAAGACCCCATCGCCTCTGCCTGCATAAACCAACTGGAAGAACTAGGTCTTCAACAACTGATAAATGCTCCAACGCATGGTTCAGGACACACTCTGGACCTCATCTTTAAACAAAACATCGACATTAACATACTCGACAACTCGCCGCTACCATGGACGGACCATCACGCCATCAAATTCAAAATCACCACCAACAACACCGTCCAGAAACCGAACCACTCAACAACACACTGGACCAGATCTCAGAAGAAACTACACTCGGAACTCTTCAAAACCACACTATCCAACAAAGTAACAAATCTAAATTTAAACCACTCGACGGAAAAAACACTCAGCTCCTTAAACAAAGCGTTACTACAAACAGCAGACGCAGTCGCTCTGAAACGCAGAACACTCATCCGCAAGAGAAATTCTGGATGGTTTAATGGAACTCTTACTCTACTGAAGCAGGAACGCAGAAGAGCTGAAAGAACCTGGAGAAGAAACTCTTCAAAGGAAAACCACACAAACTACAATACTCTCACAATGAAATATCACAAAGCTATCTTCAAAGCTAAAAAAGAACACTTCTCAAACACCATCACAAAAGCCCTAAACCGCCCTCGTGAACTATTCAAGCTAGTCGCCGAGACTATGAACCCTACCTGCTTAGAGCCCCCCACTAACGAAACTCAAGAATTTTGCAACGAGTTATCGGATTATTTTATCGACAAAATCGACAGCATTCGGGAAAAAATCCAACAGAAAAAAACAATCGACCACATCCAAAAAGAGGAAACCGATTCAAACAACATTCAACATTCAAAACCACCGAACTTTTCGCTGACCCCGATCGCCATAGACACCACTAAAAATATCATCAGAAGCCTCCGGGACAGCACATCACCCAATGATATCATCCCCACAAAACTTCTGAAAGAATGCTCTGACATATTGGCACCTACTATAACGCTACTCATTAATCAGTCATTCAAAGAAGGAATTGTTCCTAACTCCCTCAAACAAGGCATAGTCAAACCCCTCCTAAAGAAACCCAACTTGGACCCAAGAAACCCTAACCACCGAAGACCGATAACTAGCCTGAGCACCATCTCCAAGATTATGGAGAAAGTAGTGGTACAACAGCTACAACCCCATCTGGACACACACAATCTCCTGGACCCTCTGCAATCAGGCTTCCTGCCCATGGCACAGAAACAGCACTCCTCAAAATATGGGACGATGCCTTGGAAGCAGCAGATGATGGAGAATCATGTCTCTTGGTACTCCTGGACCTTAGTGCAGCATTTGACACACTGGATCACAGCACTTTACTCACCCGCCTCAAAGAAGTAGCAGGTGTCACAGACTCAGACTTACTATGGTTCACTTCCTTCTTAAGAAATCGGTCACAGACAGTGAAACTTGGAGCCTTCACCAGTGAATCTCGCGCAGTCTCCTATGGAGTCCCCCAAGGATCACCTTTATCACCCGTGCTCTTTAACATTTACATCCGTCCACTTCTTAAAATCATCAGAAAATCTGACCTATGCTTCCACTCATACGCAGATGATACTCAACTCTACCTTCGGATCCCCGGACAAAAAGACCAATATCAGGAATTGGAAAAATGCCTTGCATCAATAGACGACTGGATGTCCACTAACTCCCTCAAACTTAACGGAACCAAAACAGAACTCCTTCTCCTAAATGCAAACCGGAAAACTAATTCTACAACACCATGGACTCCGCCCACCATCCTTGGACAGACCATTCCTCTAATCTTAAAAGCCAAAAGTCTCGGAGTCACTTTCGATTCAGAAATGTCAATGGATGCACAAATAGGATCAGTAGTCAGCGGATCCTACCATCTTCTACGCCTGCTACGTAGACTCATCCCCTTCATCCCAGAAAAGGACAAAGCCATAGTGGTAGGAACAATCATCAACTCTCGACTCGACTATGCAAACTCTCTCTACATAGGACTACCTAAATTACAGATTGCACGCCTAAAGTCGTTCAAAACATGGCAGCAAGACTAGTCACAGGAAAAAGACCATGGGAATCCATCTCCCCATCCCTGAGGACCCTCCATTGGCTAACCGTAAAGGATAGGATCACATTCAAGACCCTCTGCCTGACCCACAAATGCACACAAGGAGATGCTCCTCTATACTTATGCGAAAAAATACAACACTACACTCCCAATCGCAACCTCCGATCTAACGACCAAAATCTCCTCCTCGTCCCCAAGTCCCGGTACAAATCAAGGGGAGAACGAAGATTTACAGTCCAAGGACCACGGCTATGGAACGCTCTACCTACGAACATCCGCTTATAAAAAGACCATCGGACCTTCAGGAAAAAACTTAAGACCCACCTCTTCTAAGAAGGAATCAACCTAGTTCGGATCAAGCGCCTCAAGGCGATTCAGTTCGCAGTTGCAGCGCTATACAAATCTTTCATTCATTCATTCATTCATTCATACTGCGATGCGAGCCCGAGTCTGGCTCGGGGTTACCGCTAATGGTACTGGAATTCCACCCCCAGCCAGACTTGGGAATAACGCCAGGGAGGTTAATTTGCAGAATATTTGGGGGTAATATGTGTTAAGAGATGTATGTAGTCAGAGTTGGGCAAAGTAGACCATCTAGTGATCTGATGATTGTTATAGTGCAGTGTGTGTGTCTGAGGTCTCCTGATCACAGATAACATTTCTTTTCATCACCAGGATTTGTTATGTGGGGGAGGGGTGAATTTCTCACTTTTTATAATTACACAGGATGTGCCTGTCTCAGGCTAGTGCATGATATGTAAATCACATGTCACTCACAGCAAGGGGGTGTTTTTGACAAAGTTTTCAGCACTTTGTCAAGATATTTATAACTGAACAATAAAAGAGGATTTCTCTGGGCTGGAGTAAATCTGTGTGGCAAGACTGGGCTTAAATGAAAGGAAATCGTATTCTCTACATTATGACATCAAAACATCCACTTTAACTTGACAGGTAGTAACCGATGTTTAGACAGTCAGTTTTGCCGCATTTACATGCTGCGTTTAGCCACGTTTTTTTTTCTTTGCAAATAGTAAAAAATGTATCTCCATTAAAAATGCTTGTAGACAAAAAGATGGCTAAACGTGAGTTACCGCGTTTGCACACATTTACAAGGCGCTTCAAATGCCTCTGAACATCCAGAACACATTTTTTTTGCTTTCCAAAAAATGCTTCTAAACTCAACTGCCTAGAAACTACTATAAACAACCCTATGTACATGTACTGATAAGATAACAGAGGAGAGTTCAGGGTCAGCTAACAAAAAAATGCCCAACTGCTCCTAAATGCCGTTTACCAGCAGCAATGTACATGAAGCCTTACATGTCTTTAACCACATTTTTGCTATGGGTCTACCTATTTGCAGTTAATGGAGTGGAGTTACTAAAGGCAAATAGACTGTGCACTTTGCATGTGCAATTGCACTCATTTTCCCCAGAGCTTAGAGAATGGGATAAAGCTTTGCTGATTTCCATCATCCAATCATGTGCAAGCAAAAATGCAGAGCTTAGTGAATGAGGCGAAATTTCACTTTGCAAAGATTACCCAACCCAATCGGTGCAATAAATAATTTTTGCTTGCAAATGATTGGATGATAGGAATCAACAGAGCTTCACAAATTCTCTAAGCTCTGGGGAAAATTAGTGCAGCTGCACTTGCAATATGCACAGTCTATTTTCCTTTAGTTAATGAACCCCATTAAGTGAAAATAGGTAGACACATAGCAAACATGTGGTTAAAAACTTATAAAATGCAGGAAATTGCAATAAAAAAAGTGTTTGCATACTTAAATAAACACTAAATAAAGAGTTACAGATTCAGATGGAGTGAGGTCTTGTTGAAATTTTCATATAAAAAGTCACAAAGTTAACTTTTCCTTAAACATGAGGACTGCCATGGCTGAGCTCTTTCTCAAAAGGCTAGTGACCTGGCAGATCCCTCTGGCTTCACGACTTGGAGCTACTATGCTATTCAGGTAAGTCAGACATGGCAGCCTGCATGCAAGCTTCCTCAAGAAAGGGTTCCCTTATGTGACAACTAGTGCTTTACATAATCTGCTAAATCAGCACATTCATGGATTTTCATCTAATTGTGTCTATCAAGTGTAGAAAAAGTTGCTTAAAATAAACATCATTTGAAAATGTTCCTACCACTCACTTATTAAAAATGTAACTGTGTGCTTATGCATAGTAAATACTTAAATCGGTTGTATACCCGCTGACATTTTTTTATTTTTTTTACACACCTGTAAGGCAAAAGGCGTAATGAGCAAGTATGCACCGCATACTAGCTCAATATGAAATACTTACCTTAGAACGAGGCCCCGACATCTCGCCCGATCCATGCCAAGGGAACTGACATGTTCCCTCGGCATGTCTTCCGGGTATCGCGGCTCCGGCACTGTGAGTGGCCGGAGCCGCGATGTCGTCACACCCGCGCATGCGCACAGGAGATTTCTTTCCAGCAGGGTCCGGCGTCTGCCGGGCTTTCAGCCGAGAATCCCCTGTGCGCATGCGCTGCTGCAGTAAGCGGCTCATTGCGAGGGGAATATCTCCTAAACCGTACAGGTTTAGGAGATATTTTTTTACCTACAGGTAAGCCTCATTGTCCGACCAAAAGCTCTCATCTGTGTTTTGCTGGCTGAATTTTCGATCGCGTGTACAGGGCATTACAGTTCTTTTTTTTAACTGCTTAAAGCGGACCTCCACCCTAAAGTGGAAGTTCCGCTCATCGGAAACCCTCCACCCCTCCGGTGCCACAATTGGCACCTTTCAGGGGGGAGGGGGGTGCAGATACCTGTATAATCCAGGTATCTGCACCTACTTCCGGGACAAGCTTGCCACAGCTAGCCGCAGATGCCCCCCCCCCCTTTGTGTTCTGGGAAACACACAGTTCCCAGGACACAACGGGGACCAGTAAAGACGCGCAGCTCATCTCCCGCATGCGCAGTAGGGAACCGGGCAGTGAAGCCGCAACGCTTCACTTCCTGATTCCCTGACAGAGGATGGCGGCGGGGGCAGCCGAGAGACGAGCGATTGCTCGTCATCTGCTGCCGACATCGCTGGACCCTGGAACAGGTAAGTGTCCATTTATTAAAAGTCAGCAGCTGCAATATTTGTAGCTGCTGACTTTTAATATTTTTTTAAGGTGCAGCTCCTCTTTAATCACTTTCAGACTGGACCATTTTGCTGGCTTAAGACCAGACCACTTTTTGCAATTCGGCACTGCGTCGCTTTAACTGACAATTGCGCGGCCGTGCGACGTGGCTCCCAAACAAAATTGACTGTATGTGAACCAGTAAATTTTTTCACCATCTGAATTTTTCTTTCTTTGGTAAAACCCCCCAAAAAAACATAAAAAAATAGACATAAAGTAATGAGGGCATTGATGGGCCAAGTACATCTAGAACAATCCTAGTCAATATGATGACGACTCATCCCTCTTGACAATGAAAACAAAAATGTTGTTCCAAAAAGCCTAAAAATGTTCAGTCATATTCACAAGTGACTCTCAGCTCAACCCTGTATCTTACTCATACTGGTCATCATGGAAATCCTTTGCCAGCACAGGATGGTGGATTACTGCTCAGGAGCCATTCAGTTCATCATTCCTTGGTCTGACTGCACTTTTTTTTTGCACCCACGAGAGTCCTGTCAATGTTTCATTAGTGGTAAGGAAGATCCCCAAATTAAAAAAAAAAAAAAAAAACTTCTTTATCCCTTGCTGTGTACAAAAAAAAAAAAGGTTTTAAAGCACTACATAACCTCTCCGTGCTCCAGCACTCTATTCAGTGTCCTCCTCTGCTGCTGGATGCCATCTCAATTCAGGGCTGAAGATCAACTTGAGTTTAAAGTTGGTCTAAACCCAAACTAAAGCTCTGTGTATTTATTTAATTATTTATTACTGGTATTTATATAGCTCTGACAATTTTGCACAGCGCTTTAGGTGTATACTGTACATTCACAACTGTCCCTGCCTCAAAGGAGCTTAAAATCTAAGGTCCTTAACTCACATTCTTACATACACAAACTTGGGCCAATTTAGACAGGTGCCACTTAACCTGCCAGCATGTCTTTGGAGTGTGGGAGGAAACCGAGTACCTGGAGAAAACCCATGCAGGCAGAGGAAGAACATGCAAACTGCAGGCAGGTAGGACCATGGTTTGGATTCAAACCATCAATCCTAATGCTGTTAGATAGAAGTGTTAACCACTTAGCCACTGCGTATCATAGAAACATTGCCATGGATTTTTTTCATAAAATGCTGTTTTCACTTTTTTTATCCTACATAGAATTTCTGACCTGCTGACAGTCTCTTTCAGCCACTTCCTAGCTACATGATTTCACTCCAGTGTCAGCAGGGCCGGGACAAGGGGTGGGCAGAAGGGGAAGCTGCCCTGAGCTCAGCATGTATTGTATGCATGGGGGGCCAACAAGTTCCTTCTACTATAAGGCTGACGGGAGTAGTGACAGTGGCATCACTACATCTGTCAGCCTAGCGCTGGAAGCAGCAAGGAAAGCAGGAGAGAGCCAGGAGGAGGTGTGGGCTCTCCTCTCTCTCCCCCTCTTCCTCATAAGCTTGCACATAATGAAGCGGGGGCGCAATTTGCCATCTTTGCTCTGGGCACTGGATGATCTTGTCCAAGCACTGAGTGTCAGCATGGCCTAGAACTGGCTTCTTGGTGTTGACAACAGTGGGCCATGCTTTGGAAATGTGTGTCAGCATGGCCCATTGTAGATTACTCTAGGGATGCAAGTGACAGAGAGTAAGGGCCGTCTTTGAGACAGGGCAAAAGGGGCAGCTGCCCTGGGCCCCACCATTGTTGTGGGGCCCAACGCAGCTGCCCCATACTTGCCAACTATCCCAGTTAAAATTCCCTTGTCCCTGTTACTAATGCTGCCCAGCTCTGCCATTTTGTCATGTACAGATGACTCACCTGCAGACCCTGTGTTTACATGTAAATAACCTGCATTGATATGTAAATAGCAGTGGCATTAGTATGTAAATAGCAGCAGACTGACGGCATTGATATGTAAACAGATGAAGCATTCATATGTATATCATGTCCCCCTGAGGTCATATCCACCATCACTTCTGCTGTATACTGCCCACTGGGGAGGTAAAGGGGCATGCTTGAAAGTCCTGCCAACAACTGTGGTCATTAGGCCTAACATCAGCCTGTTCTGCAAAGGTAAGCAAATTGGAGGTGGAGCCCTTTTTCAAAATAACATGGTACCACAGCACTGTGAATTTTGGTGCATGTGAATACGCACATCTCAGGAGATGCGTGAGGGTATCATTAACAATTAATGGCACTGCTGTGTATCTGGGCAGCACGTTTCTGTGGTGTGAGGAAAGCGATTTTGCATGCGTTTCCGACACGCACAAATGTGAATGCAGTCTAAATGTCTCCATTACATTCGTGGTCCGTTTCGAATCCTCCCTTACATTGGTGGTCAATGTAGAAGCCCCCTTTAAATTGGTGGTGAGTGTAAATACCCCTTACATTGGTGGCCAGTGTAGAAATCCCACTTTATTGGTTGTTAATGTAAAATCCCCCATTACATTGGTTGTCAGTGTAAATTCTTCATTACATTGGTGATCAGTGTACATTTCCCTTTAGATTGGTGGTAAGTGCAGAATTGTCCTTACACAGGTGGTCAGTGTAAATCCAACTTTACATTGGTTGTCAGTGTAAATCCCCCCTAACATTGGTGGTTTGTGTAGAAGTGTCACCTTACATTGGTGGCCAATACAAATCTCCTCAACAATTGATGTCAGTGTAAATTCCCCTTACATGGAGGTCATTGTATATTCCTTCTTACACTGGTGGTTGGTGTAAATGCTCCTATTAAATTAGTGTCAGTGTGAAAATCCCTCTTTATATTGGTGGTCAGTGTACATTTCCCCTCACATTGGTGGCAAATTCCCATTACATTAGTGGTCAGTGTAGAATCCCCCAATATATATTTATGCCAAAAATGTCCAGCTTTGCTCTACATTATTATTTCAAATTTGCCACAGTGTACTGCCTCCTAACTAATCCCACCACTGCCACTGATCCCATTACCCCCCAGCATTGCCACTCATCACCCCCCCCCTCCCCCAGCATTGCCACTGATCCCAGGATCCCTAGGAGTTTTCTGTCTATTGATGGGTCCCCTCACCTTCCCAGTCCATGGTGTGCAGGCAGTGAGCAGATGATGTCCTGTAACCTTTAGTAACCAATCAGTAAGCAGTAATGATGTGCACTAACCTCTTGCAACCAATTATTGAGCAATAATGATATGCAATATCCTCTAGCAGCCATTAGTAGTGGTAAGGATGTCCAGTAACCTCTAGCAACAAATCAGTGAGCAGTATTGATGTGTAGTAATCTCTAGCAACTAATCCACATGCAGAATTCATGTGCTGTAACCTCTAGCAAATAATCAGTGAGCCATAATGTGTGCTGTAACCTCTAGCAGCCAGTCAGTAAATGCTAATGCTACACTTTAACCTCTGGCAACCAATCGTAATCGCTGCCTGATCTGATTCAGTTAACTGATTTTGAGTCTAGCTACAACTTATTGTTTGTTTCAGAGCAGGTAGAGAGTGAAATTACATGGGGGGGGGGGGGGGGCAAAGTTTGCCCAGGGTCCAATAAATATTAAAGATGGCCCTGCAGAGTAGCAATGTAGAAGTAAAACTGGGAGACAGTTGTCGCCCCAAAATGAAGTACCTGAACAAGGACCTTCATGGCAGGATCACCAGGTATTATTTTCATTAAAGTCACAGACCTAAAAAGATAAAAAGCAATCTTTGAAATTATATTCATCTGTTAAAGTTTAGAGATTTTAATGCTTGAATATACTGTAGATCTTCTTTAACTCTTTCCCTTAAAACAGCTGGTACCAATGACTCCTCGAAGACCTGTGAACTGCCTACGTCTGTCTGTTAGTTCTCTCCCATGTGGTAATTGCTCAGCAGTAATTATACTCCTGGAGTAATTAGAAATGTCACTTCCTCCTGCCGCTTTACATCGTCCGATGAAGTTTGCACTGTCCAGGGTTTTTTGGCATGCCCAATGTCATCTAGTATTTCCTAAAACTCCCTCCACATGGTAACAGTGACAGCTCTCAGGCTTTCTCCAACATCACCACAAAACAGTTAAGTGTAATTTCCTGTCCTCTGGAAGACTAGAACATTTATCATCTGCACCTTCCATTTTCTCAGCTTCCCTCTTGACACTGTCAACACAAATTCATGTCTAGTTTCTCTTTTTAGTTCACTCTTTCTCTATCTGTGCCTTACATCCGGATGAAGGACAAGGCCTGAGGACTTTAATCCTCGTGACCCAATATTTCACCAGAAGGGAATAAAAATGTCATATTGTTAAACATACCACAGTTTTTAATCAATTAAAGAGAGTGTAACAACAATAATATATTATTATTATTTGTAGTAGTAGTAGTAGTAATAATAATAATAACTACAACAATATTAGTTGTGTATTGATTAAATCAGAAACAACTGTATTCCCATGTAATACTTTTATTATATCGGTAAGAGTAATGTTGTTTTTTTGGCACACAGTTGACCAGATTTTAAAAGATCATTATAATGTTATAAGAATAATTTGTCTAGTTTTTACATTCATATTTTACATTTTTTTTTTTTACTATTTGTATACAGTGTTTTATATATATATAAAATACACATTTAACATATGACACATCTCCTAGAGCACTGTGAATTATCTAAGGTGACATTTCAGCACAAGCACTTCCCTTTTAAACTGTCTGTCCCTCACCAAAACCTTAGATCTATCTAAATGTCTGAATTTAAACTTGGGCCATTGAACAAACAAATGAACCATAAAAATAAAGAAAATAAATAAAAAATAATTTAATTTTAATTTAAATATTTAATAAATAATAAGTAAATAAATAAAAAATAAAGCAACCCACTAGAAGCTTACAGCATTGTGCAAGACACAAAAAATATAATGTACGGCGATGCCATGCTGATACCTAAAGCAGATGCAACAAACTTAGAGAGACTACTAGTACTAAATGCCGGTTAAATATTCCAGATGGCTTGGTGCTATAACATTTCAGGGGGCACTTCATAAAGTTGCAATAATAAAAGCAAAGCATGGTGTCAATAGTAGAATATGTTCAGATAAATTTTAGTCAAAGTTACAAAATATTTTATTACTTGTCTTAAAGTGATATTAAATGTTTTTTTTTTTTTTTTAAATAAAAATAACAAACATGTCATACTTACCTGCTCTGTGCAAAATCATTGCACAGAGCAGGTATGACATGTTTGTTATTTTTATTTAAAAAAAAACAAAAAAACAAAAAACATTTAGACAGCCCCTATTCTCCTCTTCTCGGGTCCCCCGCTGGTGCTCCTGTCTCCTCCCCCTTCAGCAGTTCCCCCATAGCAAGCCCCTTCTTACAATAATCAGCTTTTACTGATTTAGTTAAAACCTTTATCGGAAAAGAAAAAAACTGTTTCTGTAACTGCTTAAAAAGTGTTAGCTGGAGATAGGTTAAAATTTGTTAGTCTTAAGCCCCATACACACGGTCGGACAATCCGCGGACCAGGTCCGTCGGACCATGTCCGACATACTTTGTCCGATGTTGGTTTTGCGTACACACGGTCGGACAAAGTTGTCGGAATATCCGGTCTGGAAGAACGTCGTGACGTAAGTCGTCGTCCACGAGATTACAAAAGGGAAGTTCAGCACCACGTCAGGCACCCGTTGGGCTCCTTCTGCTGATCCCGTGTTTATCGAGAGTTAGTCGAAGTTTGGTGACTTAAGATTCGCGCTTCTCAGTTTTCTGACTCAGATCGTTACTGCTCTTCAGTTTGTGCTTGTCGTCCGTATCTGTTTATTAGTGCGTGTAGTCAGTTCGCATTTGTTGGTCATTGCGGCCTATATCTTGATATAGGACGCTTTGATTTGCACTGCTTATTGTCTGCTCGTTGCTGGTATTCATTTCGTTCTTTCAGGCCTTGCTGTTTATCGGTGCTTTCTGTTTGTCCGTTTTGACCAGCCGACCTTTTGTGACCTTCTGAGCGATGTTTCCCGTGCGTACTCGTCGCCGAGTTCGTGCTGTACGCGGAATTGGTGTCGGGCTTTTAGCTTTGAGCCAAGACCCGTCCATGAACAGAGTGACGAGGAGTATGTGGACCAAGAATTGGTTGCTTCAGCGTGACCAATTCTCGCACATGCCTTTGCTTCGTGAGATCCGGGAGAATAATCCTGATGATTTCAGGAACTTTCTCAGGATGACGGACCCCGATTTTCACCGTCTTTTGGCTTTGCTGACCCCTTTATCAGCCGGCAGGATACCTGCATGAGACAAGCCATTACTCGGAGCAGAGGCTTGTTGCCACGTTGAGGTACTTGGCGACAGGGAGAAGTCTTCAGGATTTGAAGTTCTCTTCAGGTATCTCTCCCCAGGCCCTGGGAATCATTATGCCAGAGACCTGTTCTGCCATCATTCAGGTCCTGCAGGAGGACTATATTAAGGTAACATTTATACTTTACTATTCCCTTCTATGTATGCTCTGTTTGCTAATGACTTGTATTTTTGACCTCCTTCCCTAATTACCATGATTGCAATATGTTCTAATATGCTGTGCCCCTTTTCTCCTTCATGCATTTTTCCCTTCACTTACCTCCCAGCATGCTCTTCTGCCCCAATAGACACCTATGGCCTAGTCACTTAAGCAATGTCTTTTGTCTGCTGCATAGTATTGTTTGCCCCCAAACACCCCCTAAAATATGCACAAATGTTTGCTGTGTGGTTTACTTCATGTAGAGCCCCCTTTTTTTTTTTTTTTGGTGGGGGGGGGGGCAAACTCATTAGGAACCCCCTCCCCCAACTGCTCTGTCAGATGGTACCAATCCTTTATCTGCTGGCTTTCCAAGGTCCATACACACTATATACCTGCCTCTTTATAGTGGGCATCTTTAGGGATGAATTCAGCAAAGCATGTAGTGCAAGGGGCTGCCTCCATACATTCCATTTCCTATTTTTTTGTCTTCTTTCCCTCCTATTAGCTTGCTTGGTAATTTAATAATGTCACACTGTGCCTGCCTTTTTTTTGGGGGGGGGGGGGGGGGCCGGGCGTTGAAATGTTATTTTATCTTTCCTGTGGCCTGCCAATAGTGTTAAGTACAGAGGGTCTGGCCAAACTAGCCCACATTATTGAGCCATTTGCCAATCAATGAAGTGCAGAGGGTTACCTGTCCACCACCCCCCCCAAAACCCTAGTTATTGCCAATGTCCCATCAGAAGTGGGGGGATTGATGGGGGGGTGAGTAATCTGTGAAGGGGAGCCTCTACTTTTCTGTGCAAATACTTTCCAGCCTCCAATTTTAAAAAATGCTCTTGTTCCAAGATGTTGATTGTCTAATCTGCTTGCAATGTTTAGGTGCAAAGTGACTAATTATTTTTTTCTTGTTTCACTCCACAGTTCCCTTCCACGCCACAGGAATGGCAGACTATGGCCTCCCACTTTGCCAGCCGTTGGGACTTTCCTAACTGCGGAGGGGCAATTGATGGGAAACACGTCCGCATCGTCCCACCGCCCAACTCGGGGTCCTACTATTATAATTATAAAGGGTTTAATAGTGTAGTGATGTTGGCGGTGGTGTCGGCAACATACGAGTTTATGTATGTGGACGTGGGGATGAACGGCCGGATATCGGATGGTGGTGCCATTACGCACACGGAGTTCTACTGGCGTCTCCAAAGTGGCAGTCTGTGCTTGCCACCTCCAGAGGAGAATGCCGAAGGACTCCCCTTCGTCTTTGTCGCAGATGAAGCGTTTGCGTTGACTCCCCATGTGATGAGGCCGTTCCCGATGAGGACCCTCACCCCGGACCAGAGGGTCTTCAACTACAGGCTGTCCAGAGCCAGAAGAGTGGTGGAGAACACTTTTGGCATCCTGGCCAGCCGCTTCCGCCTGTTCCTGACGGCATTTAACTTGGCGGAATACAAACTGAACCACATAGTTCTTGCCTGTTGCATATTGCACAACTTCCTCAAAAGACATAACAGGAACTATGTGGTGCCCGTTGGCCCAGATGTGGAGGGCCCTCCAAATGCGGACCTCACAGCCCTTCGAGTGGCACGTCCAGGCTTGCCCCCTCTAAATGCCCGCGTGGTCCGCGACCAATATATGGAGTACTTTGTGGGTAGGGGGGCCATTGCTCTGCCTGACGATGTGTGAGAGGCATTTTTTAATAAATCTGATATTTGAACCAACCTATGATTTCTTGTCATTTCAGTCTTCTTTTTAGCTTATTTTACCTTGACATTTTTTCCCTTTGCCTTCGACAGTGGGAATGCACTTTCTGGGCAAAAGGAGGTAACAGTCTCTTCTTCCCAAAAAGGTTATTCTCATGTTGTGTGTTTGCTACCTAATCTTTGGTCTAGAGAAGGTTTGTCCTGCATAACTGACACCCAAAATACTCCTTTTCAGCACCAGGTCTGACATGTGTGTATTCTCAAAAATGCTGGGCTCCGTGTTTTCGTACAAAGCACTGTGGGTGTCATTTACATAAGTCAAATCCGCTATGCTCTACAAGTGCATTGAAAAAGTTCCCAGGGAAAGAAAATTGCAGTGCAAAGTGGATTTGCCTTTAGTAAATAACACCCATTGCCCCCCATATCCTTTACATTTTACATACATAATGCATTGTGTTTTTTAAATAAGGAAGCCACACATTTAGAAAAATAAAAAAGTTTACTAGGAAAACATTCACAAGTGCGTTTACAATCTTCACGCCAAAACTGACAACATCTTGGTTATTTACAACATTGTTTACAAACATTCCGCAATTGGTAAAACCAGGCATGGAGCAAAACAGAACCTATGAACTACGAAAGTTCAACTTTGTAAAGTGAAGACAAGATCAGACATGACTATATGTTCAAAGTGTGTTTGATCTTGCCTTCATCACATAGGGGGGTCACCCCCGGAAAGTGGAAATTTAGAACATGCACACAATTTGGGTCTGAAATGGTCATTAGATGGTAAAACACATGCCTAGAAGCTTCAAAAGTGCCATTTTCCATCATGGGGATGAATGGACGTTTTTTGGGGGTGCAACCCCTTCACCACAACCACTTTCGTAGTTCGTAAAGTGTTTGTACCCCCAAAAAAACGTTGGCATTCATCCACCATGATGGGAGCTAGCACATGTGGACACAATGTGTGCATGTTCCAAATTTCACACAGTTTTTAAGTTGCAAATGTGTTCAGAAGCTGGCACAAATGTGTGTTAATTACTTGGTGCGTTTCATATTTTTCCTAAAACATCAATGATGTTCTTCAATTTTTGTTGAACATCATTGATGTTTTGCTTTATGTAATCTAGATCTCGATTGCAGACCATTATCTCCCCGATGAGTACGTGGGCACTCTCTGTGGTAAAGTGCGATTTTTCTTCCACAACATCCACGTCACCTAAAAACCACAAACACACAAAAATGGGGTGTTGGAAATGAGCCAGCCATACATGGATTAGCTTACCAGTAGCTGTGTTCTCCCACACTCACCTGTTGTGGTGACAATTTCTCCAAGTTCGATGATCTCTCCTTCCTCCTCCTCCTCCTCTGCTTCTGCTCTTTCCCCTTTTTTGGGAGGTGTTGGTTTGGGGGTTTCCTCAGACGGCCCAAGTTTTCGCTCCCCTATGAGAATGTACAAAAGGAAGATTTAGCAACACAATCTATTGAGGGCAGAACTAGGAAATGACAAACATTGCTTCAAAGTGATGGACACTATTTTTGTTTGGCCAGTTACAAATGACAACTACATGAATGTAGTCACTTTGTAAAGGTGGTAAACTGACTAGCTTTTCGGTAGAAGTTTGTGTGATGGAGACACCCCTCTAGTATCCACTGGAGCACATGTGTGGAAAAGCCTAATAAAAAGGGGGTTTGGGTGTCCCAGCACTAGTGCTCTAGAGTCCAGATGTGTAAACAGCTACTGGGTGACCTCTCCTTTACATTGAATAAATTGGCTTTACATTCTTGATGACATTTCTAGTGAGAACAAACTTCCTTTCCCCCAAAAAAAAAAAAAAACACGTATTATAAGTGGCCGAACGTTCGAGGTTGCGTACGATCGAATGGACACACACACGACCATGACAGTGGCAGAAAGATCGAGGCTGAGTACGATCGAATGCACAGACGAACATGAAAGTGGCCATTTTGGAATGTACAACTTTGTAAAAATCAAACCACATGGAGCAGTATGCAAGCAAGAAATCAAACACAAAACACAACTACTTACTTTTTTGAAGAATTCGCTTGATCTTTCTGTACTGATCGGCCTCCCTCAGTTTCAGGTCTGACCAGCGTTTCCTCAGTTGCTCCTTGGATCGTTGTACCCCAAAATTATTGTACAGCCTTCTCACAACTTTAGACATGATCTTGGCCTTGCGGACATTGGGGTTGAGGTAAGGCCCATACTTCCCATCATAGTCGCTCCTCTTTAATATGTCCACCATCTCCAACATTTCTCCAAATGACATATTTGAGGCCTTGAATTTCAGGCTCCGGGATCGGGACGTTTCTGCCTCCGGACTTTCCTCGTCCTCCTCCTCGTTGGTGGGATATTTCGGGCGCACCTGCTGTGTCCCCGCCATGTGCTCTCCCCACTGCGCCGTAAAGAGAAGGGGTGGGGAATAGACGAGAAAGATCGTCAGGGGCGGGCAGAGTTTGACGCATGCGCACTGTATATAAAACGTCACACGCCTGTGTCGTAGCCACGATCTGGGAGACGAGGGGAGAGAAAACTCACGCACGAGACGATCGCTACAAACGAAGGTACAATTTCACTTTGGTACATAACTAGCCTAGACTGATTCGAACTTGAGGCTTCTTTATGGAGAAGATTAGGAGAGTTTAGCCTGACATAATTTAGAGGGTTTTGTGTGGTGTTGTGTCTTGCAGAGATTATGAAGGGATTCAACGACATGAGTTTTCTCCCCCTCTTCATTGCCAAATACAGGGAATTTCCCATATTGTGGCAGGGTAAACACCCACATTACACCAACAAACCAAAGAGGCACGCAGCCCTGGAGGAACTTGTGGAATTTGTCAAGCCAAGGTTCCCCACGGCAACTGTTGATGATCTAAGAAAGAAAATTGGCAGCCTGAGGAGTGCGTATATCAGGGAGCGGAAGAAGGTCGTGAAGTCTGAGGAAACTGCAACTTCAGCAGATGAGGTCTATGTGCCCAAGCTCTGGTACTATCAGAGTCTCCATTTTCTGAAGGACCAGGCTGATGTCACGGAGCCAACCTCAACTCCTCCTTCCACGCTTCCTTGCGCGCAGCCCACCCCTGATGAGGCTTCCGAGGAGCAACCTGGGCCTTCCAGTCTGGAAGAGGTGGAGGAGCCCAGCTTGTTCCAGGTATAGTAGTTTTGTTACCATTTATGGGAATAATGAATGATGTTCACTTAATTCAGGATCGCCAATTGCTTAGTTCCTAACGTGTTTGACATATCAACAGACAGTGGTGTGGGAGACATTTGGGGCCAGAATCTAAACTGCTGGGCTGAGAATTGTATGGTTTTCTATTTGTAAACATTTTGCACCAGTCACTAGATGAGAATTGTGTATGTTTGATGAACAAATAACTGAAACTATGTCCCTTTTTCATACACAGGAAGACCTCAGCCAGGAGGTGGCTGTGGAAGGTGGCAGTCAGGAGGAGGCAGGGGTTAGTGGCAGCCACGAGGTGGGTAGTGGCAGCCAAGAGGGGTCTAGGCCTCGGAGCCTGACTGACACCCAAACCCCTCCCCTCCGCCTTCCCTACAAAAGGGCGAGAAGGGGGGGTTATGCGGCACAGTCAGCGCTCCGCATGATAAGAGAGGCTTCAGACTCCCTACATGCCACACCCGCCGACGAGGAGACCTTTGGATCGGTGGTTGTCACAAAAATGATGGGTATGGAGGTGGGGCAACGCAACATGTGTGAGGGGCTCATCCTCCATGTCCTAAATAAGGGTAGGGCTGGGGAGATGACCCCAGTCACACATGTTTGCCATAGTTACCATGCTCCGCCTCCTCCTCCTCCTCCTTCTGCCACCCCACCAGCACGACAGCCCCAGCGTGCAAGGAAGCGTGGAAGGAAGACCTGAGAGTGACGACCTGGCATCAGTCTGGTCTGAGAGAAGATGGAGCCTCTTGTAGTACCAGAGCCTGGGGACCTAGATGGCATCTGCTGCAGTTCCGGATACTTTGGACTTCACGACCAGATTGCACTCCCCTTAATATACGTACTCCTCAGGCCCCCAATTTTCTACGCTTGAACAATGATGGTTGCCGTGGGGGGCCAAGGCTTTGCAAATTCCCCAAGTTTCACCATGGCTGCGTTCCTCTTTGGTTTGTTGGTGTGACCTAAATAAAGGTTTTTTTGATTTGAAATAATCATTGACTATTGTGTTTTACTTTTCTACAATGACAGTTTTTCTTTGAGTAGGCAGGTACATTTCACTAATCCTAAAGTAGAATTAACAAGGGGCACCAACAACCAACAAACTCCTAGTAAATTTAAGCAAGAAATACAAATGTTAATAATGTGGTTTTGGTAAGTTGAGACACACAACCCCCCTCCAAAAAAAAAAAAAACAAATCCTTCAAATATGTATTCCCCCAAAAAAAAAAAAAAAAAAAAAATCAAGGTTAAAAAAAAACAAAGATTCTTTTACGATCTGAGTAAAAATAAACATGTAGTGTATAAATGCTGCAAAGTAATAAAGAACTAAGTTTGTGAGAAGTGCGGGTGAATAGGAGCAGCTAAAACATGTCATTCTTGTTGCATTGTAAAGAAAAAGAGAATGCGCTGCATTAAAGACATTTTAACATTGCAGCGTGACGAATGTGCTGTGTCGATTAGGAAAGGTAGTTTTACCTTTCTTCTGAGCATGCGTAGCACTTTGTCCTTCGGACAACCGTACACACGATCGGATTTGGTGTGATCGGACCGGGTTGACGGCAAATCTTTCCAGCAGGAGATAAGACTTTGTCCGTCGGACAAACCGACGAACACTGTCCGATGGTGCATACACACGGTCTGATTTTTCAACAACCTTGTCCGATCGGACAGAATCCATGAAAAAGTCCGACCGTGTGTATGGGGCTTTAGACTTTTTTAAAGTCCATCTAAATCTACATGTCTACTAGTCCCATTTAATTCGACACTCTCCAGACAGTGCACTGTTCAAGGGTGACTCTGTTGTTCCTCCATAGATAAAAAAGCCACCCTAAGACAGGAAATGTGTTGCTGGTTGGATCACCAGGTGAAAAAAAAAAAAAAGCATAAAAAGGAAAGTGATTACATCAACCACATTTAAAGCCTAAAGCCTCGTACACATGATTGGATTTTCCGACGGGAATTGTGTGATGACAGGCTGTTGTCGGAAAATCCGACCGTTTGTATGCTCCATCAGACAACTGTTGTCGGATTTTCCACGGACAAATGTTGGATGGCAGACTTTAACATTTTCCGCGGACAAATGTCTGTTGTCGGGTTTTCCGAGTGTGTGTACACAAGTCCGTCAACAAAAGTCCACAGTACACACACGCATGCTCCGAGGCAATGACGAGCTAACATTAACTAACGTTCGTAATGGAGAATTAACATTTGTGATGCAGCAAATTATGAAATCTCGAAATGCAGCGCACAATTTTCTTCTTCTTTAATGGCATAATAATGAAGCTGCTTTGCTGGTGATACTACTGATGGAATTATTGCAAACACATTTTCAAAGGCTTTTTTTTCTAGTGATATCAAGAATAATATTATTATGTTTTTTTATTTTTATTTGGGCAAGTTACCACAACACCATTATCCCGTAGTTTTTAGGCTCAAAGATACAACCATGTTGGTGTCCCTTGTCAATTTTACATTGTATTTTTTTAAATGTAACTGCCTAATCCAAAACTGTCATTTGAAGTAAAACACATAGCCAAGTATTATTCTGCACAATCTTTTTATTGTGCATTAAAAAAAGAAAAACAAATAAAATTAGACATGCTATCTGCCAATAGAACTTAAAAGTAAAAGTCAGCAGCTACAAATTCTGCTGCTGACTTTTAATAATCGGACACTTACCTGTCCCGGGGTCCAGCGATGCGGGGGAACGAGACCCCCCTCGTTCCCCGCTCCGCTCGCGACGCCGGCATTCTTAAAAAAAGAAAAACACACATGACAGGTCCCAGATGACTGTGCGTTGCCTACAGGAAGTGACGTTTAGCCCGGGCAATGAAGGTGGCAGACTACGAGGGACCACCTAGCAACAGGCATTTAGAGGTGAGTAAAAAAAATTTTTTTTTTCCAATTATTTTTTTTTTATTTTTTTTAATGATTTTTAAGCCCCTTTTTGTTTTTTGGTCGCAACCCCACTTTAACCAAAAAGTGCATTCTATGCATCCAAAAATATAGAAAATATAACAAATCAAATCATTATTATTCAACCAAAAAATAAAATAAAAGCCTCATGCATGTGTCCTGCTTCTTAATATAGGGGGTCAACAATGCCAAGAGTTGGTGGAAGCGTGGGTCCGTCATCCGGAGATAATTCCGAAAATCATCCGGATTATTTTCCTGGAGCTCCCGCAGCAATGGCATATGACATAATTGGTCATGATTAATAAAGCAACCAATTTTTGGTCCAATAAATCCTCCTCTTCCTGTTCCTGGACTGGACTTGGATCAAAGCAATAACTCCAAGGCCAATAATAAATAACAAGTTATCTCCTCCGATTCCGCAACATGGCTGGTTGACGAATGGCCATTCAGAAACAAACTGAAAAGAGCGAAATGAAAAGCACAAATCAAAACTCACCCAAAGGATGGTGCTAAAGAGCTGAAAAACCACGTAGTTCGTCACTACATTCATGTTTGTTGGCCGACAATTTCTTGCCGTTTGTATGCAAGACAAGTTCCTGGCCAACGCCCTTCAGACAAAAGTCAGAGGTTTTGTCTGCGTAAAATAAGATCGTTCGTACAAGGCTTAGGCAGGCTATATACGGTTGAAAATGTAATGTTGAAAAAAACACCCAACTGCTCCTAAACGTCCGTTTAGCAGAAGCAGTGTACATGAAGCCTTAATAAACGTCTGTCACAGGTCTGTCGGCTCTATTAACCTCCCCTGCACTGGAAGATTGTGGCGTCGGAGGGGGGTGGGGGCATCAATGGAGGAGAATTTCAGCTAACGGAAGAAAGCACATCTCAATGAAAGCAAGTTATTTCCCTTGTGCTGATTTTTTTCATGTGAGACTAAACTTAGGATTGCTAAACTGCAATATATTACGTTTTTGTTTATTGGGTTTAATACCTCTTTAAATAACTGCCTTGCAATTAATAATGCTCCTTCATTTGGCCATTAGGCTGAATATCAGATCAATCAGGCTGAAATCGTTGTTGGCAAAAGGTTGACAAGTGTGCCATAATGCCCAGTGATCCTGCAGAAACATCTCTCCTTCTGTGCATAAACTTAAAGCGGTTCTGCACACATTTTTTAAACTTAGTACCATTGTGTTTAAAATTAGCTTTTAAAAGCTCAATGCTGCTTTTTTTTATGCACCTACCTTTCGTTCTGCGCTGGTGGTTGTTGTCCTCCCTGCGGCTGTGGGTGGGGTTTCTTCGGGGATCAGCATCATTTCCACTGATCTCCGCACTGTCTCCTCGTATAATTCATCCCAGGAGTCAGTGCGCCTAGCCGAACTAAATCTTGCGTGATTTACCACCTGTTGTTATGGCAACAATTAAAATTACGCTGCTCGTAGCTGTAGCCACTGAGCATGCGCGGGAACCAGCAAGGAATGCTGGTTCCTCCGAATGAGGGAAGGAGGAAGTGATTGGTTGTGGGCTTAAAATGCCCACAAGCAAGATGAGATCGGCCGAAATTTGGTTTCTAAGGAATCGATTAGTAAGAAAAAAGAAGATGGGTAACAGGAGAAGACACTAAAAGTAATTATATTATTAACATAACATCGTTTTTACTCATTTAGGAAAAAAAAAATAATTTGTCTGTGCAGAACCGCTTTAAATAGACTTTATGCCCCTGGTGCTCATCCTGCGACCCCTTTTTTACTTAGTATGCTGGCCTTGTCCCAAAGGACTGAGTGTTTTCTTTCTGCATAGATTCCTACTTGAAGCCAATGAAGAAAAATAATCATTATGCTGACTTATGCTATGAAATTACTTTAGTTTATTTCTTTCACACTTGTTACTTTTTTGTAGACCCATTTCCTTTCCTTTTGTCTTTTTATTTTTATTTTCCCCCATACCTTTATGCCAAGAGGAAATGTGACACAAGTCACTTATTAGCGTGCTCTAGAAAGTGCAAATGTGTAAACAATGAATTGTAAAGCAACTTTAATGGAAATGTTTAGGGAAGTGTAAATTTGAAAGTTGTCATAAAAAAAAAAAAAGGCTCAGTTTAGACAGCTTGTACAAAAGGGCTAGGCACATTAATGACCACTTTGTGGAGAAGTTTCTAGCCATGGACACACACACTCTCTTATTCTCCTTACTCTAAAGCCAACTCATAAAGTTCCTAATGCACCGGCTTAAATTCTGTAAGTGGGTGGCCCTGTTGGCACCTTCCCGCTGGACATCCTTCAATTGAAAATCAATGACGTTGGGTGGAAAATTGTTGGCAATACAGTGGCTGCAGCTAACCGGATGCCGGCACTGTTCGGGTAATCTGAGAAAGTACAATAGTCTGTAGCCTGAGATTCATTCATCCATGCTGTTTAATGTGGATGGAGGAATCTGTCAGATTACTTTTATTCAGTCCGCAGCCAAAAGTGATCTATGGGTGTATGGCCAGTGGTTCAGTAGGGACCAGCTGAATTTTAATCTATGTATGGCCACTGTGGTTAAAGCGGTTCTGCACTCTGTAAAAAAAATTTTTTTTTGTAGGACGTAATATAAAGTATGCTTACCTTTATTAGGGGACTCACCTGTTCCATCTTCCATCTCGATCGCCGCCGGTTTTCGTCCGATGAAGTTCCTGTCTTCTTCTTTAGTGCTGGGGGCCATCTTGCCTGTGGGCATGTGAAACACCCACAGGAACTTTAGATGGCCCAGCATGCACCGCCGTTACTCGCGCGTGCGCAGTAACGGCACATCTGCCGACATCTCACGAGATTTCGGAAGATGTGGCCGAAATCTCGCGAGATTTCGGAAGATGCCCGCACTGACTCCTGGGATCAATGACACCAGATCCCAGGGGACAGTGCGGCGTGACGACGATCGACGCAGAGACCCCGCCCGCCGCGCAGAGAGAGAAGACCGGAAGTCTTCAATTACAAGGTAAGTAAAAAAAAAAAAAAAAAAAACATTTCATTTAGTACTCTTTGCCTGAGAAGGCAAAGAGATTTACTAAATGAAATGGGTGCAGAACCGCTTTAAATAGAAGTCAATCTAATCATCGGCTTCTGTCCTACCGCTCTGTTGGAAAAAAGCCACATAATTAGTGCTGTTGGCTATACACATTGCTGATCTGTGTATTCTGGTGGTGGGGAAGTCTCCCCACTGTTAGATTACAAAGACACAGTGGGAAGGATTCCCCTATCTACCTCGAATGCATGGATGGGAGATTCAAGTCAGTTTTTTCATTCAGCCTGCTGTCTGAACAAAAAAACAACGGACCCATGTATGGCCAGCTTAAAGTGGAAATATGGACAAATTTAGTTTTTCTCATTTTGGATAGAGCAAGGGAGGGTTATAACCCCTGTCAGATTTCACTTCCTGCCCCATAGCCAAACAGGAAGTGAGAGGAAATCCCTGCAAATTAAGGGAATCCCGTGGGAACCCCCAGGTCACCAGAAATAGTGTTTCCATTGGAAAATTTCCCCTCTATTACTTTTCTGGGGACAACCCAAACTTTGGGATTTTCTCTTACTTTCACTTTCAATGCTAATGGACAATTTGTGTGCATTTCCTAAATGGTGACGCAGGAAGCAATACAAACAGACAAGCATTGTAATCGCTCTCCACTCTATCCAAAACTAAAAAAAAAGAAAAGAAAAAAGTTTTGCCTTTACTTATATTTTAATTTACATTAAGCAAGACATATATGGGTGCTACCAAGCCTTTGTGATAGCCCCATAGTACCAGTCAGTCCATGATATAACTTTACTTGTAAGTGTAACTACTGGGTGTCTGGACTGCTGGGAGATGTATTCCAGTGGATACGGGTTATGTCATCAACCACTGGCAAAGCATGATAAATAGTCCTTACCTGATCCTAGATCACTTGCATCAATTGCATAATTTGTGTATAATTTAACCCCTGTTAAAATGTCAGGTTTCTGTGATGTAAAAAAATTAGACAAAGATAAATCATTTCAGAACTTTTTCCACCTTCAAATGTGACCTATAAACTGTACAACTCAATTGAAAAACAAACTGAAATCTTTTAGGGGGGAAGGAAAATGAAAAAACAAAAATAATGCGGTGGCATAATTGTGCACACCCTCTTATAACTGGGGATGTAGCTGTGTTCAGAATTAAGCAATCACATTCAAACTCATGTTAATTAGGAGTCAGTACACACTTGCTATCATTTAAAGTGACTCTGATTAACCCCAAATAAAGTTCAGCCATTCTAGTAGGTCTTTCCTGACATTTTCTTAGTCGCATCCTACAGCAAAAGCCATGGTCCACAGAGAGCTTACAAAGCATCAAAGGGATCTCATTGTTAAAAGGTATCAGTCCAAAAGGTACAGGTACAAAAGGTACAAAAGAATTTCCAAAGCATTAGATATACCATGGAATACAGTGAAGACAGTTATCATCAAATGGAGAAAATATGGCACAACAGTGTACCAAGAACTGGACGTCCCTCCAAAGTTTATGAAAAGACAAGACAAAAACTGGTCAGGGAGGCTGCCCTACAACAGCATTAAAGGAGCTGTAGGAATGTCTGGCAAGTACTGGCTGTGTGGTACATGTGACCACAATCTCCCATATTCTTCATATGTCTGGGCTATGGGGTAGAGTAGCAAGACGGAAGCCCTTTCTAACGAAGAAAAACATCCAGGTCCAGGTAAATTTAGCAAAAACACATCTGAAGTCTTCCAAAAGCATGTGGGAAAATGTGTTATGGTCTGATAAAACCAACATTGAACTTTTTTGCCATAATTCCAAAAGATATGTTTAGTGCAAAACAACACAGAATATCACCAAATGAACACCATACCCACCGTGAAGCATGGTGGTGGCGGAATCATGCTTTGGGGCCTTTTTTCTTCAGCTGGAGCAGGGGCCTTAGTCAAGGTAGAGTTAATTATAAACAGTTCAATACCAGTCAATATTGGCACAAAACCTTCAGGCTTCTGCTAGAAAGTTGAACATGAAGAGAAACTTCATCTTTCAGCATGAGAACGACCAAAAGCATACATCCAAATCAACAAAGGAATGGCTTCACCAGAAGAAGATTAAAGTTTTGGAATGGCCCAGCCAGAGCCCAGACCTGAATCCCATTGAAAATCTGTGGGGTGATCTGAAGAGGGCTGTGCACAGGAGATGCCCTTGCAATCTGACAGATTTGGAGTGTTTTTGCAAAGAAGAGTGTCAAGATGTGCCATGCTGATAGACCCATACCCAAAATGACTGAGTACTGTAATAAAATCAAAAGGTGCTTCAACAAAGTATTAGTTTAAGTGTGTGCACACTTATGCAACCATATTATTTTATTTTTACTTTTTTACTTACCTCCATCTGAAAGATTTCAGTTTGCTGCTCAATAGAGTTGTACAGTTTATAGGTCACATTAAAGGTGGAAAAAAATCTGAAATGATTTATCTTTGTCTCATTTTTTTACATCACAGAAACCTGACATTTTAACAGGGGTGTGTAGACTTTTTATATCCACTGTATATTTTCATTTATACTCGTATTTTAGTTATTTTTTAATGAATATATAACTACATTAATTGGTGTTTTTTTTTATATATCTATCTGGGGTTGACTTTTAAATTAAACACCGTATGTACCTAAATTAATCAGCTTTAAACTGTATCAAATTTGTGCCTTTTAGCAAAATTGTATTTTTACTTTTGTTGGCAAGCTTTTACTTGAGAATAAATACTCTACTTAGTATATGGAAATAACTCTTGACCATAAATTACCTTGCTAAACCTGCAAAATATACTGAATAAAAATTGTCGTGGGCACGTATTTATAATCCATTTGGAAATTTCCTCTCTGGATTAAGTTTTACTGTGCTCTAAACAGTGGCTGATACTTTAATGCAGAAGTGTATGCTTTTATGGCCGTGCACTTTGCTGGTCTGCTGTTGAAGGAGGGAGTACAGAGGGGATGTGACATTGGCAGAGGGCTCCATCTCAAGAGCCTCCCTTTCGTCTTTCCAAGCAGCAGGCTCCTTACTCCGAATACTTACACAGTTCATCAACATTTTCCACGCTGCTCGCCAAAACAGGCATAAGTTATTAAGTCTCCACTCCACTTTCTAGAAGCGGCGAAGTGGATACATTACAAGGATTTTTTTATGACCCATCTCACTTGTGTTTAAAGAGAATTTAGAGCTAATAATTTTATTTAAAACAGAAAGGAATCCTTTTTGTTCCAGAAAAGCCACAAGTAAACATTTTACCCTCCTCGGTAGAATCTTGTTCTGGCGAGCCTGTTGACCAAATGTATTGTTTTTGGCAGTGAGAGGTAAGATTGGGCCCTGGCTGCAAAGCTTATAGAAATTGCATTAAAGTCTGAACTGGAAAAAAAAACCACATGGGTTTACGTTGCATTTAATGGATAGTTCTCACTACAACTCATAACGTTTATGGATTATTTATCAAAGTATCTGGACTTTTAATAATGTTAGGAGTAAAACTACACAGACCAAGGCTCTCTCTCTCTCTAGTTTACTGTACTTTCATTATAAGGAAAGCCGGTGCTTATTTTCTGTAGCTTTTAAGGGACACTGATACTTTTTATATCTTTTATTTAATGTATTCCTTACATATTGTTTAAAAAAAATGCTAATGCAATAAAGTGAACCTGTGCTTTGCCCATGTAGAGCAAAACAACAAGTTCACTTTTATATTGGCCTCATCAGCTGCATACACTTTCCCTTCACTGCCTATCTGCTTTTTTTAGCCACCAGTATCAAAGTTAGTCTTGTCTATACTCTACCTCAGGGATATGCAATTAGCGGACCCCCAGCTGTTGCAAAACTACAAGTCCCATCATGCCACTGCCTCTGGGTGTCATGCTTGTGGCTGTCAGAATCTTGCTATGCCTGATGGGACTTGTAGTTCTGCAACAGCTGGAGGTGCGCTAATTGCATATCCCTGCTTTACCTTCTAATTAAAGCCCAGTACACACCGGCTGAATATTGGCCAAAATCAGCTGGTACAGTAGAAACCGACTGACCTTCGGCTCATATATACAGCTGCTTATCTGGCAGAAACAGATCTCATGGTTAACTTCTGTTGAACGAGCATGCTAGGAAAATCAGCAGCCGATTGGCATCTGATCAGTGCCTTTCTGCCAATGGCTGTGAGGATGACGATGGGGGGGTTGGGGGCTGGTTCCCCTTTTAGAACACAATAGCCCAGCAGGGACATCACTCTACCAACATTGCATAGTTAGTACCGCAACCATTTTTGTTTTTTTTTCATTCAGCCCGCTCACTTAAAGTGGATGTAAACCCAATTCATGAAATTTGAGCTGGGCACATATATCTGCAGTGTTTTGTTATCTCTCTTTAAAGCACTATGTCCAGTAGCTGTCTCCTGCCCCGTTCTTCTGTTATCAGCATGAGAACGTCTGACAAGTTCTCCAACACAGGAGATAAAAGCAGCCTGAGTTTTGTGTCGGTGAGGATGCTATAAATAGATTAGCACAGAGCTGAATGATTCAACAAACAGAACTGAAAGTCTCTACCTATGAGAAGAGGGGGTGTGTGCCTTTCCTCCAATCAGCTGTCTTGTCTGTATGTCCAGGCTTCACTGCAGTAATAACTGGGAAGAGAAAATACAATACAATCTGAATATTCTAAAGAATATATAAAGCTGAAGACAACAGAGAAACATGTAAAAATGTATGTAGGGAGATTTGTTTCATCTCTGTGTATCATCTGTGACTGTTCACTTCACTGGGTATATGTGAGGGTTTACACATCCACTTTAAATGAAAAAACATTTGTACCAGGCTTTAGAGCTTACACTACCTACCATCCACATAGCAACTCATCAAACACCAGCCCTGCCACATGAGAGACATGCAAATGAGTCAAATGATCCACCATACCTGGAAAGTATTGGGTATTTTCCTCCTGGCAGCCAAACAGAAAGCAGGCATGTTCATCCAGGGGACCCACCATTAAAATGATCCTCTTGGTTTCCCTTGCATATTGTTTATACAAATACATTTAAAGCGGAGCTCCACCCGCACCAAAAATATTAAAAGTCAGCAGCTAAAAATACGGCAGCTGCTGACTTTTAATAAATGAACACTTACCTGTTCCAGGTTCCAGCAGTGTCGGCAGAATGTGATGAGCGACCGCTCGTCTCTCGGCTGCCCCGCCGCCATCCTCTGTCAGGGAATCAGGAAGTGAAGACGCAACGTCTTTACTGCCCGGTTCCCTACTGCGCATGCGCGAGTCGCGCTGCACGTCTCTATTGGTCCCCATTGTGTCCTGGGAACTGTGTTTCCCAAGACACAATGGGGCATCTTCGGATATCTTCGGATATCTCGTCCCGGAAGTGGGTGCATATACCTGTATTATACAGGTATCTGCACCCCCCTCCCCCCCTGAAAAGTGCAAAATTGTGGCACCGGAGGAGGGGAGGAATCCGATAAGCGGAAGTTCCACTTTAGGGTGGAGCTCCGCTTTAAGATGCCTTGTTACTTGTATACATTTTATTGTAGCAAAGTCTTGCTTCAAAGAGGGTTCAGCTTTGTTTTGTCTTCAGAAACTAATAGACATGGGATGTATATTGTGACCTGAGCTGGTTAAGATGGCCGTTCTCATCTTTATGGTTAGTAACAGACCTCTACAGACATCCTAGACTAAGTGAACTTTGGGAAGAAGCAAATAGTCATGTTGTAGTCTTTTGACTAATTACTAATGGCTGCCCCCAGATAAATATGTGGCTAGAGTTGAGTAAATTGGTTTGAAAACAGTTCTGACATTTTGTTTTGTCAAATACATTTTAATTCAGAGTTTAACATAGGTTTACAGAGAACCCCCCCACCCCCCACTTAAAAATTGCCCCAACATTGGGCATGCAAAAAACAAACATACTTACAAATGCTGGTAGGACTTGGTACAATCAAAACAATGCATATACATGTTATTTACATATCATTTTTAGAACAGGAAGATACATGTGAAGGAGAAATGCAATACCCAACATACACCAGTTATTTATGGGATTGACATTTACCTGGAAATAAGGAGATAGCTCAAGAAAATCCTCACATGGTTTAACATCAGAATACCTTAATATAGAGTTTAAGATAGGGGACAGCAATAGGGTATCATTCTCAGGAATACGAACAACAGGTCTATATTCAACATAGGCTCTTTTATTAAAATTAGGTGAGCAATCCATCTATAATCAAGGTTATCGGAGCTACGCCGGAGTCAATCACTGGTATTAGTCAGCTTTTCTCTGGTCAGAATATCATTGACTCCTTTGATCCAGATTGAGTGAGTTGGAGGAGATGAAGCAGTTCATCTATCACGTACCTGGTGATGACTGGAATGTTGTGGAGTCCTCTCTTGCACCTTCTGCCCCACACTAAAGGTGGGGACAGAGAGTGTGAGGGCGTGGAGAGGCACGAGTGCCGGAGTAGCTGACTGGTGAAGTCCGCTCTTAGGTGGATGAAGCTAGGGGTTGCAATCCTAAGAACAGGAAAATTAAGCAGCTTGGCACCAGAGCAGGAAATGGTAGCAGAGTTGTTATGCAGGCAGTGACCAGTGGCAGCCAGGTAACAAGGGACCAGCAGGTTGAGCAATTTCAGGAAGCAGGCCAAGGCTGGTAACAGCCAGGCAGCGCAGTACAGAATCAGCATGCAAAGATGAGTCAAGTAAACAGGCCAAGGTCAGAGACATCAGGTGAACAAGGTTAATGCAGGAGCAAAGGCAAAGACCAGGAAAAAGCCAGGTCATACAAAGGTAAGTAGGTTCAATGGATCAGGTCACAGCAATACAGGTACAATCTGAAGACCATTCAACAACTGCTCATGGTGACAAGCCAGTTTAAATAGGCAACTGGGCGCCAAGCAAACACGCTAATTAGTATGCGCACTTGTGCATGTATGTGTGCTTCCTCACCAGTCTTGGGGCATGAACATTGCCTTCCGGTTCCCAAGAGTTTTCTTCTGGACTTTAACCCTTCCACTTAATTACATACTGAACAAGGCCTATTTGAGTCGATAGGGGTATTAATACCTCAGCCATTAGGCCCAGTAGGCATAGTTTAGAGTGTGGTTGGAAGGAAGTATGAAAGACAGCGTTTATTGTAGACAGTACCTCAGACTAATATCTAAGTAGTTTGGGGCATCTCCAAAGCACATGTCTAAGGGTACCCAGAGACTGACCGCATCTCAAACATGTTGCATCATGTCTACAGCCATATTCATTTTTGCAAATCTTACTTGAAGTTTTTATTTCACAATCTTTCCAGTGAACCCACTGAACTCTATGAGGGGTTAATCTTGTCATTCAATTCTGGCCATTTGAGGGGCTAATCAGAAAGTTATTGTCAACCAATGGCATGAGAAGTAGGGCACTGCAATGACAAACAAAAGAATTCCCAGCACAGCACTGCCCTTCCATGTGCACCTTGATGCAAAGGCCAGTTTTAGGTCAGGGTGGTTGCCACTTTTTTGTACAATGGGCACTGCAATTGGGCACCTGTACCAATGCCAACATATATAAATAAATACATACATTTCAAAAAAGTATATTTCCCTACACAAAATTGTCAGTTCTCCTCAACATCCCCAACACACAATGGCAATGTGGTTGCTGTGAGCCTACCAGTTTATTAAATAGGTTGCTGGTTTATCCAGTCCTTCAAATTGTTGGATCTTTTGAGCTTACTTGGCTTAAAGGATATGCACAGCATTAAACTGTAGGTTGTTTCCTATTTCCGGTAGTAAGCCTGCTAACTTCTTGGCCAAACGTTTGTGATCTTCAAACTTCACAAATTCTAGGAAATCTCTGTGAACCCATGGTAGCAATGAACCTGTACCTCATTCCTATTTGTGACCAAGTATGCCCTCTTCATCCCTCTCCTGTAGCCATAAATATTAATGCTTTGGAAAAACAGGCATGCACATGTATGGCAAAATCTTTCACAAAAAGATGCTTTTGAGGGGTGGTTGCCCTGGACATATGACCGTGCTCTGATGCCTTTGAATCGATTTAGTAGTACAGTATATCACAGAGAGAATATATTTTGCTTTCATGTCTTAGATATCGGTCTATGAATACTGTTATATAATGTATATAGATTGTAAAGGCAGAGGCACTTTTCTCCCCAAAGCATGGATGCTTTTCCTTTTCCAACGGGGGTTCCGCTGAAATTTGTCAATTCAGGTTCTGCTCCGATTCCCTGGATGTTTGTTTCCGAGGGACCGGATGCAGTATGGCAATGGCGTTGGAGGAGGTTGTGTGGTCACGTCTTCCGACGTGTATTGCGTCGCTTCCGTGCATGCAGCGCCCATTCCCATAATGATAGTGATGCGGTTGCGCGATATGACGTGCATCACTTCCTCCCGCACATGTGCACTATATCAGGGATGCCATCTGCATCCCTCAGTGCCATTCCTCCATGGTTCGCAATTGTGGAGCCATGCTGTCTCCTTCTCCTTGACCGCCGACCTTGTGAACTTTGTTTTCCTGGCAACTTTGACATCTCAATATGGGACTTTTGGACTAGGCTGGTTTAATCTTAGGACATCTTAAGTAAGCAATTTTTTATTAGGTACTGGGCCTGCATGTTACTGGCAGCCAAAGGACCAGAGGGCCTGCTACTTTAACTGGTAATTGCGCGGTCATGCAATTTTGTATGGGGAATTAACACTCCAGGCTGACCTTTATGCTGGGCCTGGAATAGTGAGACTTATTTTCTTCCATTTCTTGAGGTGCTAAAATGGCAGAGAAGTAAAACCCCCCCCAAATGACCCCATTTTGGAAAGGATTTATCATCATGACTTTTTGGGAGCCTAGCCGCGTTTCAGGATTTTGCTCGTTTTTTTGGAAAGTAGACACCCCAAGCCCATGGTGAGTATTTTACAGCTCTCATTTGTTTTTGAAAATGAAGAAAGTAAAGAAAAAAAAAATTTTTTTTCTTTTTTCCCATAGTGAAATAAAAAAATTACACCCCCTTCATGCCATTCAGGGTAGTGATATCCGGCAGTTTTTGGACGTGGACAAAGCATTTTTTGGGCATCCTCCTAGGCTAGGCCTTCAATGCGCACAAACACGCAGTGGCGACAAACTACATACATTTTTAAAAGCCTTTAAAAGCCTTTGCATGATACCACATTAGATTCACGGAGGAGGTCTACTGCTAAAATTACTGCCCTCGATCTGACCTTCGCGGTGATACCTCACATGCATGCAATTGCTGTTTACATATGATATATGGCATCCATGTCTTTTGGAGGAGTGCTTCTGCTAATCATACACATTCTTTGTAAGTGCATGTCAGTGATAATTTAGATGCATACTGACATGTGAATTTGTATGAACGAAAAAAAGAGATTGTTGGGTATGCCCACCATTAGAATACTCCCTTCATCACCCACTTCTAATGATGGGCATACATGCACCATTTATATATGCCGATGCATGGGGGCATCCTCCCGCAAAAGTTATGCCGTGTACACACGGTCGGAATTTCGACCGTATGTACGTGGCATTAGGAGCCAATCGCTCCTCCCCCCCCTGCTGCCCCCATGCTCCTGACTGAAGCGACTGAATCAAAACGCTACCACAAAAAAAACTGTTAGCGATCGCAGGGATCAGGCCTGACTCTGCGAACGCTGCAGTTATGTGTGCTTAGTGTTTTGTAAGTGACAGTGATCGATCGATACTGCACTTGGGTGGGCTGGGCTGGGCGGAGGGGGAAAACGCAGGTGCTAGCAGGTATCTGGGCTGATCCCGCTAACAATGCGGTTTTTTTTGGAACCCTAAACTGCTGGGACGCTAGTATAGATCTGATCAGATCAGATCAGATATTGATCTGTTCAGATACTGTGCCACTAAGGGAGGTGTATGCTTTGTGCGTGGGTGTTTGCGGTACTGGCACTAACCTGGGGCGACGCAGACCTTATTTGACCCTAAAACCTAATTGATATCACCCGCCGGGCGATCAGGGGGTTAAACCGTTATTGGGTAATAAATGGCGGGTGCCCTGACAGTATAAAAAACAAGCTAACTAACCAGCGTCACCCGTAACAGTAATACAAAAAAAAACTGGTTACCTAGCGACACTAATGCAGCGATCAGAAAAACGATCGCTTAGTGACACTGGCAAAAGGGGGTGAAAGGGTTAACTAGGGGCAATCAGGGGGTTAAACCTTTATTAGGTAATATATGGGGGTACCTGACGCTATATAAAAACCTGACGGGGAACCTAAATAACGAAATAACTAACTGGCTAACCAGCGTCACCAGTGACAGTTATACAGTGATCACTGGTGAAAGGGTTAACTCTAGGGGCAATCAGGGGGTTAAAACCTTTATTTAGGTTGTAATATGGGGGTACCTGACCTATAAACCTATTTATGAACCTATATAAACATGGCGGTTACCTAAAAAAAAAAAATGGTTACCTAGCGACACTAATGCAGCGATCAGAAAAACGATCGCTTAGTGACACTGGCAAAGGGGGGTGAAAGGGTTAACTAGGGGCAATCAGGGGGTTTAAAACCTTTATTAGGTAATATATGGGGGTACCTGACGCTATATAAAAACCTGACGGGGAACCTAAATAACGAAATAACTAACTGGCTAACCAGCGTCACCAGTGACAGTTATACAGTGATCACTGGTGAAAGGGTTAACTCTAGGGGCAATCAGGGGGTTAAAACCTTTATTTAGGTTGTAATATGGGGGTACCTGACCTATAAACCTATTTATGAACCTATATAAACATGGCGGTTACCTAAAAAAAAAAATGGTTACCTAGCGACAGCAGTGACACTAATACAGCGATCAGAAAAAAACGATCGCTTAGTGACACTGGCAAAAGGGGGTGAAAGGGTTACCTGGGGGGCAATCAAGGGGTTAAACCTTTATTAGGGGGGGGTAGGGGGCTACCTTGGACCTAAAACGAACTGCCCTGACAGTTATTACAGTCACACTGACACTAAATGCAGTGATCAGTAAAAAAATGATCACTGCAACTAGTGACACTGTGACTGGGGGGGGGGGGGGAGGGGGTGATCTGGGGGGTGATCAGGGGGTGACAGGGGGGTGGAATATGTGCCTAACTGTACTGGTGTCAGTGTAGTGTTGTGCACTAACCTTAACATGTTCGCCGCTCGGCGTCTCCGGTCACATAGACCGGCGCACCGAGCGTGACATCACTTCCGCCTTCCTGTCTATACAATAGACAGGAAGGGGAAGCTTTTCATTGGCCAGGAGCGATCGCGAGGGGGTGGCCAGAAACCACTGGCCGTCCCCTCGTCCCGGATCGCTCCTGAAGCGATCCCGACCGTCCCCGCCGGCGGAGGGGGGTCCGATCGGACCCCCCAACCGCCGGAAGAATGTCACGTACAGGTACATGATTCTGCCTGTACGTGCCATTCTGCCGACGTATATATACAGGGGGCGGTCGGGAAGTGGTTAAGCAGTTTTTTTCAGAAGTGGTAGTATTCCCTGAAGAAGATTCATAACAATATTTTTGAAATGCGTTGGATATCCCCCTCTGCAGTATTTCTTCTCCAAATCCATGATTCAAGGGAACAGCAAGTAGATGGGGATTACCACTTTATGGCAAATGTGCAATGTTTACAAATATCATTTATGCAATGTGCAATGTTGATAGTTGCAATGTGCAATGTTAATAGTGCTATTCTTACAATGTTTTGTATTATTAATATGAGACTTTTTTTAAACAATTTTTGTATAATAAATTACATTTTCTATATGTGAAGTTTTCTATATATATATATATATATATATATATATATATATATATATATATATATTCTATATTTTTTTCAATTGCCCATAAAATCCCATTTTCTGAGGTTTTTCTAGATATCTAGCTACTTTGCCTAAACGAAAGAAAGCTGCCTCACCTTAGCATTGCACCACGGTGTCTCCCATGTCAAGATTGTGGAAATGACCGCTCAATCACAATCACTAAAATATTTGCCATTTTCTGAATGTCAAAAAGAAAACTTTATGGTGTTTTTGCTCTCACATGAGCTGTTATAATATAGGACTACTTTGTATCTGTTTGCCTAGTTATTTACACTAAAAAAAGAATTTCCAAAAAAAGAAAAGAAAACTTTATTTAATTGTGAACACTCAGTAAGATAAATAATAACAAAATGATAACCATGTGATAACCAAATCTCTTTCTCTTAATCATATAAACAAAAAACAAAGCACAAAACGTTCTAAGAATTGACTTCTATTTAATTAAATTTACCTTCACTATTAACAGGAAACACCTATTGCATGCGGGTGGGTCGAACTTGGAAAAACGGGATAAACAGAAAATACACTTAAATTGAGATTAACAATTTTATTAGTTCCAAGTGCCTGATGTCACAGTTCCCGTTACTTAGCTGTCATTGGCTTGTTTCCATTTCATCACTGTGTGGTCCCAAAATATATGAAAACCACTTGAATGTAGGTCACAGTTTAAAGCTGAACACTAGGCAAATATGAAAGACACACATTAATGCAGCTCAGTATTCATTACATCATTCGATGCAGTTTTTATGTGCAAACCCTGTAAATACCTGAATTTGTCCTGTATCGGCCGCTTACAACCTTGTGTACAGCAGAGCTCAGACTTGGGGAGTGAGAAGAAGCACAAGGAGCCAGTCAGGTGTGCTGAAGTACTCATATGCAAACAAGGAACATGATGATAGGAGGAGAGAAAAGACATAGAAATTAGCTTATCATTCTCCTACTATTGAACATAATTATATCTTTATATTGGTCAATGACACCACATAACTCTACAGAGCTCCCAGGGTTCCCCATTGATAACGTCATCTATGACGAAACGCGTCTGGAAAGGCAGGCAGTGACGCTACCACGCTACCCAGGAGGAGGACGGGCTTTGTACATTGTTTTTAAACGCGGATGATTTTTTTTATAATGTAAGTGCAATACTAATTTGTTATTACATTTATGAGCGGTATCACACTATGGGCAGTTTATATTTTCTTTGAGTTTGGTGCCACACCATCCACATACGATATAATCCTATGAAACATCAGAGTGGCTTTTCCGTGTTTGGTTCAGTCCTGTATGACCGGAGGCATCCTTAGTTCAAGCTAAAGGCCACGGCTGGGTCATAGCCAAATGCTGTATACGCTTTGCCATCTGGTAAGCGGACTCATATTCTGGTGGTCGGGCACTTTTTGTTTTCTGTGTGGAGTCACCGAGGTGTCAATTGAAGAATACTGCCAAGGAATGATGCATTAATGTGGACTTACTATTCACGTTTTATTAATAATTAATCGCTATCTATTGGCACAGCTCTATATATGTTTTTGAACTCTACAGAGCTGTCTGCACTGAATGCAGAATGGCACAGCCAGAATTGGCAGGTATATTAAAATGTATCTGTGCTTTTAAATAAGCAATGCAAAGGGAGACCATTAAGAGGCACTACCAATGACTGCCATTTCATTTGGTTTAATGTGAACCTGTGATGAGAGTTAAGGGAGATATCCTTCTTGTCAAGATAATCCACAGGATTTAATACATCCTGAGATTCTGATCACAGGTTTTACATTTGCACTGAGTTTACTTACTTCATTCCTGCTCTGGGTCACTAACTCAGAAGGCACTGATAGCATTAGATCACAACCAGGCAACTAGCATTTTCAGAAGTCAGCAAGCATTGCCCCTTTTTCTAATTTAACTTTCTTTTCCCATATAAGGAAATGTATTCAGACCTATGCTGAGCTGGTGCTGATTTTATTGGTTATAAATGTGGGAAATATTACATAAATACATAAATAAATAAAATAAAATTAAATGAATAAAATAAATACATTAATAAATATATACCCATTGGGAATAGATGCAATAATGTTCTTACAAATTTCTAAGGCTACTTTCACACTGAGGCGCTTTACAAGCGCTACAGCACTGAAAATAGCGCCTGCATAGCGCCTGTAAAGAGTCTCTCTTGTCTCTCCAGTGTGAAAGCCTGAGTGCTTTCACACTGGAGCGGTGCGCTTGCAGGACGGTAAAAAAAGTCGTGCAAGCCGCATCTTTGCAGCACTGTAGGACCGCCCCTGTCCATTGAAATCAAATGAAATGAAATTAACCTTATTCGGGTTAAAACCGAATAGCGCCGCTAAAATAACAGTAATGCTTTACCGCCGACGCCCGCCCCAGTGTGAAAGTAGCCAAAGAGTTCCTATTTGTTGTTCATAAAATAGAATCTGTTCTGGTTCTTTATTAAAAGACAACTTGTGAAATTATTTTTTTTGGCTGTGTACTAGAGGGTTGAAGCAATGGAAGCAATGGCTTCTTTGTATCAGCATTAGGGATGAGAAGAGTGATGAAATTGATAATTTGCAGAATTTGCTAAATTTCTTTGAAACAGCATCTCAGTTTTACTTTGGTGTCTTTTGGGGTGTATATATGGGCTGTTATTTAGTTTAATTTAGTGTCCTTGGTAAGTGGTAAGTATAATATGTTTGTTATTTAAAAAAAAATTAAAATAACCCTTACAATCACTTAGAGCATATTTTTCTACATATATTTATATACACATTTTTTTGGCAGATACACAATTTTTTGGATCAATAAAAAGATGAACTTAGTTTGGACCTGTTATAGATTATGGCACATTGCGATATTTTTTGAGCACTTTACAGATATATATATGCACACCTCAGCAAGAATTTGGGGATTTATTTAAGATTAGATGTGTTTTGGTTATTTTCGATTCTTTTTTGTATCACTCAGTTGACGATCAGCGCTGCTTTCCCTTTTGCTTTTGAAAAAAAAATTTTGTCCTGCCAAAAATTAGGGCAGCTGTGATCCAGCATTTATTGTATTGACCTATTCTTTCCACTATTGATCTTTTTTTCTTTTGATAGTGACAGCCGAGGAGACATTGGTTCACCTTCAATCGAACTTGAACCCACCACTGTGTTGCAAGGTTTCATAGCTCATAAGAAGTAGCACTCACACAATCAGTTACTTTCGTTCCTCCTCTTGATAAGAGGTTAAAACACATTGCACACAGATTATCCAATAAATCTGCAAATCTTTATGAGAGCTTCCACAAATTGTAAGTTTTTGTTATTACTCTCTAAGGTAAAGCTAAATCAACATATACTCATTGAAGCTTATAATGGGCCTTTGCACCAGGGGCATAATTGGGTTATTGATTGCCACCCATACATTTTTCAAATACTCTACTGGTAAGATTTTCTCACAATCTGTTCCTCCATCCCCTCATCTCAGGGTCTTAAACTCCCACAAAGCTGGATTCCTTCAATAATATGGAGAATCCAGTGGAGGAATGTGACACCAGTAAATTGCCTAGACTTGATCACAGCAACCGAGAACTGTAAACTCTGGTTGGGATTGAGGTCTCCAAAACAAAATTATCATATAATAATTATTATTATTTATTCTGTACTTAGATAGCGCTAACATTTTGTGCAAAGCGTTAAAAAAAGTAAGGAAGATAGTACAGTTACAATACAATTAAGGACAAAAGGATTAGGAGTGCCCTAACCATGAGTGCATACTATAATCTAAAAGGGAGGGACAAAAGACAGGCACAAAAAGTATTAACTGTGTCTAGATGAGTTGACAGTGAAGGTAAAAGTTCAGGTTTTCGATAGATATAGAGTAGGCTTTCCTGAAGAAATTAGTTTAGTGAATAACCAACTGTAGACAGACTAGGAGATAGCTGCACATATTCGAGTAAGGAGTTCCAGAAGATGGGAGACGCTCTGGAGAAGAAGCAAAGAAGATGATTTGGGTAATATTTTGAGACGAGGCTGGTGGTGCCATTCAGTGTAGAGTTCTGGATGGCTGTGTATGTTGTTGATATAATTTAGAATTTTTTACATTGAGTGATTGGAAGCCAGTGGAGTGATTGTCAGATAGGAACGGTGGACAATGAACGGTTGGTAAGGCAGATGAGTATGGCAACAGCATTCATGATAGACCGAAGGGGGGATAGCTTGTGCAGGCCAACAAAAAGGGAGTTGGCATGGTCAAGGTGAAAGGTAATAAGGGAATGAAGAAGTTTCAAGGTGGTGTCATTGATTAGGAAGGGGCGTACTTAAGATATGTACTTATATATAGAAACTGTGATGTAATTTATTTTGCTAGCAACCAACAAAAACGTCTTAGTTTTGGATGTGAATTACATGATGATGACAATCATAATGCTTATCACAATAATTCTAAGAAAATTAGAAACAAGAATTTTGTGTTTCAAGTCAATGAAAAATTCTCATTCGCGATGGTGGGGAGCGACCAAAACACACGGAACATTATTTCTTATTTCAGAAAAGAGACTAATTTTGTGTATTGGTAACATCCTGATTTCTAGGTAATTAAAGAACCAAAGTGGTTGTGCTCTTGTGTTAGTTAAAGATCGCGTTATTCTGGTTTTAAGGTAAAATGGTGCAATCAATTAAGTACATGATAATTTCCACAAGAGTTATAAAGAGATACAATCAGCATTTGGAAAGACAGGACATCACTGTCACTAAACATGATAATTACTAATAATTATGTGAAAATGCTTTGTGCCTTTGAAGTCCGGGACCCCCACCGTTTATAGCATTTTAACATTGTTACGTGCCAGGACTGTAAAATACAAACGTCTCTAGCTAAATACTTCAAGCTATTTAATTTAGAGATGTCAGGCTCCACCAAGTCGGCAGTGTTTTGAAATGGATCTTTTATGCTAATTATTATGAGCCTGTATTTGTATGGGAAGAATCTCTTTTAAAAGATTTAATCCTCTTAGAAAAGTTACTGAAAAATGGCTAACACTGCAATATAACTCTGAGATACAAATCATTTATAAATACTAGTCATATATGTGCAAATTTTACTTAAAATGTATCTAAAGCCAAAACTTTTTTTCCCTACATTTTGTATTGAGTAGTGTTATAGTAGTAGTAGTTAAAGTGACCTTGTCAACATACTGTTTTTTTCAACAACAAACAAAAAAAAAAATCCATAGGATTATATGTGCATTTAACATCTTTACTTATGTTACTTACCTGTAAAAGTCTATTTTGTGTAGACATCCCTAAGCTCTGAGACTGTGGCCGAGAGCCACCACCTTGGATGTGATGTTAGCAGTCCCAGCAGACTCAGAGCTTTCACTCAAGTGCTACTCCATAGTTTTTCCTTTCCCTCCTCCACCATCAGCTATATAAAAGGTTATGTAGGAAGGGGAGGGAAGGGAAGAGGAGCTGGGCCAGCATATACAGTCATTAGACTAGGTGTAATCCTGAATTCTGACCTGTTCTTTCAGCCCCAAACCCAATCGCTGTGCAAATCTTGTAACCTTGATCTCTATAACATCTCCAAAATATGCCCCTTCATAACCATTGAAACCATCGAGCTACTCATTCACTCCCTTGATATCTCTCAACCTGACTACTGCAACTCCATTCTCATAGGCCTACCTCTACACAGGCTTTCCCCCTTCAGTCTATCATGAGTGCTGCTTCCAAACTCATCCGTCTTACCAACCGCTTAGTGTCTCACAATCCCTCCACTTTCTTCCGATCATCCAACAAATGAAACTCCAAATATTACAACAACATACAATGTCATCCACAACTCTGTTCCAAGCTACATCACCTAATAATCATGTCTCCAAATATCACCCAAACTGTCCTCTCTGCTCCTCCCAAGACCTCCTGCTCCCTACCTCCCTTATTTCCTCCTCCTACATTCGTCCCCGGGACTTCTCCAGAGCCTCTCTGTCTGGCTACCTCCTACTCTGTCCACCTTTAGATGATCCCTGAAAACTCATTTCTTCAGGGAAGCCTATCCTGGCTTCACCTAAATCCTGAACTTTTGATTCCTCCGTCAGCTCATCCCTCACAGTTGTTACCTTTTGTACCACTTGCCCCTGCCTTTTAGTTTCTAAGGCCAGCCATAGACAGTTCAAATTTCGATTAGTTCAGCAGGGACTGGCTGAGATTCAAACCATGTAAGGGCAGGCTGAATATAGCTAAGTTGATTGATAAATCAACTTGGGTAAAACCAGCCTGTCAGATTTTACATGTGATTTTTGCTGGCGTTTGTTGGTTATTATAGTCGCTAGCAGTAATCACTGTGTTTTCTTATCCAGGAAGGCTACCAAGCAACCCCCCCCCCCCATTTGGATGGAAATAACGAAGTTTTGCACCACAGTGAGCATGCCTTGTGTGAAGAAGCCAAATTAAAGTACACTCATGCCAAGATTAACATTTTTTTTTTTTTTACATAAAGTCTGGTGTCGGTTTCACAGACTTTTGATAGAAGTGACAAAAATTGTGGAAAAATTGGGCTTTGGGTATTGGTGGTGCCTTCACACCGTAACCCTATAGAGGTACTCTTGATGAAAGCAAGAATAGACCTTGCTGTAAAAAAATTAAATTTGATGCCCTGGTCAAACAGTTGTGGAAAAAATTGGTCTTTGTGTGTTGGTGGTGCCTTCACCACGTAACCTTCTAGAGGCAGAATAAGCCAATCTGGCAGCTGGTTTAGTAAGCCAGTCCACCACTTCCTCTGCATGCTATAGCTGGTTAGCATGGGCAACATCCCTAAACAGAGACAGATGTGCCCTGACTCAGGACGGACCACGCCCACCTTTGCCTCTGGACACAGGCAGATGCTGCTGGGCCCCCTCATAGTGGCATGGGAACATCTGCTTCTCCTTGCTGGCCTTCCAGACATGATGGGATTACCCAAATTTTAAAGAAACTGGAAAATGTGTGATTGAATGCACTTTATTGAATGAAAAGTGGTATTTGGTGCACTATAAATTGAGGACTGATGCTGACAGAAAAACTGCGGCTGACAATTAAAAAAAAAGGGGACAGACAGGGGACCAGCGGTCAGGTGCAAGGCATCATCCAATTAGGGCTCTAGAATGCACTGTGCAGTGTGAAGTGCATTGTAGGGTGCTCAGCAGGCAAACATTCCGCCGAGCACCCCGCAAATTCGAATGTTTGCCGAACGGGTGAACAGGCGATGTTCGGCCCACAATTTTGTTTAGCCCGAACTGTTCGCCCAACACTACTGATGAGTATATTCTGATGGCGGGGAGGTCTCCCTGCTGTCAGGATACATTATGTCCACGGGAGGGATTCCCCCACCTAAGTCGAATGTGTGGATGTGGGAATCAATTAATTTTCTTCCGTTCATCCCACTGGTTGAATGAAAGAAAGTAAATCATGTATGGCTTGCCTCAAGCAGGCCATAGATGGCTCTAAATTTGTCCGGTTCAGCAGGGAAACCTCCCGCTGCCAGTATACAATAACTCAGCAGGAGGGATTCCCCCACCAACACTGACTGCATTGATGAGGGAATCAAGCAATTTTCTTTCCTTCAACCCGTGATTAAAGGAAAGAAAATTGCATAATATATGACCTGCCCTACTCTTCTACCTAATGCACCTCACAAGTTAAAGCTGGTCATTCACTAGTAGAATTTCAAATTCTAATTTCTAATCATTAATGGGCTCACATTGGTGTTCTTTTTTGACTACAATGAGGAGAAAATTAGAAGGAACAGAATAAAAAATTTTTTTTGAAGGAATGGTAAAAGAAAACAAAATTCTGAATGACATTTGTCAAGTCATCAAATGTACTGATAATCTTTGTACGAATGTTTGTATGAACGTTCATTCCTAGCATTACTGCCATGTTCTCAGGTTCTGACTTTCACTCAGTGTAGCTGCCTGAGAGTGAGGTGGCCATACATGGGCTGATGGGAAAAAATTGAATGGATTCCCCCATCCACACAAGCGAGTTGGATGGAGGAATCCTCCCCAATGTGTTATTGTATGGATCAACTTATCTGGAGCGGAAACAGATAGATAAATTCGGCTGGTCCCTGCTGTACATCTCAGAATTGTGTGTTCCAGAAGCACTGTGAAAAGCATGCTGAATCTCCTTGCAAGGAATGATGTAAAATCCTAATTTAAAGTAGAACTTCAGTGAAAAAACGTTTTTCCACCCTCCTCTCTTAGTTTTGACAGGTACCTGCTCCCCACTTGCACTGGAATCGCCTTAGTGAGTCCACCGGAAGTTTGTCCTTCTCCCTCCCTGTCTGCAACCTTCTGGGACATCACAGGTCCCAGAAGGCAGTGGGATCATTCAAAAAGCATAGCTCGCCTTGCACATGTCACAGCCGACTCCCTACACTCAGCATGACACCTCCGGGGATCCAAAGGCTGGTGAAGAACTGGCCCAGGTGAGTACAGCAATGGGTCCCTGGACAGGTAAGCATCATATTATTAAATTAATACAGTATTTGTAGCTGTTGAGTTTTTTTTTATTTCAAGTGACTGGAGAACATTCTGCCTAAAGCAGACCTTAACTCCTTTTGTACCAAGACGCCGCGGTGTGAGGACGGTCCTTCTCCATATAACGCTGCAGCTAAGGCGGGAAGATATCCGCTGCAGTCGTTTGTACCGTAAGTGGGCTGGTCCCCCCTGCCTGTCTCTTGCTGCATGACGTCCAGGCATGACGTTGGCGGGGACTCGCCCTGGACCGGTGGTACTTTAGCCAGGGCTAGCCGACTTATCACTCCACATGATTCCTCCATGAGGAAAGGTTTTTAACTCACGTCACTTTCAAACAGCACAGGTAACTGACTCTGCACTTAGGCACATTAAGTCATTGTCCTTGTTGCCCATTTAAGCACTGAAGTGCGCTAATAATATTACTCCTAATTTCATACACACCTTGTCTGTGCACATTATTTTGGCCCCTATGAAACATTACTTGCGTACCCACACTAATCCATTTGTGGGAAGACATATACTTCTCATAATTTTAAACACATCAGTTATGTTTTTCACCTTTATTTTTTATGCTTTTTTATGTTCTTATACATATATATATATATATATATATATATATATATATATATATATATATTTATCTTTCACAGCCCCAGGTGCATGACAGGTGCACAAACAATACACCGAGGGTAAATGTTACAACGGTCGGTTATGTCCCATGGTCCTTTCTCTGCAGGGGGTCTCCCGCCTCAACCTCAGGTGAGGCAACCTATCCAGGACCACTGTCCACTCCCCCATAGGAGTCGGTCCCAGTCTATGGGCTGCTCTGTGAGTAAGTGAGAGCTGGTTTGTTCACGTGATGTTCCTTCTCCCTTGGAGAGTAACACATATTAATTTATTATCAATTTATACTTCTAGTTTAACTATGCATCTAACTTCTAAAGAGTGGCTGTATGCCATGAAACGCGTCAAGTTTCCAACATAGTGCGCTAAGACAAGCTTTCTTTAACCATGAATTTTTAATCCTTATATGTATATATATATGTATATATTTTTTTGTATGAGTATATGTGGGTATACTTTATCATGTCTTTATTGTGCCTGGCATTATTTATGCAGTATATACTGTACCAATCATGTTTGTTGAATATTCATTAAATACTTTATTATTATTATTATTATTATTATTATTATTATTATTATGTTGTTTGATAGATTCATTATTCTACACATTGATAATTATTGTTATAATGCATTGTGTTTTATTGTATTATGTATTATTATATGAGTTTACAACAATTCAATTGTGGTTATATACACTTTATTTATTATCATTATCTTCAACGACATGCCTCATGTAAAGTCCCATCTCTTCTTCTTCTACCAATATATCCAGGGATGGAGGCATGCCCTCTAATGTTATGACAGGTCCCGTTCACCTTTAGCTGTCCTTTTGTACCAAGTAATCCCTCTTCTTTTTAAAAAACAATAGTTTACTTTTTGACATGTTTTATTTACATTTTTTTTTTTTTGGTCTACCCACACCCCCTGCCTGGCTACTCGCCTAGATGAGAAGACGTTCCACTCTTCCCCTGACTTCACATCCCAGGAGGCATTCATTTCCCCATTCATGGAATGCTGAATGTAAACAGTGGCAGTGGCAGATCTCGCACATGCACAGACAGAGATCTGGCTTTGTGTCCATTTAAATATTGTTTTATGAATGGAGGAAAGTAACAAATCCTGGGATAGGTGATGTCTGTATCCCAGGAGGTATTATTATCCTTCATTCACAGAACAATATGTAAACAGATCTCTGTCTGCGCATGTGCGAGATCTGGCGCTGCATCATGGCGGGGGACCGGCTGCCTTAAGGAGGAAGATCCAGCCAGCTCGTTGTGATGTAAAAAGGAAGATGGCATTATGGGACAGGACCTGGAATAACCAATGCTGGATCTGCTGGATAAGTATAATAATCTGGTATAAGAAAGAACCAAAGGTAAGCGAGGGAAAAAAGGAAATTTGCATTAGGAGGGTGAAGTTTCTCTTAAAAGTAATATTAAATCCTCAGTTTGTTAAGTATCTTCAGCAGCTGACTTAATCACTTAATGAGTATGTATATTCTTTATCTTTTAATCCTTGCCTATGTTCCAGTTTAAGTTGGTGCCATGACACTGCCCCAGGCTTCCTTTTTCAGGGTGGCTCCTTTCTCTTGCAGCATCCTATGGAGCCACCCTTACATGCAGGTACTAGAGTTGTATCACCCCACACCCTATGCACCATTAGACACACACAGCCCCATAGCCTAGGATGGTAGCACACTCCCCTGCTCCTCCCTCCATCCTCATTTAAAGTAGTTCTAAAAGCAGAAGGTTTTTTTTATCTTAATGCATTCTATACATTAAAAACCTTCTATGTTCAGCAGCCCCCCCCCCCCCCCCCCCCCCCCCCCAATATTTACCTGAGCTCCATCTTGATCCAGCGATGTTGCATGAGAGACTCGGCTGACCGGGACTCTCTCTCCTGATCGGCTGAGAAACACAACCATTGGCTCCCACTACTGTCAATCAAAGTTAGTGAGCCAATGATGAGAAAGAGGGGGCGGGCCAATCCATGGCTCTGTTCCCCCTATAGCAAACTGCTTGCTGTGGGGGCAGGAGGGAGGGGCCAGTTGAGGAAGCTGGTCTGATCTCACCGAAAACAAATCTTTTTATAAGCTAACTAATCTTAGCTCAACGGTCCTTTAGCAGGAAATGGTAACCATGATACACCAATGACCACTAGAGGGAGCATATACAAATCCACTTTTAATACAATAATCAAAATATGGAAGAGCAAGTGCATAGAATGTGGTGATCATGCCAAAATGTACCTTCCGGCAAATGTTAGAATGACACCTACTATATTGTGCGCTTGCTAAATATACACTATAATGTCCTGCTGCTATATTTGTAAATCTATACAGTTATTGTATAGTTAATAGAACCTGGGGCCGCTGTGGTAACAAAGGTTAAATAGGGGTGGTACATGGCACCTCTTGTGTTGAAGCATAGGTCTCTTCCTTTTTATGTAAAGAGGATCAGTTCACCTATTTTTAAATTGTCAGTTGCAATAGAAAAGGAGAAATCACATGAAATCAAAGCATAAATGAAAAGTATTATAAGTTATAATTATGTAGGATGCATTGGGAAGATACCATGAGATTGTAATGAATTGTACTGTGAAATCCATGAAGAAAATAAAGAATTTATATAAAAAAAAAAAATTCTCAGTTGCCATTTTTGTCTGAAGTATGCTGTAGAAATAGTTTCATTTTTTGATTTGAGCTTTTGAAGTTTTTATATCTGACCAAGTGACAGTAGAGAATAGATGTGTCCTCATAATCCATTTATATACATATGCAGGCTGAAGATACACATGGTGTATGATGTTTTGGAGGTCCAGAAGCCACTTGCATTTGCCCTCGGAGACGAATCAGCCAAGGTGCTTTATGCAGACATACTGCATAAATGCTTAACAGTTGTGGCTGGTGTTTTTTTTTTGGGGGGGGGGGGGCGGCAAACAATCACCCCCCCCCCGGGCAGCAGGCGGTGGCATTACCCCCTTCCTGCTCGCTGTCTGGTGGTCGGTCTGGCACTTCCACCATCTAGGTGGTGGGTGCACTGCGCCCTGAGCCCACCCTTTTTTTGAAGCCTATTAGAGCCTCTGGCTCTAATCACGTGCTTCAAAAAAAAACACACCACCCCCTTTGGAATCCATAGTCCAGTGCCCTGTATGTAGATCAGGGGGCCAGACGCATGGATAGAAGGGGGGGTGGCGCTCCTAGTGGATGGGCCGCCACTGCTGCTCAATGCAGGGGGGGGGGGCAAGCAGACGGGGAGGCTGATCTACTGAAGGAGTTATGAATAATTAAGATTTATTTTTTAATATGTACATAATTAGGTATTCAAGCAGAAATGGGAGCAGGTACCTGTCAAAACTAGGTACCCGCTCCCTAAAAAAATTTTTTTTACATTAGAGGCAGAGGAGAGGGCAGGAGAATTAGCAGAACTTTTGATTTTAAGTGAAGTTCCACATTAAGTAGTAAAATGTCATGATATAATGACCAATATAATAACCAATAATGACATAGAAAAAAATCATGCTAATGATTACTGATGTGAAAAAATTCTGGTAACCTGAATACATAATTTAACTTCAAAATAATGAGCAAATAATAAATACACAAGTTAAAATATCACACGATCCATATTGCATAAAGTGGCATATATATCTAAATAAATAGTTAAAAAAGATATCAAAGGAGAATTCCATCCAAAACATTCAAAATACTTACCTAAATCTGTGGTCACATGACATGTCAGGAACTGAGTTTTCTATCTTCTTTACTGAACAGAAGAGTTCTTCTTTGGATGTCCATATCACTGCTTGGGTGTCAAGGACTCTGTATTCTGCCTGTCCAGTGGTGGCATTCTCTCAGGGTCCAGAAGACTGCAATGGCACAGAGGTGACTAATTGGTGTGGGCACAGACTATAGTGGAATCGACAAGAAAGTGGTTGGAGATGGAGAGGGGATAGAACATTGTCCAAGGATTGGCTTTATGTGTTAAGCTGGCCATAGATGGAGCGATTTTCCCTTGGTTGCAGGAAAAATGGCTTGATTCCCCCATCAACACAGTCAGTGTTGATGGGGGAATACCTCCCGTGGAGCTTTTGTGTTCTCCCAGGGGGAGAATTATAGGCGTTGGCAATAATGGCATGTAAAATTTGACAGGCTGGTTGTACCCAAGTTGATCGATTGTTTAACTAGGGTATACTCAGCCTGCCCATACAGTACATGGTTCAAATCTCGGCAGGTCCCTGCTGAACCGGCCCAAATTTTGAACCTCTATGACCTGCTTTAGTATATAGTGAGGCCCCTTTCACACTGGGGCGGTTTTCAGTCGGTACAGCGCTAAAAATAGCGCCTGTACACCGCCTGAAAAAACTGGCCCCATTCACTCCAGTGTGAAAGCCAGCAGGCTTTCACACTGGAGCGGTGCGCTAGCAGGACGGCAAAAAAAGTCCTGCTAGCAGCATCTTTGGAGCGGGATAGGAGCGGTGTATTCACCGCTCCTATACCGCTCCTTCCCATTGATTTGAATGGGACACCGCGGTAATACCGCGGCAATACCGCCGCAAAGCGCCGCTACGGCGGCGCTCTGCGGGGGATTCTAACCCTTTTTCGAACGCTCGCGGGGGGTAAAACTGCACCGCGAGCGGCCGAATCCCGCGGGCAAAATGGCGGTAAAGCAGCGCTAAATTTAGCGCTGCTTTACCGTCACCGCGGCTCCCGCCCCAGTGTGAAAGGGGCCTAAAGCATCCAAATATATGTACAAAACTTGTCTAATTTTCTAAACAGATTAAAGGGATAACTTTTATCATGAGCAAATATTTACAGGCCCCCATCACGTTGCTAGTTTGCTACATTTGTCATCCTTGACTTATCTGTTTAAGGCAATTATAACAAATAATGAGAGTGTAATGTTCTCAGCAAAGTGCTTAGTAGCTGCCCTTGTAAAGGGGGGGTGGGGGGGGTGGGAGAGTGTGCACACCCCGCATTCTTGGTCACAGTGTAAATTAGATTGGTGTGAATCAATATAAGATAATACAGTAATTGTACTATGCTCTCCTACTCTCCACTCTTCTTGCCTCTGTGTTTACCATGATTAAAGTATTTGCCGGGCAGACACACTGATTTGGCTGATTTAAACTCCTTTGGTATGGAAAGCCCACAGCTAGTCGGCCTCCAACATTCCCTCCTCGGCTGAGGTTGTCACAGCAACACCTTGAGCACTTGAAAGGCATTTGCTTCAATAATCCTTGCCTGTGATCTTTGACAGGCTTATAATTAAGCAACAGTTTGTTAATGCTGACATCAACATTTTGAAACCCTAGAAGTGTTATTAGTCTGCTGTGCCCAGGAGTCCAGAAGGCTGTTGTGAAGGTGTCTAGGGACTCTAGATGTGGCCGGCTGTGCACGCACACTTTAGCCGGTGAACCGTTTTGTATGAATATTTGTTGTCTACATATATTGCTCAGGGTGATCATAAATACAGTAAATACTGGAAAACCGTCCAATACATCCAGGAGCATACCCATACGCCCAATGCTGGGGGGTGCTCAGCATACAGTAAACCCATATTAAAGCTCAGTTACAAGAAATAGACAGCACATTAACATGTACCTCGAAAATTTTAAAATACTAAAGTGGTCACAAAAAAAAAAGAAGACACAGGAATGGGGTAGTTACTACAGGAGGAGTAAAGGCTTTGCAGCATAATTCTGGAGTCCAGTTGTCGATGGAACTCTAGTTCTAAATTCATAAAAGAAGGGCGACAATTCCATAGCTAATTTTGAATACGTTCAATAAATTCATAAAGTTCTTATTTGCGATACTTACCCAGTATGTTATGGCTGCAACAAATTCATTAGGAAATACCGCCATACCTGAAAGAAGGAAACTGGAGACTGATTTTATCTTGGAGCAAATTGTATAGCATGTCTAGCAACTCCGGCTGTGACAAATTACTGCACATGGTTACGGCCGGTACATGAATCTCTTGCATGTTATTTGTTGTGCGGACACGAGGCACACTTCTAAAAAGAGTCTGCGCCATTCTTTATGAATTCCGAGGTGATTGCCTTCTTACCTCTTTGTGACCACTTACGCATTTTGACTTCAGTCCATTTTTGAGGTGCATGGGTGGTGTGCTGGCTATTTCTTCTAATTGAGGAAAATACATCTGGTGGTGGTTTTAACTAGCGTTGCACCGATACCCGTATCGGTGCCGTTACTAAGCATTTGCAAATGTACTTGTACTCGTGCAAATGCTCCAATACTAAAACCGATACCTTCAGGCTCACTCTTACTCTGTAGCATTCAATATTGAGTTGGCCCATCCTTTGAAGCTATAACACCTTCAACTCTTCTGAGAAGGCTGTTTAGGAGTGTGTCTAAGGGGAACAGTCAAATTGATATTCCTCTCGCACTCGTTCCTGGTATATGTGGCTCATAAAAAAGGCGGGTGCTGTAGCGATTACCAGTCGGGTCCTGGAAACATCAAACAAACGTACATATTCACCAGCACACCATGGATCGAGGAAACTTCGTCCAAAAAAAGGTTTTTAATGAAAAAAAATTACATCACAAAAGTATAAGGTGAAACGTTTCGGAGCCGCGCAGGACCCCTTCGTCAGGCATTATCACATGCCTGGCGAAGGGGTCCTGCGCGGCTCCGAAACGTTGCACCTTATACTTTTGTGATGTAATTTTTTTTCATTAAAAACCTTTTTTTGGACGAAGTTTCCTCGATCCATGGTGTGCTGGCGAATATGTACGTTTGTCTAAGGGGAACATCTGACCATTCTTGTGGACTAAAAGGCTTGGCTCGCAGTCTCCGCTCCAATTCATCCCAAAGGTATTCTATCAGGTTGAGGTCAGGACTCTGGGCAGGCCAGTCAAGTTCCTCCACCCCAAACTCACTCATCCATATCTTTATGGACCTTGCTTTGTGCACTGGTGCTCAGTCATGTTGGGACAGGAAGGGATCATCCCCAAACTGTTCCCACAAAGTTGGGAGCATGAAATTGTCCAAAATGTCTTGGTATGTTGATGCTTTAAGTGTTCCCTTCACTGGAACTAAGGGGCCAAATCCAACCCATAATAAACAACCCCACACCATAATCCCCCTCCACCAAGTGATTTTGACCAGTACACAAAGCAAGGTCCATAAAGACATGGATGAGAAAGTTTGGGGTGGAGGAACTGAAATGGCCTGCACAAAGTCCTAACTAGGGTTGCCACCTCATCCCTTTAAACCCGAACACATATGAATTACACAGGTTCTGAGGCTAATTAAATGTAGATAAGGCAACAAGTGAGTTTAAATACCACCTTAATCATCCACAGAACCTGTGTAATTAATGTGTTCGGGTTTAAAGAGATGAGGTGGCAACTCTAGTCCTAACCTCAACCCGATAAAACACCTTTGGGATGAATTAGAGCGGAGACTGTGAGCCAAGCCTTCTTGTCCAACATCAGTGCCTATATTTACAAGTGCGCTTCTGGAAGAATGGTCAAACATTCCTATAGAAACACTCCTAAACCTTGTGGGCAGCCTTCCCAGAAGAGTTGAAGCTGTTATAGCTGCAAAGGGTGGGCCAACTCATTATTGAACCCTACAGACTTAAGCCTGGTACACACGGTTCGATTGTTGAACGACCGAGCGTCTGATTTTTGTCAAAAGCGCGTGTGCAGGATTTTGTCTAGCATACTAACTATCCGCAAATTATCGTTCCACAAACACGAACGTAGTGACGTACTATGAGAGTATAAAGAGGAAGCTAATTTCTCAAGCGCCACCCTTTGGGCCCCTTCTGCTAATTTCATGTTAGTAGAAGTTTGGTGAGCGTTGATTCGCACATTTTGTTAAGTTATTTCTTTTTGGATGGCAGATAGCATCTCTAATTTAATTTGTGTTGTTTTTTTTCTGCACAATAAAAACCATAACAACAATAATATTAATATTATTTATATCACTACAAAACAAATGCCTTTTAACCACTTCAGCCCCGGAAGGATTTACCCCCTTCCTGACCAGAGCGTTTTTTTTGCAATTCGGCACTGCGTCGCTTTAACTGACAATTGCGCGGTCGTGCGACGTGGCTCCCAAACAAAATTAACGTCCTTTTTTTCCCACAAATAGAGCTTTCTTTTAGTGGTATTTGATCACCTCTGCAGTTTTAATTTTTTGTGCTATAAACCAAAAAAGAGCGACAATTTTGAAAAAAAACACATTATTTTTAACTTTTTGCTATAATAAATATTCCCCCAAAAATATCTAAAAAAATTTCCTTAGTTTAGGGTGATACGTATTCTTCTACATATTTTTGGTAAAAAAAAACAGTCTGATTGGTTTGCGCAAAAGTTATAGCATCTACAAAATAGGGGATAGTTTTATGGCATTTTTTTTATTAATATTTCTTTTTTTACTAGTAATGGCGGCTATCAGTGATTTTTATCATGACTGCGACATTATGGCGCACACATCGGACAATTTTGACACATTTTTGGGACCATTGGTATTAATACAGCGATCAATGCTATAAAATTGCATTGATTACTGTAAAAATGTCACTGGCAGTGAAGGGGTTAACAACTAGGGGGCGTGGTTAAGTGTTCCTAGGGGCGTGTTTCTAACTTTCTGGGGGCGTGGCTGTGTGTGACACCACACTGATCGCTGCTCCCGATGACAGGGAGCAGACGTTCAGTGTGCTGTCATTAGGCAGAACGGGGAGATGCTGTTTACATTGGCATCTCCCCGTTCTTGAGCTCCGTGACACAATCGCGGGTATCCCCGCAGCCATCGAGTCCACGGCACCCGCAGGCACGGCCAAGGACCTCGCGGCACGCACGCACGCTGCCCACGGCGCGTGCGCGTGGGCACGGTGGGAAATTCAAAGTAATGTACGGGTACGTTACTGTGCCCAGCCGTGCCATTCTGCCGACGTAAAAGTACCGGAGTCGGTCGGGAACCGGTTAAAATACGTTTGTCATAACTCCATCAGTATAACCAGCAAAGCAGCTTCATTATTATCCCATTAAAGAAGAAGAGATTTGTGCGCTGCATTTCAACATTTCATCATTTGCCACGTCACGAATGTTAATTCTCAATTACGATCGCTAGTTTACAAGACCGAACTCTTCTGGCTCGTTCCTTGGTCCCAATCATGCGTGTTTGTACTTTTGACTTTAGTGTGACGGATTTCTGTACTGACCATCCGAAAATCAGATGCTGAGCTATCGTTCGTCAAAAATTTACTAGTCCGCTCATCCAGCTTTTGTCTGCCAAAAAAGTCAAATCGGCTGTCGAAAGCACTGTACTAACGATCCAAAAATCAGAAGACAGCTCATCGTACGAATTTTACCTTCTTATTTTCGTATCATATGTACGAGGCCTAAGACTGGGATGCCGTTAAAGTTAATGTGCGTGTAAAGGCAGGTGTCCCAATACTTTTGGTAATATAGTGTATGTGCGAGCCAGTTTGCAGTGCGATATCAAAGTCTGGTCTGGTGCGATTCCATTCAATGATTCAGGGGCGATTACAATGGGAATTGTAGTGTATGAGATTAGAAATCGCACCTGAACTGGACTGAAATCGCACAGGGTTCTTTTTTAAAATCGCACTGCAGCCAGTCAGCACATATATGAATAGGCTGTAAAAACTAATTGAAAGTGATGTGAAACTGAAGTCTCTGCAAGTAAAATTTGTGAGGTTTTCCTATCAGTTTTCATGCATGTATGGTGTGAAGGAGCCTTAAAAAAAAACAGGTATCGGCAATTGGTATTGGCGAGTACTTGAGATAAAGTATCGGTACTCGTGCTCGGTCTTAAAAAACTGGTATCAGTGCATCCCTAGTTTTAAGCCTTCCTCACCTATCCAAGACATATTTAGATATGCTTTAGCACAAATACACACTTATGCCCCGTACACACGGTCGGAAATTCCGACGGAAAATGTTCTATCGGACCATGTTGTCGGAAAATCCGGCAGTGTGTGGGCTCCATCAGACTTTTTCTGTCGGAAATTGCGACGGAAAAAACTTGAGATCCTGCTCTCAAATTTTCCGACAACAAAGTCCGATCGGACCTTTTCCAAAGTGCCACGCATGCTCAGATCAAATTCCGAGACCAAAGCTATTGGCTACTAGCCTCTACGTAGTTCCGTCGTACACAACGAACGTCACAACGTTCAGAATGATCGGATTTTCCGACAACTTTGTCCGACCGTGTGTATGCAACACCAGTGTCGGACAAAATCCGTCAGAAAAAATCAGACGGATTTTGTGGTCGGAATTTCCGACCGTGTGTACGGGGCATAACAGATTTAGATGGGGGAATATGTTAGCTTTCTTTCATTCAGATCACAGGTTGAATGAAAGAAATCTTATGCCCCGTACACACGAGCAGAATTTCCGCCAGCAAAAGACAGATGAGAGCTTTTGGTCCGAAAATGCGACCGTGTGTATGGGCCATCGGACTTTTGCTGGCGGAATTCCAGCCAGCAAAAGATTGGCCGAAAAAGTTCCGATCGGAAATTCCAATCTTCTGTACCAATTCCGACGCGCAAAATTCCAAGCGCATGCACGGAAACAATTTGACGCATGCTCGGATGCATTGAACTTAATTTTCTCGGGTCATCATAGTGTCGTATATCACTGCGTTCCTGACGGTCGAAAGTTCAGCAAACTTTTGTGTGACCGTGTGTATGCAAGCCAAGCTTGAGCGGAATTCCATCGGAAAAACCATCCAAGATTTTTCCGACGGAAAATACGCTCGTGTGTACGCGGCATTATTGTTTTGAGTTTTTATAAATAGGACTTGAGAAAAATATATATATATATTTTTTTAAAGGACTGTCTCTGTCTTTATTTACACTTTCTTTTTTTGTGAATGAGTAGGAGTACTATGTACTATGTTCCCCTTACTCAATCACATGGGGGGAGCAGACTCTAGAAGCCCCATTATTATTAAAGGGGGGCTTTGGGATTCCCCACACATGCAGACCCTCACAACCACTGGGCTAGGGTTGTGGGGAAGCAGCCATTGTTATCATTACCATGGTGACAAGGTGCTTTGCCTGGGGTTTCCCTGGCACAGTACCCCTCCATAATGCGGGCATGTGGAATTTTTGTTGGGATCTCACTTTTTTCCTTTTGATTTTTGCTTGGGTTCCCCCCTTAAAATCCATTCTAGACCTTAGAATTTGGGGGGGGGGGGGGGCAAAAAGTCTGGTATAAACTAATGAGGGGTTACCCATTAACATCAGGCTCTCATCTGGGATAAGGGTCTTGTATAGGTGAAAGGAATCCCAAGCCCCTTGCCTGCAAAGATAACAGAGTGGCCCAGGGCTGTCATTGTGACAGCAATTTAAACTCACTTTTACATTTGTAAATGTCATGTATTTGCTGTAGTAGGTTGTATACTTCATACAGGTGTGCCACATGCCAGACAAGGTCAGGGCAGTCTTCAAACATGTCATTTAACCACTTCAGCTGACAATTGCGCGGTCGTGCAAAGCTGTACCCCAAAAAAATGTATGTCCTTTTGGTGGTATTTGATCACCTCTGCGTTTGTTATTTTTTGTGCTATAAACAAAAAAAGACCAAAAATGTTGAAAAAAAAATAAATAAAATTTAAATGAATACATATCCAATAAAAAAATAGAAAAAATTGAATTTCTTTGGTTTGCGCAAAAGTTTTAGCGTCTAAAAACTATGTTTATTTGTTTTTATTTTTTACTAGTAATGGCGGTGATCAGCAACTTAAAGTGGGACTGCAATATTACAGTGGACATTCTGACACTAACTGACACTTCTTGGGAACCAGTGACACTAATACAGTGATCTGTACTAAAAAAAATGCACTGTTACTGTACTAATGACACTGGCTGGGAAGAGGTTAACATCAAGGGCGATCAAAGGGCTAAATGTGTGCCTAGCCAGTGTTTTACTACACTGTGGGGGAGGTGCTTGTACTAGGGGGAGAGATGGAATTTATTCCCTGCTTTGCAGGAACACAAATTCAATCCCTTTCCTCCTGTCAGAACAACGTTCTTCCTTGTTTACATAGGCAGACCAGCGTTCTGCCTCTCTGCCTAATGATCAGTGGGTACCATGCACTCGTCAATGAGCTTCCGCTGCGCATGCTCGCCCCCTACCCGGAAGAGTCGAATCACATATATACAGTGCCTTAAAAAGTATTCATACCCTTGAAAAAAAAATGTAAATGTATTTTATTAGGATTTTACGTGATAACCCAACAGAAAGTGGCACATAATTGTGAAGTGGAAGGAAAATTATAAATGGTTTTCACAATTTTTTTACAAATTAATATGTGAAAAGTTTGGCGTGCATCTGTATTCAGCCCCCTTTACTCTGATACCCCTAACTAAAATCCAGTGTAACCAGTTGCCTTCAGAAGTCACCAAATTAGTAACTAGAGTGCACCTGTGTGTAATTTAATCTCAGTATTAATACAGCTGTTCTGTGAAGCCCTCAGAGGTTTGTTAGAGAACCTTAGTGAACAAACAGCATACTGAAGGCCAAGAAACACACCAGACAGGTCAGGGATAAAGTTGTGGAGAAGTTTAAAGCCGAGTTAGGTTATAAAAAAATATCCCAAGCTTTGAACATCTCATGGAGCACTGTTCAATCCATCAAAGAGTATGGCACAACTGCAACTGCAAACCTACCAAGACATGGCTGTCCACCTAAACATGGTAACTCTTGGAGGAGCTGCAGAGATCCACAGCTCAGGTGGAAGAATCTGTCCACAGGCTAATAGTCGCGCACTCCACAAATCTGGCCTTTATGGAAGAGTGGCAAGAAGAAATCCATTGTTGAAAGAAAGCCATAGGAAGTTCCATTTGCAGTGTACGAGAAGCCATGTAGAGGAAACAGCAAACATGTGGAAGAAGGTGCTCTGATCAGATGAGACAAAAAAACGCTATGTGTGGCAGAAAAATAACACTGCACATTACCCTGAACACACCATCCCCACTGTGAAACATGGTGGTGGCAGCATCATGTTGTGGGGATACTTTTATTCAGCGGGGACAGGGAAGCTGGTCAGAGTTGATGAGAAGATGCATGGAGCCAAATACAGGGCAATCTTATGCCGCGTACACACGACCGGACTTTCCGGCAGAAAAGGTCCGACGGTCTTCCCGGCGGACTTTCAACGGAGTTCCGACGGACTTCCGAACAAACGGACTTGCCCACAAACGAACGGACTAAGTCAGTTCGAAAGTCCATTAGTTTTAAACGTGATGAAGTAAGATGGGACTACAAAAGGAATTTCAATAGCCAGGAGCAAATAGCTTTCCTTGCGTTGTATTTGGTCCGTCGGACCAGCATACAGACGAACGATTTTCCCGATAGGAATTGAGTCCGTCGGACAGATTTGAAACTGTTCTTTTTCTAGATCCGTCTGATTTTCATAATGAAAAGGATCGGATTAGCCCACACACGATCGGATTGTCCAACAGACTGTCTCCGTCGGACCTAGTCTGCCGGAAAGTCCGGTCGTGTGTACGCGGCATTAGAAGAAAACCTCTTAAGCCCCATACACACGGTCTGACTTTTTCATGGATTCTGTCCGATCGGACAAGGTTGTTGAAAAATCAGACCGTGTGTATGCACCATCGGACAGTGTTCGTCGGTTTGTCCGACGGACAAAGTCTTATCTCCTGCTGGAAAGATTTGCCGTCAACCCGGTGCGATCACACCAAACCCGATCGTGTGTACGGTTGTCCGACCGGACAAAGTGCTACGCATGCTCAGATCACATTACAAGACCAAAGCTATTGGCTACTAGCCTCTACGTAGTCCCGTCGTAGGCAACAAATGTCACCACGTTCAAAATGATCGGATTTTCCGACAACTTTGTCCGACCGTGTGTACGCAAAACCAACATCAGACAAAGTATGACGGACATGGTCCGACGGACCTGGTCCGCGGATTGTCCGACCGTGTGTATGGGGCTTTAGAGACTACAAAATACTTGAGACTGGGGCGGAGGTTCATTTTCCTGCAGGACAACGACCCTAAACATACATCCAGAGCTACAATGGAATGGTTTAAATCAAAGCATAGTCATGTGTTAGAATGGTCCAGTCAAAGTCCAGACCTAAATCCAATTGAGAATCTGTGGTAAGACTTGAAAATTGATGTTCACAGACGCTCTCCATCCAATCTGACAGAGCTTGAGCTATTTTGCAAAGAAGAATGGGCAAAAATGTCACTCTGTAGACGTGCAAAGCTGGTAGAGACATCCCCAAAAAGACTTCAGCTGTAATTGCAGTGAAAGGAGGTTCTACAAAGTATTGTCTCAGGGGGGCTGAATACAAATGCACGCCACACTTGTCACATATTTATTTGTAAAAAAAATTAAAACCAATTATCATTTTCGTTCCACTTCACAATTATGTGGAACTTTGTGTTGGTTTATCACATAAAATCCCAATAAAATACATTTACGTTTTTGGTTGTAACATGACAAAATGTGGAAAATTTCAAGAGGTATGAATACTTTTTCAAGGCACTGTAGCCATGATCCGGCACACAGGTGCCACCCTGTAGCAGTAAAACAGGGTGAACCTAAAGTGGTTAAAGACTGAGTTCACGAATGCCTCGTTTTCCAGAGCCGATCCGCCCTATACGCTTACTACGCAAGCTGCATAGGGCCCCGCTGTGCGGGGGGGGGGGGGGCCAAGGGCAGATCGGCTCTGCTCAGGGCTTTGAGCTATGCTGTAGCTGCAGCATAGCTCAAAGCAGAGTCCCGCTGTGTCACTGATGGGCGGAGCTCAGTGTGAAGTTGCGCTGTGACAAAGGTCCCGCCCTCCTTCTAGAGCAGCTCGTGTGATAGATGCAGTGTTCTGTCTATCACACGAGCTGGTCTAGGAGGAGGGCGTGACTGAAGCTTTCACACTGAGCTCCGTGACACAGCGTGAGATGCGCGCTGTGTACATAATCCACTGGCACTAACTGGTGAGGCGGCAATGATTGGCACAGTAAGGCTACATTGATTGGCACAGTGAGATGGAAATGATTGGCACGGTAAGGCGGCAATGATTGGCACAGTAAGGCTACATTGATTGGCACGGTAAGGTGGCAATGATTGGCACAGTAATGCGGCAATGATGGGCAAGGTGAGGCTACATTGATTGGCACGGTGAGGTGGCAATGATTGGCACAGTAATGTGGCAGTGATGGGCAATGTGAGGCTACATTTATTGGCATGGTGGGGTGGCAATGAGGGGCACAGTAAGGCTGCAATGATGGGCATGGTGAGGCGGCAATGATGGACATAGTAAGGCTGCAATGATGGTCTCAGTGATGCGGCAATGATGGGCACTGTGATGCTACATTGATTGGCACGGTGAGGTGGCAATGATGGGCACAATAAGGCTGCAATGATGGGCCCGGTGATGCTACGTTGATTGGCACAGTGATGCTACGTTGATTGGCATAGTGAGGCGGCAATGATTGGCATGGTGAGGCGGGAATGATGGGCACGGTGAGGCTACATTGATTGGCATGGTGAGGCGGCAATGATGGGCACGGTGAGCCTATATTGATTGGCACGGTGAGACGACAATGATTGGCACGGTAAGGTGGCAATGATGAGCAAAGTGAGGCTGCCTGGATGGGCACAGTGAGGCTGCATTGATTTCTTGTACCATGTCTGCAGTTTTTGACCATCTCCTGTATCATGTCTGCATTCTCTTACCATCTTTAGTATCATGTCCTCAGTCTCTAATAATTTCCTGTACCATGCCCGCAGCCTCTAACCATCTCTTGTACCATGTCCGCAACTTCTGACCTTCTCTTGTCTTATATCATGTCTGCAGTCTCTGAGGGAGTCTGGAGAGGAGTCAAGAATGGGAGCACTGCCAGGATGGGGGTCATGGGAGACGTCAGACATGTGTGGACTGTGGAGAGGAGACTATAAGATAAAACCATAGCCACGGAGCTGGAGCCAACTGATGGAGCCCTGCACGGTGCACCTGAGAGGAGGTCAGTGACAGCGCCGCCAGGCCAGTCTGGGGGGGGGGGGGGGGTCACTGATGTAAGGGGGAAGTGAATACAGTAATGTAAGGGGACACTGATATAAAGGGTTTTCCCCTTATATCAGTACCCCGCTTACCTTAGTGTATTTTTTCTGCGGAAGGTGGTCTCTGGTCACCAGCGCCCCCCCCCCCCCACACACACACACACACATTCCCAGAGTCCCAGGTGTCCCCCTTGTTGATTCCTCCACTTTCACTACTTTTAACTTAAATTTTCTGTTATATAGGTGTCCTTTTATGAAACTGCAGTAAACACCGCTATTCAGTTCTCAGGCATTCTCAGAGGAGATCGCTCTCCCCTGAGTGCCTGTTTATGATGGTCTGTAGATCGCTTCTCATGTTGAGTTGAGAAGCGATCTACAAACGCCGGGAACTCCTCAGAATTTCTCCTCACACTGTAATCTCGCGAGATGTAGCGGGATTACAGTGTAAGGAGATTTAAAATACAAAAGTTGAACACTAATCACCACACATTATTCCCCAACATATTAATAAAATAATAAAGTTAAATTCCCCCTACACAATATACATTAACCTAATTATTAAAAAACATTGTTTTAATCAATATTTAAATATCATACATGTGCCTATTTAAATGTGAATGGTGTAGTAAATTAATGTAATCCATATATATGTAATGCAGCTGTACACCATTCATATAAATGTAAAATACATTTATAATCATTAAAAAATAATTTTAATAAAGTATACAAGTATAAATATTTATTAATAAATGAAAATAAAATATATTTCATAATTGATAAACCCCTGTATAAGGCCCCTTTCACACTGGGGCGGGAGGGGCGTCTTTATTTAGCGCTGCTTTACTGTAGTTTTAGCGCGGGTTTTAAGCCGCTAGTAGTGCAGTTTTAACCCCGCTAACGGCCGAAAAAGGGATAAAACCGCCCGCAAAGCGCCGCTGCAGTGGCACTTTGGCGGCGGTATTGCCGCGCTGCCCAATTGATTTCAATGGGTAGGAGCGGTATAGAAGCGGTGAATACACCGCTTCTTCACTGCTCCAAAGATGCTGCTAGCAGGACTTTTTTGACCGTTCTGCTAGCGCACCGCTCCAGTGTGAAAGCCCTCCGGCTTTCACACTGGAGTGCAAGGGGCCGGATTTTTTCAGGCGCTATACAGGCACTATTTTTAGCGCTGTAGCGCCTGAAAAACGCCCCAGTGTGAAAGGGGCCTTACTGTAAGGCCCCTTTCACACTGAGACGCTTTGCAGGCACTAAAGTTCTAAAAATAGCTCCTGCAATGCGCCTTCAAACAGCCGCGGGCTTTCATACTGGAGCGGTGCGCTTGCAGGATGCTGAAAAATGTCCTGCAAGCCTCATCTTTGGAGCGCTGTAGGAGCGGTGTATTTACTGCCCAGCGCCTCAGTGTGAAAGTAGCCTAGTGGAACATGCCATGGGTAAAACCATATTTCAGGGTTTGCTAAATTTTATTTACTAATAAATTAAAAATTATATAAAAATGACATTAATAATAGCATTTAAAAGCAGGTAGAATAATATATATATATACATATATATATATATATATATATATATATATATATATATATATATATATATATATATATATATATATATATATATATTTCTATATATATATATATATATATAGAAATATATATATAGCATATAGCATATATATGTGTGTGTGTGTGTGTTTATTTCAATGTGTATGTGTATATATCTATCTATCTATCTATTTATATAGAAATAATTAAACCGCGCTAGACAAATACATTTTAAACTACAAGGCTATGCTAAAAAATGGCTGCTGCTTAAAGTGGGATACACACACAATACCAATAAAAAAAATATAAAGCTGCGCCAAAAATCATTAAAACAATAAAAAATAAAAAAAACAATAAAAAAATAAACTAGCTAAATGTCGGGGTTGTTGTTGTTATAGAGGAGAGATGGTGTGGGGCAGTACATTTAGCTAGTTCCACAGTCAAGCTGGTTTTTATCTTACTAAATATCCTGCATTACAGACAACACTGCCATCTCAGATTCCGAATCTGGCTGTCACTTCCTGAATATCACCAAAGAAAGAAAATGCTGGGGAAGATTTGAGTGTGAGGAAGAGGATGCTATACTACATGGAAAGCTAACCTGTGGGAGAGTGTGGAGATTGGCGAGTGGCGGCTACCATATTGGCTGAGTGTCAGATACTTATCCAGGGGACTGGAGGATCCAGGCATCTGAGGTTGCTGGGGGACATCATTTATGCCTATATTTCTTCACCATCTGGTAAGCGTACAACCTATTAGGTGGTCGGATACCTCTCTTCACCATTACTAAATTAAGTGGAGTCACCTTGGTGCATTTTTCCAGCTACTTTTGGATTTCTTCAGTGTTTTCTCCAAAATTTCGTTTACTTTCATCTCCTCATAAGAGACTGTTGAAATTAAGTTGGCATTTGCAGATACATCAGCATATGGACTTATGAGATCTTGTCACTATTTTTTCATAATCCTTTACTGTGTGTGCTTCCTCTATCTATATATCTATATCTATATCTATATATATATATATATATATATATATATATACACACACTTTAGATTGCTAAGCTGCTCGTTTTGGGGTGTGTAATGGTGGGGAAGATGTGCTCTCACTGATTGGCTGCTCCTGAGTGAAAGAAGGAAGTCAATAGACTTCCTGCTTCCTCCAGAATACTCAGCCAGCTTGGCGCTTCTCTCTCTGATTCTCCACCTCTGAGATGGTGAATCAGAAAGTGAGAATCCTGTCACAGATCGCCAGTGAGGTGCTGAGATTGCACCTTCATAAACTGGCCATTTCTGTGACATTCAGTTACAGATTCTCACTGTGCTGAGGTAATCAGTGGAGAACATGTTCTCATCTGATTACCTCAGTTTCATACACAGGTAAAGACCTGAGATCAGCTGTGAGACTTGGGATCGCAGCTGATCTCAGTTTCATAAAAGGACACCATAAAGCGCTATGTGCTTTCATATCTGTCTGTATATAATACACTCTTCAAATGTGCTTTTAAATATATGATTTTCCCTTTTATGAACAAGAAAATAATGACACTATGTTGTTGGGCTGGTATAATAATGCTATGGGGCTGGTATGAAATTATTTCCAGGGCTGGTTTTTATTCCCAGTCCGGCCCTGTTTCTGGGGACCCTGATGTAAGGAAGGGCTTTCTGGGGACACTGATGTAAGGGGGGCTCTCTGGGGACCCTGATGTAAGGATGGGCTTTCTGGTGACCCTGATGTAAGGGGAGGCTCTCTGGGGACCCTGATGTAGGGGAGACTCTCTGAGGACACTGATTTAAGGGGGGCTCTCTGGGGACCCTGATGTAAGGGGGGGGGCTCTCTGGGGATCCTGATGTAAGGAGGGGCTCTCTGGGGCCCTGATGTAAGTGGGGGATCTCTGCATTACATATTATATACATATCTGTTCTATATTGTACTTATTATTTGGCTGTTTTGTTTAAAGGAGGAAGGATTGTATTGGGAGCACTGAAGTGTCAGTTGTGACTGTGTGGCAATGGCAAATGGTTTACATAGCTCACGGCATCACAGGTCAAGTAGAGGGCCCCTTACCAGAATTTTGCTTAGGACCCCAGGGAGGTCAGGATTGGCACTGCTCATTTCCACTGAGCGGAACGGTTCCAGTTGGTTCAGTACGGTACGCAATTTTGAGTGTTTCCATTATGAAAGCGGCCCATACAACCGAACCATACCACACCATTCAGGGTCCTGCTTCAGATGTGGGGCCATAGAAAATGGTACGGTTAGGGCGGAGCTACGATACATTCCACTGATTGGGAGACGTGTGACGCCAGGCTAGGCATTTTTTCTAAACCCACGTATGGCCCCTGGCAGTCCGACTTGCAGTGAAAACTCTCACCTGAATAGGCCGGACCATTCTAACCCTTCCAAACTGTACTGACCCGAACCGTTCTGCTCAGTGGAAACAAGGCAATACTGTACTATATGCGGTGCCGGACACCTCTGTGATTTGGAAAGGAATTGCACTGCATTCCTATTCAAATCACATGCGATGTCTGCGGAGCAATTTGAGCCATTCATTTGTATGCACCAAAAAATGTGCAGGACCCTTTTTTTTCCTACACTGGAATCAGATGGCATAGGTGTCACACCTATGCAATCTGATTCTGTCACTCGGACTGCGTTTTGAAAACCGTTTTGGGGTGTTGGAAACTTAACATTGACACTCGCTGTGGTTAGCATGAACGCCATGCGATTTCAATGCGGTACCATACGAAACCATAAACCATAAACCAAACCATACGAGCAACCATAAACCATAAACCAAACCATACGAGCAACAGGAAAAAGTGGTAAGATCTGTAACCAGGGCACCAGCATGGCAAAGTAGGTGTTCTAACCACGTAAAGGTTATCTATGGCCAAAATGTGAAATCATATATTCCTTTCCATTGTATTTCATTTTTTTCTAGCTTACTCCTAATAATCTGAACAATCTTGAAGTTTGTAAACTTACTTTTGGAAGAATCACACACATTTACTTCTTTGACATGTAGTCACTGTGTCCTGTGAGTAGGCATTGATATGTCACACATTCCACAAAGCCGGCCTTCTGAACTACAGAGGTGCTGAGAGGAGGAGTCTCAAGAGGTGGAGTCAGTACAGGAATCACAGCTTGCGGGCAGCAAGATACCATGGGATATGTAGTCCTTAGAAATAGAAAGTGACACCCGAAGGAGAAAATGGACAAGGGGCTGCATGACTAAGGGAGGAACAGGGTCAAGGAAGGGCAGCTAGGTTAGTTTGGTGGGAGGGGGTGTAGTCCTTACCTGATTGGAGGCAGTAGGCCGGATGGGCAAGGTACAGCTACCAGTGGGTGTGTAGATAGATAGTTTTATCATTCAAAGAAGTTCAGAAGAAGAAGAAATGTTCCTCCCGCCGGCCCTTATGTTAGGGGTAACTGTGGTGTACAGGTTTTTGGGAATGTTTTTTAGTATCTTAGATTTTGATTTAAAGAAAAAGCGATGCTTATGCTCGTCCTCTCTACATTCTCTCTTTCTGGATAGGCGGGGCGGGATCGGGCGGTCCAAGCAGTCTCTCTGAGTCTCAGCCTCTTCTCAGCTCATCGGGCGAAAGCCCCCCTCCCGCGGCGGAACGAGCGGCCAGGCAGCGCGGCCACGGCGGGCCTCCCGGGCGGTAGATGTAATTGCGGTAACGCCGCCCAAGTAATGGAAACTGCGTTACCATGAGGGGAAGAGTAATCAGTTAGATTACTCGTTACCCTTTAAAGTAACTGCGTTAAGTAACTCCGTTTATTTTAACTGAGTTACTTACATCACTGATTTTGACAGTGGGACAGGCTGCTGTCAAAATGCATTGGCCAGCGGCTGCAGCCAGTTGGTGGTTTCTATATTTTTTTTCTTTTGTTAGGAATCCCATCATGGGACCCTTTATTACGGTCTCACAGCGGGACCCTTTCACATGTTTTGCAGCGCGTTCCCTTCCTGCCATCTTGGGAGCCCCCACAGTGGCAGAAAGCCAGGACCTGGTCGCAAGTGTGACTTTTACAACCCTGGAAATTCCGCAACTGGTGTCAGTAGTTTTTTATTTTTGTTGTTTTAGTTTTTATTATTATTTTACCATTTTTTTAGGAGCCCCATTGGGGGGCTATGGTAAGATAGCAGTGGTATGACTCCAAAGACATGCTGGTAGGTTAATTAGATCCTGTCGATAAAATTGGCCAAATATGTGTATGTGTATGTGTTTGTAAGCGTGTCGGGACCCCACAGGGCAAGGACCGCACTATACCACAGATGGACACCAGTGGCAAAAAGCGCCCTGAGGCGATTCAGTTCGCATAGGTTGCGCTATACAAGTCATTCATTCATGACATATATAAAACAAAACTTAATAGCCTGCGCCAAATGGAATGATATTAAACAAACATAAATTGTGAAAATCGCATTGCAATCACTATGCGATAAAATAATCACGTGATACAAACTACTGCTGCTGCTGCTGCTGCTGCCTGGAAAGGTTAAATGAACCTTGAAAACTGGAATATAGGCAATTGAAGGCTGCGCTAGCAAATGTGACTCACCACTGTGAGTATAGGTAAACCATACACAAAAAACTAAATTAGAGACTAAATTAGCAAATGTGACTCACCACTGTGAGTGTATGTGAAACAAATAGAAACATATATATTAATATAACAATCAAATTGTGCAACAATGGCTACAAAAATAGAATAGTGTCAAAGGTGACTTATTGTATTGATCAAAAATTAAATCATGGGTGATGGACAGAACTAATTAGACTATTAAAATGATTGAAGTCATAAATTGCAGGTGGTCATTTGGACGATGGTCCCCTTTTGAAACCCCACTCACCAAAACGAAATGACCCACGGCTTTGCAGTCCTAGGGTCTTAAAAAGTATTTTCAGGACGGTGAAGTGGATGATGTAAAAGATCCTATTGAAACTCGGGGTGGATCAGCAGGGACTCCAGATAAATATCAAAGCCGTGGAAAGGAAAGAAATAAAACAACATGTGTAGTATCGCCGAGATAGACCTGTGGAACACTGTACAATAGTAACTCACTATTGAGCAGACAGGGATCAGCGAGTTCCGGGTGCGCGCTTGGTGTTTTGGAGCGCACGTCCATTCAGAAAAGGAAGGGGTGGGTAAATTACATATTTACCATTGCTCCTCTTATCCAGGTGTACAGGACAGCAGCACGGCCTAATGTAGCTGCAAAAGTGGCACTGCACTTTAAGCTTTATATTGTCATGAAACAACCATTTCTGATGTTGATCTCCAGTCTTTGACGGCAGCATTGTCCAGCCAATAGGCCACTCTTGGGGGAAACAGTGGATTGGACCACATTTAAAGCGCAACTTCACCCAAAATTGGAAGTTTTGCTTCTATGCATCCTCCCCCCTCCTCTTTAATTATTGGAACTTTTTGGGGGGTGGAGGTAGAAGGTACACACTCCTACTTCCGGAAGTTCTGCCCCCATCTCCTTCCCCCACAGCGTTCTGGGACACATCACAGTACATCTACAGTATTTGTAGCTGATTACTTTAAATTTTTCTCCTTAAAAACCAAAGCTGGTCATAGATGGATTGAAATTCATCCATTTCAGCAGGGACCAGCAGAATTTTGATCCATCTAAGGTTGTTCATGTTTGAGAGAAGTCGATTTGTTCTCAAATGTGACTTTTGGAAAATGTTTGTTTGATCAGCACCTTATCAGCTGCAACCCGGATCAGTATATTCTCACTCTCTGCTCTCAAAATTTAATAAAGCCCTTTTACATTGACAATGCGATCAGGTCCGCCTTTCAGTTTTCCTGATTGGAAGGTCCATTCATTCCTATAGACAGGCAGGTGTAAACGGATTTGTGTCCATTTATACCCACCGAACCTCGGAGTCCGATCCAGTCCACTAAGAAAAAAAAAAACACGAGGGGACTCCGTCCTCTTCTGTTTGGGCAGAGTGGATCGGAGGTAGTCAGTTGTAAACGAACAGCAGAATCGTATTCCCAGCCACTTTTGAGCAATCAGCAGAGGATCTGTGAGCTGGTCCCTTGCTGATCAGAAAGAAATATTTCCATGTGAAAGGGGGCTAACACAGTGGGGAGGGTTCCTCCATCCACCTTGCTTGTGTGGATGGGGAAGATCTGTATGTTATTTGTCGATCAGCTACAGGCCTGATGGAAAAAAAAATCTATGGCAAACTTTAGTCTAATCCCTATTGTCAATCTACACATCCTACCTGTGTCACCATGGCTTTCACTACCATTTATATGCTGATGACATTGACTTACCGTTGACTTACTAGATCTAAAACCAAGCTTTTATTATTTCCTCCGCCACGTGCCCCCTCCCCTGACTTCTCTGTCAAGATCAATAACACATCTATCAGTCCGTCCCCACATGCCAGGGTGCTAGGGGGTAACCTTAGACTCTGAACTGTCCTTTCAGGCCCACATACAATACCTGTCCAAATCATACCGCCTTAGCCTCCATTTCTAGAATACGCCCCTTTTTATGTGGGTAAAACCATTAGAGAATTTAGGCAAAGGATTGGGGACCACCTCTACTATTCCGGAAGTGGCAAGTTGACCACAATTGGACGTCACATCGAATCTACCACCGCTATGATACGTCTGTGGTGGACTTCCGGATCTTAGAGGTGATACCCCCAAATCCTAGAGGGGGTGATTGGGGATCGGTCAATCCTACAAAGGGAGACCCTTTGGATTGAAAAATTAAACGCGACCCAACCCCCAGGGCTGAATGAAACGATATCATATAAGCCTTTTCTGTAGGTGATCTACATACCAACCTCCATACACCTCCCCCTCTCTTCTCTTCCCTTCTCTTGGTCCTCCTCTTCCCCCCCCCTCCCACCCCCTCTTTCCCCCTTTTTTTTTTCCCCCTTCTTCCCTCCCCTTCTCTGCCCTTCCCCCCCCCTTCCCCCCTCCTTCTCCCTTTTCCCTTGCCCTGATGACTTCTGGCTCTGAATTGCCTACTTTGTTGTATAGAGGACAATCTTGGACTTCTGTATATAAGTCCCCCCCCCCTCTTTTTTCCTCCCCCCCCCTTTTTCCCATTTTTTCCCCTTTTTAACCAATGACACCACCAAGCTTCTAACTCACTCCCTGGTTATCTCAACTACTGCAAATCCCCCTCATTGGATTACCTTTACATAGACTATCCCCCCTTCAGTTCATAATGAATGCTGCTGCAAGACTCATCCACCTTACTAACCATTCAGTGTCCTCCACCCCTCTCTGCCAATCCCTGCACTGGCTTCCACTCACCCAATGAATAAATTCAAAGTATTAACAATAATTTACAAAGCCATCCGTAACTCTGCCCCCAGCTACATCACTAACCTAGTCTCAAAATACCAACCAAGCTGCTCTCTTCGGTCCTCCCAAGACCTCCTGCTCTCTAGCTCCCTTGTCACCTCCTCCCATGCTCGCTTTCAGGATTTATCCAGAGCTTCTCCCATCCTTTGGAACTCCCTACCCCAATCTGTCCGACTATCCCCTAATCTATCCATCTTTAGACGATCCCTGAAAACCCTTCTCTTTAAAGAAGCCTATCCTGCTTCTAACTAACACCGTTTTACTTTCTCCATCAGCTCTTCCCCCACAGTTATTACCTTTTGTATCAATTGACCCTTCCTTTTTAGATTGTAAGCTCTAACGAGCAGGACCCTCTGATTCCTCTTGGTCCAAATTGTAATGTAACTGTAATGTCTGTCTCATTTTTTAAAGCGCTGCGCAAACTGTTGGCGCTCTATAAAACGTTTTAATAATAATATTAATAATAATATTATCGTTCCCTCATCCTCCTCCAAAGGAAAATACCATTGGAATGTCTAGCCACTGTATACCACCCCTTACCTTATACTAAACAGAGAATTGGCCATCCTGGTCTGTCTCTGACCTCTAGCACTGCAGTTCTGCAATGAAAAGTCAAGCTGAAGTTCAGAGTACCCTCACCTATAGCAATCAGACTCCTGTTCACTGATGTCAGATCACTGAAAGCTGAATTAATAACTATTACCATAGGCTAGGGCCCTTTGCCAGTTGAATAAATTGGCACATGTTCTTTATAAATACAAAGATTGCAATCCATATTTCCGATGACTTTATTAACAGCCACAACAAAACAATGTTTGAATTTCGCAATGCTCGGAAACAAAAGCCCTCGAAGAGCTCCAGTCCCAGGTCTCTCCTTCATCTGTTACAGAGCGGGGTCTATCACTCTCCTGGTAATTTTCCGGTAGCTTGTGTTCTGCTCTAACTGTCCTCAGGGGTGAAATCCATCAAGGAGCCTGTTACATTACATCAAGCCGTGCTCAAGGAAGGGGTCAAGTGGTCCGTTGCTGTGCTGTTTGAGCCCATCAGAGACATATTTAATTTAATTAAGGTTGTCAGCACTATTGATTTTGGTAGTTTCAATTACCGTAGTCTTATGGCTTCTGGATCTAGTGATCTGTGAGGACGCCTATCAGCACAGCCGCACATTGAGCCATGGGCCCTTTGTCTCTTTTAGAGCTTGACATCCGCTGCCATAGGCCGTAACTTATTGCTTTTATCCAGCCCAGCTCCTCTTCTGTTTCCCATAATTAATTTCTCATTAGACAGCTCTTTATTGTTTAATTTGTGCAGTTTATAATCAAATTGGGCACATTAATTGCGGCTGGATTTAAGGCTAATGAAAAATAAAAAGCTTTGCGCTAACTTCCTCTTCAATTATCCCAGACAAGATAAAATAAAGTCCCCGGGAAAGTTGTCAGCTTTTTAAATTATAAATGAAAGCGTTTAAAGAGCAGGAACATTTAGGGAGCAGTTATCTGGTATTTAGTAATTATAAATCCTCTCCTGCAATATCATCGCCTCCTTGTATTTTATACGCCGCATTCTATGGCCATTGTTTGCTGGAGCGAGCTAAGAAAAATATGAACATAATTATAAAGCAATAAAAATAGCAGGTGGAAATATGAAGCTTTTTATCTGTTGGTTGGATTAATCATTTCTTTTTCATGTTGTAAGTTATTTTGTTCCTGTAAACAGGAGTTTGTTTAAAATGATATAACCTGTGATGCATAAATTCATATTGGGTACATTTTAGATTTTATATACGATGGGATTACAGCAGGCATTCATGTCACTGTGCTGCCCTAGGATAACATTATCACTTGTGAGCATCGGGAGCCCCTTCACATTCACCCTGATCCTGAAATATGGCAGCTGCCATTGCTGATTTGTTTTGTAAGTGCACTTCGTAGGGCTTCCATCTGCGAAAATAATTCATACATATCCACTACTTAAAGTGGAACTATAGTCAGAAAATTAAGCCCTGCTAGATTGCTTCCAGCTGGCCCCTTTTTGCAGGTATAGCTATGTAAAACATTTAAAATAAATGTCTATACTATTTAAAATCCAGTAATACACTATTCTCACCCTGCTCTGCACATGCTCAGTTGCTCTGTATTTTTGCTGACAGTCTAAAGATTTACTGCTGCTCAGGGGCTCTAGGCTTCAGCAAAATGGCAGCCAGCAAGAAGAGACAAGAACAATACTGGAGGCACTATACATCACCCACTAATTTCAAGCGGAGCTCCACCCTACAGTGGAACTTCCGGTCATCGGATTCCTCTCCCCTTCCGGTGTCACAATTGGCACCTTTCGGGGGGAGGGGGGACAGGATACCTGTCAAAAACAGGTATCCTTTCCCACTTACTGAAGTACGCCACGGCACGATCGCGCCGTGACGTCACCGCAGGGCTCCCTCCTCCTCCACCCTCGCCCGCCGTGCTAATAGATGAGAGGAGCTGGGCCTCGCGCATGCGCAGTAGGGTTCCCGGCGTGAAGCCAAAAGGCTACACTGCCAGGTTACCTTACCCGCAATGGCGGCGGCAGCACCCGACAGCTGATGGAGACATCAGCTGCGGTGCCGACATCGAGGGACAGCAGGACAGGTAAGTGTCCATTTATTAAAAGCCATTTATGTGTAGCTGCTGGCTTTTAATTTTTTTTTTCCCGGAACACCCCTTTAGGCCGCATTGGGATGACTTCCCTTCATTTTCTGCCCCATAGTCAAAAACAGGAAGATACAGGAAATCCCTTCAAAGTGAGGGAAGACAACCAGGGTTACCAGAACTAGTGAGCCCATTGGAAGATTTTCCCTCTAATCCTGTTCTGGTGATAATTCAAAATTGGGGATTCTCTTTTACTTTTACTCTCAGTGATAACAGAAAACAGGACGAATAGAGAGGCTGAATCTCCCTAATGGGGACACAGACAGCAGGAATCCCTCTTCACTCTATACAAAACAAAAAAAAAAGTTTTGCTTTAAGTTTATGTCAGGGCAAAATTAAAAATGAAATAAACATCTCTGCAATAAATGTACATTTTTTACCATGCTGTTTCATTTTATAAATCCTAAAAGTACAGAAAAAAGCCCTTTGATCTGCCAGAAATCCAGTGTGCTCCTAATTCCATATTTGCTGAAACAGAGTGTCCGTGCTGCTCTAAAATCTCAGCAAAGTGTTGTCATGCCCTGCCTGCTGGACTGCAGAACTCTGCCTATCGGGAACGAGGTAACAGAAAAATAAAATAGCGGGGACATGTTCCAGAAGGGGAGAAGGAGGTTTGGGAGTAAATCTGAGTAATCACTGGACAAACACACTAGAACTGCCTTTCTCAAGCTTTTTAACATGGAGGAACCCTTGAAATAACATGCTCCGCCTCAAGGAACCCCTTCTATTTTCTTGTCCTTTCTTGTATTAAGAGAGGTATGGACTCCAGAGAGAGAGATATCATTTTGCCCCTGTACAAATCATTAGTAGGACCTCATCTGGAATATGCAGTTCAGTTTTGGGCACCAGTTCTCAAAAAGGATATCGGGGAACTGGAGAAAATGCAGAGAAGGGCAACCAAACTGATAAGAGGCATGGAGGAGCCCAGCTATGAGGAAAGATTAGAGGAACTGAATTTGTTCACTCTTGAGAAGAGGAGAATAAGGGGGAATATGATGAACATGTACAAATATATAAGGGGTCCATATAGTGAACTTGGTATTGAGTTATTGACTTTACAGTTAACAAAGAGGACAAGGAGGCACTCTTTACGTCTAGAGGAAAAGAGATTTCATCTCCAAATACGGAAAGGTTTCTTCACAGTAATGCCCCGTACACACGGTTGGAAATTCCGACGGAAAATGTCCGATCGGACCATGTTGTCGGAAAATCCGACCGTGTGTACGGGGCATAAGAGCTGTGAAAATGTGGAATAGACTCCCTGCAGAGGTGGTTCTGGCTAACTCAGTAGATTGCTTTAAGAAAGGCCTGGACATTTATAGTTAAAGTTGGTCCGGGGAAAATACGATTGCCTCTTGGGGGATCAGAAAGGATTTTTTTCCCCTGCTTTAGCAAATTGGATCATGCTCTGCTGGGGTTTTTTGTCTTCCTCTGGATCAACTGTGGGTGTATAATTGGGTATATGGGATTGTATGTAATTCTTTTTTTTTTGTGTCTTTCTTTTAACCTGACTAACTATGTAACTATATTAATCATTATATCTACAACTCATGGTACATCAGTGTGATGGTCACCTAAAAGAAAGCTCCTTACATTTGTGGTCATTAGAAAGAATCAGCTTTACAGATAGCTAAAAAGATCATTGGTGTCAATGGTTAATTTGAATAGCAGAAGTTCCTGATTGCTCATGGAACCCCTAACAACTTCTGGAGCAACCCTGGTTGAGAAAGGCTGCTCTAGACAATGATTTTTTTTTTTTATTACCTGCAGAGTTATAGGCGCTGAGAAATTTAGAAGAATCCAACATTTCTGAGCCTGTTTCTGTTAAACTTATACCATTAGGTTTTTCAAAGGGTCTCTATAAGACCTTGTTCACATGTGCAGTCAAGGGATAGTAAAAACCCCCAATCAGATACCTACAACCTGACATGGTGGCCGCTGGGGTTCATACACATAATCACAGGGTGCTAAATTATATATAAAGTAACATAAAGTATTATATATAGAGTAGCATGCTAGTGCTGCTTGCAAAGCACATCCATTATAATCAAGGAGATCACACCTGGAACTGTGTGCCATTTGAATGGCTTGCAGTTGGGGCATGGTATTTCAAGTCCTAAATTGTCTGTAGGCTGGGCAGCCCAGAGAAAAGAACGGGAACAATTTAGGTTCCTTATGTTGGCCATACGCTAGTTTCGAACAAACATTCATATGGACATTTGTACAAAAATTCTCACTGATGCATTCAATGACTTGACAAATGTTGTTCCACAAAAAATGTAAGGCTCCATTCACATATATGCAAATCGGATGTGTTTTGAACCTCATCCAATTTGCATAACATGTGAACTGGCAGCATTCTCAATGCAGCAGGTTCACACATATGTTAGGCGGCCGCAGTGTGGTTTTAAAAAGAGTCCTGTGTGTTGTTCAGGTAAAAATTTGCACCCGAATCGCACCTGGCCAGTGAACGGAACCGCACAGGAACTCCTGCACTGAAACCTTGTTCGCCTATATGTGAACCCAGCCTTATTATAACATTCTATTTAGATGTGAATAGACTTTCCCAAATGAAAACCACATTCAGGTCGATTTGGAACCCACTAACCATTAGGCCTCATGCACACTGGGGCTCTTCTAAAAACGTTTTTTCCGGGCAGGAGAAAGGCAGCTGCAAAAATGCTCCTAAGCTGCGTTTTTTCAAATGCGTTTAGGCGTGTTTAAGTGCATCAAGCATTTGGGCATTTATTCATATTATTGGCAAGAATATCCATTTACTTTGGCCATTGAAATGAAAAAACGCCCAAGCGCTAAAAGCTCCTTGTGTTAATATGTGCTTAGGCGCGTTTACCCGCGTTAGGCTTGTCAGGTGCCTCTACACACCTATAGTGTGCATGAACACATATGTTAACATAGACAGGAGTTTAGAGGCAGAGAAAAATAAAAAATAAAAAACGACTGAAAAAGCTAAGTTTTTTGAGCTCAAGTGTGCATGATGCCTTAGAAAATTGAACAAATGTTCTTGAAATTAAAATTTTCGAACTGAATTTTACTAGTGTATGGCCAGCCTTAGGCAGGCCATACATGGGTCAAATTTCGAAAGAATTTTCTTTCCAAAATATTATCTAAGAATTTTAAGTTGGAATTTCGCACCATTAGTAGGCTGCATCAACAGACGATTTTTGTGCGGCCATCGAATTTGAGTAATTGGGCATGTTGGAAATGTTTTGAAAAATGAACGATTTTTCAATGATGGGAGAATCGTGCGAGAAATGTAATTGAAAAAGAAGTGCGCATGTGCAAGAAAATTTCCCGAAAAGAAGATTCCTGGCTACGAAAATTCTTTTTCGGTAGCAACATGAGGTGAAATTAAAGGCTTGGTTGGCCGAATTTCGAAATCATTGGTGGCGTGATTGAATCACAAAAGGCAGAAAATTTTTGATTTTCAAAAGAAAATTTTTAGAAATTCGACCATGTATGGCCAGGCTTAGTCTACCAATAGCGGAGCAGCATTAGTAACTTGAGAAAAGATTCCATAGTAAAGACTTGTTCTCTGCCAGTTACATATTATCCATGATGTGCCTCGTTTTCATGCAGACAATCGTACTTTACTTCATGTAATCTACAAAGCCCCACCAAGTATACAGTAACCTATTTTCCTGACTAGACTCATTTTAATTTGGGCACTAAAAGCTATTTATGTTTGTATGTCATTTCTGTGTTGATTCTAGAAAAAGCTGTATATTTACTTCTAAGGCTTTACATTTAATAGCACAAAATATCCATTTCTTCCACTGTAATACAGATTGTAAACTGAAGCTGAGATCCTATTATGAAATCCGATGAAAAGGCTGCTGTAGATTTTAAAGATCTTAGAGGCACATAATTCCCCTGAATTACACTGAGTTTAATGACTTAGAGAAAATGTTTAGTCTCCTGTCTGCTTTTTGATGTGAAACCCTAAAGAGGACCTGTTAGGTTTCAGTTAAATTAACTTATTTAACTAGACAGTTAAAAAAAGAAAGACATGCATTTTCGATTTTCTATCTGCTAAGGAATCATAATAAAATACAGTGTAGACATAACTGAGTGGGTTAGTCTGTGTATCCAGAGGTGCTAGGTGTAGGACCCATCCAAGGAGAAAATTAACCTAATGTATCTCATGCTTTGGAGACCTCAGATAACTTTCTTTTGAATCCCCCTTTAGGTGTTGGTGTATGTTGGCATTTGGGGTTGGACATGTCTTACAACACATGAGAAAAGCTCACTGCCTTGTATGTTCTCCCCCATGTAACACCCTCATATACAGGCTGTTAGGTAAATTTGCTGTAGCTACAGGAGCTGGGATTGTTTAGTATGGTCTGATTGAGGTGCCACAGACTGGGGGTTTGATTGCCACCTCCTGACTCTAGGAGGAACTTCTGGAGATTAGGGTAGGAGGATTCTAATACCCAGCCTGAATAGTATAGTCCAGCGATGGCGAAACTTGGCACCCCAGATGTTTTGGAACTACATTTCCCATGATGCTCACCTACACTGCTGAGTGCATGAGCATCATGGGAAATGTAGTTCCAAAACATCTGGGGTGCCAAGGTTCGCCATCACTGGTATAGTCTATCAAATCCATGGAGAGGTGTACCCAAAGGGTGGATCCTGTTAAATAGGCTGGAGCCCAGAGGAGAGGGCTTCCCTGAGTAGGAATGGATCTGTGAGCTTTAGATTCTGCTTACCCTGGGGCACTAATGGACTGGACACTGGACTGTTTCTTGGGGGTTGCATCTATGGATTGTGTACATTCTAGGACCCCATGAGTAGAGCATTTTCTTGTGCACTGAAGTTTCATAGTCCCCAGCTGTGAAACATGGACAACCCCGGTCTTCTATTACTTGTTCTACACTTTGCTGCATGGTCCCCAGGTGTTCGCAAATACAGTAGACTGTTCTCACTTGCTACTACTACTTATGTGACTACTCCTACTACTGCTAAGTTAGACATGTCCTCTGTTAGCAGCCTGTTTTGTTAGGAGTATCCTGCATCACTCCCCAAACCCCTCTCCAAAGTTCTACTAGCAATAAATCTACACAGAAAAGGCACCCATTAGGCTGTTTATTGAGCCTGAGTGGATGAAATGCTGGTGTGTGTCTGGCTGCCCTGCATTGATTAGTGGGGGAAACCGGTGTAGATCTACAGCGGCTCCTATGGGGGTAGCTCTACACCAATTTCCAATGCTACCCCCAGATGAGAACACCCAAAAAGCCATAAAACATTTTCAGAAAAAACTTTACAAAACTTTTTAAATCAACTTAATACATTCCAGAAGCACCAAAAACAAAAAGGTATTCAAAGTTTTACAGTTTGTTTTCATTATAACCCTGGTGCCCAAAGCCAGAGGGCAGCAGAGCAGCTGCAGGTTGGCAGACAATGACCTCTGCCCAACACTTAAGGCAAAGTCCCAGCCTCACTTGGTAGTGAGAGCAGCATGGGAGCATGTGATCAGGTAAGTAACCACCGGGCGGAGAGAAAGCGGAGGAGGGGAGGGGGAAATGGGTAGGCTGGGAAATTTTTAAAGACTCATGGAGATATGCGGAAGAAATAATGTGTTGAGGCTGACAGGGGTACTCATAAAGGTACTCCACACGATCTAGGCTATTATAATTTTGCATGCACGTGATACATAGGAAATCAACAGATAATACCCAAAGCGCGTTCTGCAGGGCAGGGACGGGGGGGGGGATGGGAGAAAATGGTAAATGTATTTGCTCTGTTAAGTTACATGATGTAAGCTGTATGAATGCATTTGGAAAATTTATAAATAAAGAATAAAAAAAAAAAAAAAAAAAAGGTAAGTAACCACGACCACCAATGATGGGGGGGGGGGGGGGTTAAAAAACACTGCCACTGACCACCAATGGGGGGTTTAAATAGCATTGCAAGTGAGCACCAGTACAAGAGGTGGGAAGGGGGTAACATCGCTGCAACTGACCACCAATAGGGACGGTTAAATAGCACTGCAACAGAACACCAGTGCAGGAAAGGGCAGGGTTAACAGCACTGCCACTGACCACCATTTTTGAGGTTATTAATGTGTCTACTTACAGTACATCAATGCTGGGAATTATTATTGTGACTACTGACAACAATTCTGGGGGTTATTTTTTCAGGCCACTGACACCAATAAGAGTTTATTATTGTGGCTAGTTTTGACCAATTTTGGGGGTTATTATTGCATCCACTGACACCAATGTGGGGGTTTTAACTATAGTCATGACACCAGTGCTGGCTGTTACTATTACTATCACTGACACCAATTATGAGGCTTATTTTACTCCCGCTCTCTATTCAGAGCGCATTGCGGTATGCAGCAAATATTACAGCAGAACTAAGATTTTTTGGTGTTGCAATGCATTACAGCCCATTCATTTTTAGTGGGCTACCTAACAATACAATACACTGCTATTGGGTGTCCCTCTCGAACTGTCAGAGGCCACACTTGAGGCTCTCTCTACTTTTCAAGTTGACCAACCCTGCTTTAGAAAGTAGCTACAGTAGAAAAGTTGGCTACCTCGCTGTAGAGAGGGGCCCTTTGCTCCTTTTATGGAAGCATGAGTCTGATACTGTATTTCCCTGGCTGAGTGAGAGCTAAAGCTCTCCAACTAACAGTTCTCATACTCCTCGCTGATTGGAGAACTCAAGATTTTACTCAGCAAGGGATGTGCTAGACCTCTGCAGAGAGACCACTGCTTTTACTGAGAGAGCAATTGTCCTTCTCTCTTTTAGGCAAACGACTTTTTTATATCTTTAAAAGCCTGCCATACTGTAGCTTTCCATTTAAATCAGCTAAATGAATTCAAGTGCATAAATAAAGTGTGAAAAGTCTTACAGCTTATTCTCTTTAGACATCAGCTGCTGCCTAAGTAGAAAAAAAGGCTGTCCCCTGTCAGCATGCCAAAAGTCCTGCATGCCGCATCTTTGGTGCACCTTTCAGAAAACACAGCAAAAAAAGTCTGACCTAATAGAAGTCAATGGGACAGCGGATAAAAATGTGTGTAAAGCGCATGTAAACTGCGCATACACCTAAGCTGCAGCCAAAACGCAGCACATCAGTGTGAACCTGGCCTTAGTCTCCTCTATAGTGCAGCTGACATTAAATGCACAGGAACTCAAGTGACTAGTCCAAGATGCAGAATTTTTTAGTTTGTTAGAGAATTTTCCTGTGTGCAGAACTGATTCTTTGCTATAGACCAGAGCAGAGGTGTCAAACTCAGTTTCATCGTGGGCCACATCAGCATTATGGTTGTCCTCAAAGGGCCAGTTGTATCGATCTTTAAGACTATATACAGTATCTCACAGAAGTGAGTACACCTCCTCACATTTTTGTAAATATTTTTTTATTATATTTTTTCAAGTGACAACACTGAAGAAATGACACTTTGCTACAATGTAAAGTAGTGAGTGTACAGCTTGTATAACAGTGTCAATTTTCTGTCCCCTCAAAATAACTCAACACACAGCCATTAATGTCTTACATGGGTCCATTCAGCTCAGAGAGGAAAAAACTAAACAGGGACAGATGTAAAAAAAGTGATATCCATTGTGTTTTGCTCCAAATCAGCAGGAGAGCTGTCTATTCACAGATCCTGTACTGAATAGACGCCACTTGTATAAAAAGACCCTTATTCAAGGACATGCAGGTATAATATGTGTCCATCTGTGGTCACCCTAATGCCGCGTACTCACGAGAGGACTTTTCAACAGCAAAGGTCCGACAGAACGAATCCGTCGGACAATTAGATCGTGTGTGGGCTCCATCAGACTTTTGCTGTCGAAAAATCCGACAGACTTTAGAAATAGAACATGTTTCAAATTTTCCCGCCGGAACTCAGCTGAACCCAGTTCCTATCGAAAAATCTGCTTGTCTGTGTGCTAGTCCGACGGACAAACAACGACGCTAGGGCAGCTATTGGCTACTGGCTACGAACTTCCTTATTCTAGTCCAGTCCTACGTCATCACGTTCGAATCCGTCGGACTTTAGTGTGATTGTGTGTGGCCAAGTCCGTTCATTCGGAAAGCTTGTCGGAACTCCGTCGAAAGTCCGTCGGAAAGACCGTCGGACCTAGTCGTCGAAAAGTCTGCTCGAGTGTACGCGGCATTAGAGGTATAATGCCGGTTATAAATAGATTGAATCTTGGCCGGCCCAGAATGGACCAGACAGGTTTCGATTCATCTATGGGCAGGCTGGTTGTACTAAAGTCAATTCATCAATACAGTACAACCAGCCTGCCTGATTTTTTTTCTTGTGATCATTGCCAGCAGGTATATCCTTCAGTAGTGACCATCGTGCTCTGCTGGCAGGGAAGGCAAGCAGAACACAATAGTGCTGCAGGAGGGTTTTCCCCATCAACACTGACTGTGTTGATAGGGAAATGGAGCCATTTTTTTTCTTTCCACCCATGGTGGTAGGACAGAACATTATATAATCTATGGACTGCTTAAGGCACATGCGGGTGATTCAACCCACCAGTGTATGCCTAAATTTTGAATTTTGCGTGAAAATGACCTTTTTAGGAAAACAATGTGATCACTGTGAAATAAACAACATTTTAGTGCACAGTACATGAGTTTGTCTAACAAACTGAAATTGAATTATTAATGGTACCCCATGAACTATTAAGTATACATAACAACTTTTACTTCAAAGGCTTCACAGTTATTATTTAAAGAATCCAACTCCACAAGTTATCATAGAGATGCACAAAGTAGAGCTTCTATTCATTCAGTCACAGTAGATTATTAGGTTATCACACCCTTAAACAGTCCTTTAAATATGTGCTTAGAGCCACACTTGCTAAAGAAGCATAAAGGCTGGTATACTCTCAAATTGGCCAATAAGGAATACATTGTTAGGAGCCTCACAGGATTAAGTACAGATAATCTAAGGGTGAAATTTGTGTAATTTTCAAATTCTTTGAATTGGGTGGCATGCATAAGAAATGTCAACCAGAAATAGGCATGATCACATGATGCAACTCTCCCACTCCCAACTGAAAAGGGGGAAAGTTTAACTTAGGCAAATATAAAAAAAAAAACACAAATGAATGCAGCCCAGTATTCAATAATAAACCCATACATGTACTTTTTAAATGGAATAAGTAAGTACCTGAGTTTGTGTATAGAATTGCAGCGCTAAAAAAATTCAGTAAAAAGTTCAAAAAGTTTATAAACTGTGATTCCTAAAGTGCAAGCGGTCTTCAAATCCTCCCAAAATAGCCAAATGTCTCACTCACCAGAAATCCTGGCCGATCACTTAAAGTGGAGGGCCACCCTGAAAAACAAAACTAGATAAAAATGTTAATACAAATTTAAAATGAAAAAAAAAAAATATATATATTTTTTTTACTTACCAGAAATGGCTGTTGCTAGGCAGATCGTCCTAATCGGCCTCTTCCTGTTCCTCGGAGCTGTTCTCCTAGCGCCGCCTTCTAGTGAATGGGGCGCGGTGTGTTATGGGAACTATGTCCCACAACACATCGCGTTCCCCATTCACAAAGCGCCACGCGACGACTCGCGCATGCGCAGTAGGCCACGCGACTCCCCGCGCAGTAGGAAACGGGCAGCGATCGCTGCCCGCTTCCCTTACTGAGGATGGCTGCGCTGGGACCGGAGCGCCGAGGAACATCTCGGCCTCCACAACCGACATCGCGGGCGCCCTGGGAGGGTAAGTGTACTTATTAAAAGTCAGCAGCTACTTTTTTTTTAGCTGGACTTAGGACTTTTAAAAAATGTTTTTTTTACCTGAAACACTGCTTTAAAGAGCAAATAAACTCTGAAAAATGTTTTCTTTTACCCTTCCCTGCAAAGTAAAGGATTAATGTGCTAGTATGCATCGCTCACTTAGGGGTATACTTTTGTTGCCAGCAGTTTAGACATTAATGGCTGTGTGTTGAGTTATTTTGAGGGGACAGCAAATTTACACTGTTATACAAGCTGTACACTCACTACTTTACATTGTAGCAAAGTGTCATTTCTTCAGTGTTGTCACATGAAAAAATATATAAAATATTTACAAAAATGTGAGTACTCACTTTTGTGAGATACTGTATATAATCCTCATGGAACGCACAGTTGTTGTATATATGGTAATTTCATACAGTATAACACTATATAGTCTTTCTTCCTATGCCATATCCAGAGTCCTAAACACCATAAAGAGGTTTCAGTTATCCTGGAGGTTATGGATACATGTGTTATTGCTGCACTTACTCTACAGCAATGCTGGCAGCACTCATACGTCTATTTCCCAAAGACAACCTCTGGATATGACGCTGATCACGTGCACTCAACTTCTTTGGTAGACCATGGCGAGGCCTGTTCTGAGTGGAACCTGTCCTGTTAAACCACTGTATGGTCTTAGCCACCGTGCTGCAGCTCAGTTTCAGGGTCTTGGCAATCTTCTTATAGCCTAGGACATCTTTATGTAGAGCAACAATTCTTTTTTTCAGATCCTCAGAGAGTTTTTTGGCATGAGGTGCCATGTTGAACTTCCAGTAACCAGTATGAGAGAGTGAGAGTGATAACACCAAGTTTAACACACCTGCTTTCCATTCACAACTGAGACCTTGTAATACTAACGAGTCACATGACATCAGGGAGGGAAAATGGCTAATTGGGCCCAATTTGGACATTTTCACTTAGGGTTGTACTCCTTTTTGTTGCCAGCGGTTTAGACATTAATGGCTGTGTGTTGAGTTATTTTGAGGGGACAGCAAATTTACACTGTTATACAAGCTGGACACTCACTACTTTACATTGTAGCAAATTGTCATTTCTTCAGTGTTGTCACATGAAAATATATAATAAAATATTTACAAAAATGTGAGGGGTGTACTCACTTTTGTGAGATACTGTATATATGCAAGTAAAGGTAGTTATCTATACACATTACCAGGAGTGTTCCCAAAAAATATCAAAATAACCAATAACACAATGGGGTTACACTACAGTAAACACACACAGCAACTTTAGGCATCCCTGCCCCTTTTTAACTAACCACTTCTGCCCCAGAAGGATTTACCCCCTTAATGACCAGGCCATTTTTTTGCGATACGGCGCTGCATTGCTTTAACTGACAATTGCGCAGACGTGGAACGCTGCACCCAAACAAAATTGATGTTCTTTTTCCCCCACAAATAGAGCTTTCTTTTGGTGGTATTTGATCACCTCTGTGGTTTTTATTTTTTGCTCTAGAAACAAAAAAAGACCAACAGTTTTGAAACTGTTTACTTTCTGCTATAACACATATCCAAAAAACAATATATATATATAAAAAAAAAAAAATTATTCATCAGTTTAGGCCAATATATATTCTGCTACAAGTTTTTTGTAAAAAAAAAAAATCGCAATACGCTTATATTGATTGGTTTGCACAAAAGTTATAGTGTTTACAAAATAGGGGAAAGATTTAGGGACTTTTTATGTTTTTTTATTGTTTCTACTAGTAATGATGGTGATCTGCGATTTTTAGCAGGGCTGCGACATTGCGGCAGACAAATCTGACCCTAAGTGACACTTTATGGTGACCAGTGACATCAATACAGTGATCAGTGCTATAAAAATGCACTGTATAAATATCACTGGCAGGGAAAGGGTTAATACTAGGGGGCGATCAAGGGGTTAAGTGTTCCCTAGGGAGGTGTTTCTAACTGTATAGGGGACAGACTGACTGGGAGAAGAGAGAGATCACTGTTCCTGATCACTAGGAACAGCTGATCTCTCTCTCCTCCTCGTTGGGAACTGGTTAATTACTAACTTGCACCATGCAGTAGAAGTGGAGGTATTAATTTTTTAGGTATTAAATAGCTTCCATATATACCACTCATGAGATACTAAAGAGATATGACTTATACATATAGCAAACTCTTGCTTACAGAATGGAAAATGGAGAATCTTAGTTTGCACATATTGCAATATATGTTCAAGCTGGCCAACTGTGTCAAAGAGATACAGAGGAGTGACACTCCCGGAAGCATCAGGTTTCAACAGAGGGTGCGGGCACTCAGATACAACGCTGTATCCTGGCCTAGGCCGATAAGGCCCAGGCCTAGGGCAGCACTTTGCAGGGAGGCAGCACGGAAAGAGTCCCCGCCGGCTTGCGCTACACTGTTATGCCCTGTACACACAATCTTATTTTCCGACGGAAAATGTTCAATGGGAGCTTGTGTGTAGGCTCCATCGGACATTTTCCATCGGAATTTCCGACACACAAAATTTGTATCTCAAATTTTCCGACAACAAAATCTGTTGTCGTAAATTCCTAACGTGTGTACACAATTCCGAGGCACAAAATTCCACGCATGCTCGGAATCAAGCAGAAGAGCCGCACTGGCTATTGAACTTCATTATTCTCGGCTCGTCGTACGTGTTGTACGTCACCACGTTCTTGACATTCGTTATCTCTGACAAGATTTGTGTGACCGTGTGTATGCAAGACAAGACAAGTTTGAGCCAACATCCGTCAGAAAAAATTTTGTTGTCGTAAAATAATATTGTGTGTACAGGGCATTAGTGTAGCACCAGTCTAATAGGGCAGACTGGGCAGAGAGGCAAAATAGACTAGCGCCCCCATAAAGCAGCTGCACTGCTTCCGGTAAGCCGGCGGCCGGCATTTCCGCAACTGTAGGGGCGTGACGCTTCTATATTGACTGTACTCTCATTCTGGACCACAAACCTTCCTGACTGTGCTATATGTTTTCTGCTGCACCATTGGCATGGTTATATCTTCTTAGTCCTCTCCATAAAATTATCAGAAATTTGTGCTTAAAGCGGGGTTTCACCCAAATTTTTAACTTAATCTTATCCCATGCAGTTAATGTCACACATGCTCAAATGCCGCACTAAAAAAATTGCTGTAATTACCTTTATATCTTAATTTATAAATGGACTTCCTGTCTCTCCTCCCGTGGGAGTAGGCGTGTTTATTGCCTTTCCCCAGCTCGCACTGTCTCCTGGGAGCTTAGTGTCAGGCTTCCCAAGATACAGGGCGGAACGCCGTCATGCTAAAATCGCGCGATGAGGACGTTTCCGAAATCGACATTTCCTTGGTTATCTTGTTTGTATATGTTTGGTTGCCATCACAATGGGGTGGGAACTTCCAACGATGCCGCCCGTTGTGATGGCAACCCGGAAATTAACGGCGCTGCTCACTGTTACCAATGAGCATGGGTGGGAACGAGCGGTGAATGCTGGGAGCACAGCATTCACTGCATCCTGGAAATAAATGCTCGTGGGCTTCAAGTGCCCACAAGCGAGATGGAAACTGCCTGCATCGGGTTATAGAAGTTTTTATTGTGGACGAAAATCATAAAGGTGCTGACAAATTTAACACAAAAAGTGAGTATTATATTTTCATTAGTACAGTTTATCAATTAATTGAAAAAAAACGATAGGTCGCTGGACTCCCCCTTTAACCGCTTCCCGACCGCCTCCTGTAAAGTGACTGAGTGACTATAGGCAACACTGTAAAAATCGCCGCTGGTATCCCGCGATCGGGTTACGGAGCTGAAGAACGGGGAGAGGTCTATGTAAACAAACCTCTCCCCGCGCTTCCTACACTGACTGTCAGTGATCGGCGGTTCCCTGTCATCGGGAACGCCGATCAATGACGTCAGACGTACAGCCACGCCCCCCTACTGTAAAAAAAACACAACACGTCACACTGACTCCTCCCCGCCCCCTAGTGGTTTCCCGTCGGAATTCCGATTGGTCAAAAAATTTCGCTCAAACTGTCTTGCTAATAAAAAAAAAATATTACTAAAAATGCTATATTTTGTAAACACTATAACTTTTGCGCAAACTAATCAATAATCGCTAATTGCGATTTTTTTAACCAAAAATATGTATACGTATCGGCCTAAACTGAGGAAAAAAAATGTTTTTTTATATATTTTTTGGGGATATTTATTATACAAAATTGTCGCTCTATTTTTGTTTATCGCAAAAAATAAAAAACGCAGGGGCGATCAAATACCACAAAAGAAAGCTCTATTTGTGGGAAAAAAAGGACGCCAATTTTGTTTTGTAGCCACGTCGCATGATCGCGCAATTGTCAGTTAAAGCGACGCAGTGCCGAATTGCAAAAAGGGGCCTGGTCCTTTGGCTGCCAATTGGTCCGGGGCTGAAGTGGTTAAAGTAGAACTATAGGCAACACTTTTTTTTTTTAAATTTTGGATAGAGTAATGCCGCGTACACACGGTCGGAATTCTCGTCGGAAAAAGCTCTGATGGTTTTCCCGTCGGAATTCCAACGGAATTTCACTCAAACTGTCTTGCCTACACACGGTCACACCAAATTCCGACGGCCAGTAACACAGCGGCATAAAACACGTTCGACAGCACTATAAAAGGGAAGTTTAATGCTTCCGAGCATGCGTCGAATTGTTTCTGAACATGCGTCGGAATTTTGCGTGTCGGAATTGCATACACACGATCGGAAAATCCGATAGAAAGGTTTTCCGTCAGAAAAATTGAGAACAGGTTCTCAATCCAAAGTCCGTCGGAAATTCCGACAGAAAAAGACCGATGGGCATACACACGGTCGGAAAATCTGTTGAAAAACTTGCATGGGACTGTTTCCATCGGAAATTCCGACCGTGTGTGTATGCGGCATAAGGGAGGGTTATAACCCCTATCAGTTTATTTTTATTTTTTTTACCATCACTGTCCCATTGCACAAATTTCCTCCATTTCCTACCACATAGCCAAACAGGAAGTGAGAGGAAATCTATGCAAATTAAGTGAATCCATTGCCCCCCCCCCCCCCAGGCCCTCAGAACTAGTGTCCCCGCTCGAAAATGTAAACAGCAAAGGGTCTGGCCTTGACAGCAAGGGGTGGGTCATATTTAAATTAGGGGGTGCACGAGTTTAGTCAGGCCTAGGGCAGCACAAAACCTAAATACACTACTGCTCAGATAGATAGGCATATACTGTCTTCCTTTGCAGGGACAACTTTGTGTCAATTTTCTTTTACCTAACAGGCCTGCAGTGATAGCCACTGACTGAAAATACACTATATTTACTATGCATTTCCCTCGTGTTATCTTGTCAACAGAATTACAAGGGAAATCTTTCAGGACATTCTTCTTTTCCAATAAATACATTAGTTATTCTGCTTCATAATGAGTCATTTAGAGCGGCGTTTTTTTGCCGCAGGCAAGAAAACATTTACTGACATCAGTCATGGTTACAGATTTAACAGCGCTGATTACAAATACTGGCAGTCACTCAGACGTCTTATAGTTACATATACCTTCAAAAATGCATTTCTGCTGCTCGCCTCTTTGATCTGGCCCGTCTTTAAATAGGTTCCTTGTAAATGTGCATCTTGTTGATTCCTAGAAGAGAAGTACCAAGATAAGAGATCCTTTGTAGAGCTCCCTGTCATTACTGAGGGGATGTTCCAGTCAATCCTAGTGCCTGCTTTTACAGTCTACTACAACTTCATTGTCCACACTGGCTCTTTCCAAGAAGCATTAATGTATATTAATGTCAATAGTGCCGCGCTACTGAAGAATGTACCTACATATAATATTTATATACAGTACCTCACAAAAGTGAGTACACCCCTCACATTTTTGTAAATATTTTATTATATTTTTTCATGTGACAACACTGAAGAAATGACACTTTGCTACAATGTAAAGTAGTGAGTGTACAGTTTGTATAACAGTGTAAATTTGCTGTCCCCTCAAAATATATATATGTGTGTGTCTGTATGTGTATGAGATCTCTCAGGCAGGCCCTGCAATAATTTACTAAAGCAGTAGCAGATGTTGGCTCCCTCAGCGTGCCCCATCCTCAGCTCCTGTGGTGGATCCTTTTATACAGTCCTTTGTTTTCCATGCACAGTTGACGTAAGTATTTTCAACGTTGTCAGTTTGGTCCCTACTACCTTTCCCAATATTTTCACATAGACTCGGCTACTTATATACATTTGTATTTCTATAGAATGATGTTGCATCAGCCCCTGAAGAGTCGGCATTGTCCCACGAAACGCGTAGGGCTTACACAGATGCAACTTGTCCTACAGACGGTCTACCATGCTTTTAATGCAATGTATTTTAGACCCTACATGTTATATAGTCCTATAGGGAATTCTGTCATGGAGATTATTTATCCACACAATGTTATGCTATGTGTCATGTTATTTATGTCATAATTATGTTTTACAAAAAAATTGTAATTATGCATTTATTTACTGTCATAGACCTGTAAAATCACTATTGTAGAAGGAACAAATAAATATATGTTTAACCATTAGTCATTATCCAATAATATGCCTCATTCAAATACCCAATCTCTCTTCCATTTCGAAGTTGGCGATGTTTACTTTCTGCCTTAAGCTGAACTCCCAGAAAAATGGCAAAACTCCCCTTGCAGTGGGGCTCCACCTCACACTACAAAAGGGTAAATACTTGTTTTAATCCCGGGTGCAATTGAAAAGCAGTTTTATTTATATTACTCCTCGCTCCCTCAAAAGCCAGTGCTCTCCTCTTCCTTCTGATGCACCAGATTGTGTGTGGGCCCTGGAGATCCTCATTTACAATGCAGGAGAGCTGGTCCTGCATTACCCATGATCATGTCAGAGTGTGACCAAAGGACAGAATGGCAAAAAATGAGAGAGATAGAAGAAGATTGTGGAAGCAAGTAAAACTGCATTTAACCACTTCAGCCCCGGAAGGATTTACCCCCTACCTGACCAGAGCACTTTTTGCGATATGGCACTGCATCACTTTAACTGACAATTGCGCGGTCGTGCGATGTTGCACCCAAACAAAATTGATGTCCTTTTTTTGCCCACAAATAGAGCTTTCGTTGGTGGTATTTGATCACCTCTGCAGTTTTTATTTTTTGCGCTATAAACAAAAAAAGAGCGACAATTTTGAAAAAAAAAAGCTATATTTTTTACTTTTTGCTATAATAAATATCCCCAAAAAATATATAAAAAAAAACGAATTTCTTTCTCAGTTTAGGCCGATATGTATTCTTCTACATATTTTTGGTAAAAAAAAAATTGCATTAAGCATATATTGATTGGTTTGCGCAAAAGTTATACAAAATAGGGGATAGATTTATGGTATTTTTTATTATTAATTATTTTTTTAATTAGTAATGGCGGCGATCTGCGATTTTTAGTGTGACTGCGATATTATGGCACTTTTGACACTATTTTGGGACCATTGTCATTTATACTGCGATCAGTGCTATAAAAATGCACTGATTACTGGGTAAATGACACTGGCAGGGAAGGGGTTAAACACTAGGGGGCGATCAAAGGTTTAAGTGTGTCCTAGGGAGTGATTCTAACTGTGGGGGGGATTGTCTCACTAGAACATGACAGAGATCACTGCTTCCAATGACAGGGAGAAGTAGATCTCTGTCATGTTGCTAGGCAGAACAGGGAAATGCCTTGTTTACATAGGCATCTCCCCGTTCTGCCGCTCCGTGACACGATCGCGGGCCCCCGGCGGACATTGTCTCCCCGGCACCTACGGGCACGCTCACTGAGTATGCGGTGGGCACGCGCCCACTATGCCGTGATTTAAAGGGGACGTACCTGTATGCCCATTTGCCCAGCCGTGCCATTGTGACGACGTACATCATCATGCACTGGGCGGCAAGGGTTTAAAGGTACCCTAATCAAAGATGAGCATTTAATCCAGGGTTTCCCAACGAAGGTTCCATGGAGTTCTAGGGTTCCTCCGGAGGTTGCTAGGGGTTCCTTAAGCAATATGCAAGTGTGTATGTGTGTTTTGTGTGATATATCTAACACTACTGTGGGAGCTGAAGATAGGGAGTAGGAATTTATATATTTTGTCTTGTCTAATTGGATGAAAGAAGATAAGGTAGGGATATTCCTATTAGGGTTTAAGGATGTGGATGATCTAGGGCAGTGGTGGCGGAGCATGGCCCTCCGGATGTTCTGGTGTTTTGGCTGCACTTCCCTTGATGCCCAACTACACTCTGTGGGGGGCGTCGTTGGGGGTGTGGGGCCGGGGCGTCTGGGGTGCCGGGGTTCGCCATCACTGGTTTGGAGTATGACCTTGTGTTTTTATTTATTTTTTCTATCTAGGGACTCCGGCAGTGTGTTGGTATATATTTAAATGTTCTATGTTTTATATTTTACTATAATGTGGTATGTTCTTTATTATTACCTATAGGATGTGGATAATGTGTTTTTTTTTTGGTTTGTTTGTTATGTAAATGTCTTAAAATTTTCAATAAAATTAGAATTGAAAAAAAATAAAAAAGAGAAGTTCCCACTGACACCAATGATCTTTTTCGCTATCTATAAGGGGGTAATTCTTCCCCATGACCACAAGTGCAAGGAGCATTGTTCTCACTGACCATCACTCTAATGTATCATGAGTTGTAGATATAGTAATTATTAGCAGGGGTTTCCTGAGACTGGAAAGTTATTTTACTTTAATACTTGAGGTGTAGGGGCAACCTGACTACAACAGGTGTTCAGCTTTAGTAAAGTCAAACTACCGATAAAATAAAAATTTGTATCACATGTATAGAAGAACAACTCTACCTTCACAGAAAAAAAACAAGTTATAGCTATAACAGAAGAGCTATCCAAAGGAATGCCATAAATTGAGCTATCCTCCTTGCTATACTGCAACCATTGGCAGTATCCTCCTCCACTGAATGTCATAGACCCAAATAGAGTTCTGTGGTTTCAGCACCGTCCCTTTTCACCATGTACACTGCAGCCTAGTTCACTCTCACTGGAGCATTAGGAAAAAAAAAAAATGATGACAACTAGCTGAAATTCTGCCCAAAATCTTCCCAATGTGGCTGCAGTGCAGTTTTTTTTTAATCAAAACATTTTTTATTGACAAGAATAATGAGTAACGGTAAAGTAGAATAAAAGGATATGCAAAGTTAATAGTACCAAAATCACATGCATGATATACATACATTAAAGTAAAGATATAACAGGTAGTTAAGTATTACTTAGCACATGTAAGCACTTTTCTGGAAGAACACAAAACAAAAGAAAAAAAAAAACCCTGAGCTTGTTTGTGGACATATGCGCAGAAGGATGTTTCATCTACTCTTATATAGGACATAAGAAAGGCCCCAAGCCCGGGTGAAAACCAGTGAAACAATAGGTGGGTTTAGAATCATTGTAACCTATCCATTACTAACTGCGGAGGAGCAAAATTTGAATTATCCAACCAGTTCTGCCAGATAGGATTGAATTTTTTAACCGCATTGCGATGACGATAAGCCAACTGCTCCCTGAGGAGAAGAGAGTTAACATAGGATATCCATTGGGCCCTAGTAAGCACATTAGATGCCAACCAAAATCGGGCTATCAGCTTCCTAGCAAGATATAGTAATCTGGTTACCATAATATATATATATATATATAATATATATACCTTTTGGATACATTTCAGCATCAATCGCCCCCAGTAGGCACACCAACGGGGTAAGAGGTACGGGCATTTGAAAGTCAGAAATAGTTTGTGTAACCTCCGTCCAATACCTTGTAAGTTTTGGACACCGCCAAATCATGTGTATAAAGTCTCCCCTATAGACGGTACATTTTTGGGCATAGAGGAGAATCCCTTTGGCCCCAGTCATATAATTGGTCAGGCGTGTGATAAGATCTATGCAGCATGAATAGTTGCGAGAGTTTATGAGATGACCACACCGACACCACTGGGATCGACTCCAAGGCCATATCCCATTGGTCTCCAACTATATCTCAGACATCAGTGGTCCATTGGGTTGTTTTCTAGCTTTAGGAACACTACCAAACATCTCCTTGTTTTTTTAATCATTGAGATAATGGAGCTTGTGTATAGAGGAGACTCTAGCACAGTTAATATAAATATGACGACTACTGAATATGGACCAGCTGGCTTGATTTTAGGTTCTCTATCATGTACACTTTCTACATGGACATTAACCCCTCTACTTACTCTACCTTGAAGTGAGATAACAGTTCAAACCGATCCAGGAGCATTCACTAGAATCACTACAAAGGAATTCTCTTCCATATGAACGTATTACCTTTATTGGTCTTGGCTCTATTCAGCTAAATTAGACCATGTTAATTTATATTAATACCCAGAATTTGACTTTAATACTGGCCATGCTGGGCTACTGAGCCTTTCCCGCCGCCACCTACATCCCTTCTGATTTCCAAAGTGTATCCTGTATGTATACCTACATCTCACCAAAAATTTCTTTTAATTTTCTCTTTTTCTAAGGAAAGGTTGTTTAGTTTACTGTCTGTGCACAGAATACGCCTGTGTTTCTGCACTTTTGCATAAAATTAGTAAAAAGTAAATAAAAAAAAATGTTTTTCTTGTACTGGGTCTCAGACATTGTTAGTTATTAATGCTTTACAAAATCTCCAATAGTATTCTGTTCAAACGCTCTCCCAAATACTTTTTGAGTCCACATGTAGCACTTCCCAACATTGTCAGTTACCAATACTTTACAAACACTCCAATAGAATTCTACTGAAACACTTTATTGAGTCCATATACAGTGATACCTCGGATTGCGAGTAACGCGGTTTACGAGCGTTTCGCAATACGAGCTATTTTTTTTTTTAAATCCTGACTCGGTTTGCGACAGTCGTCTCGTAAGATGAGCAGGATTCAAGCCATTGGGGTGTGCAGTACCACATTTGGCCAGAGGTGTGGGGGCACCGGTGATGCCCGGAGACACTTGGAGACGTTCAGAGAAACTCGGAAACACTCGAAAACACTCTGAGACACTCTGTCTCCGGCTCCCCCACACCTCTAGGCAACATACGGTACTGCATACACCAGCAGTCACTGTGAAACAAATTATTTGAGTTTCCATTGATTCCTATGGGGGAAGCTTTGATATACAAGTGCTTTGGATTACAAGCATTCTTCTGGAACGGATTATGCTCGTAATCCAAGGTATAGCATTTTCCTTGTACTTGTTCCCAGACATTGTCAGATAACAATGCTTTACAAACTCTCCAAAACAATTTTATGGAAACGCGCCCCAAACACCTATGAATTGCATATATAGCATTTGGCAAACATTTTCATTTTCTGATTATAAGGGGTTATTCAGCATTTCCCAGGCTGCTGAGAAGTATGTGCAGAGTTTGGGAGAAGGTTTTCTGCTGTTACAGGAACGCACTGTTAATGCTTGCCAAATGCACCAACGCTGCCAGCGTTTTCTGAAGTCCTTGACAAGGTTTGGACGATGTCGCCTGTGTAAATTCAGTGGATTTTCTGACTTCAGTACTATCATAAGATTTCCTAGATAGGGTCAGCAGTTCATAAATTATTTTAATTAAAACACAGAGTTAATTTTTAAATACCGGTAATTGCTTTTTATCCCTGTTTTCTTGTTAATACAGTACAAAGAATGTACTTATCTAATCAGGAATAAACTGTAATTACTGACTGCAGGAAGAATTTTTAGAATATACCAAAGCAATATCATTTGAACCAAGTGAGCGCACATGATATGTTGGTGGTCTCACCTCTGGGGTGGCTGATCATAGACAGATAATAATGATGGATGAAGCCATCTCCTTAGCTGAAGGCCTTTCTAACCGTATGGAAACAGTTTGTCTTCTGTATCCAGAACCTGGGGGCTTCCCTGCCTATATGACCATGCATTGAAGAACAATCAAAAAGATTTTGAAGTTTTTATTTTCGATAGACTTGGGATGGGTTAAAACTCAAAATTTTCTTGCTGTCTGTGACCTAAATTTAGAGTTGGAGTAAGAGGTGTTCCAAGGTGCACAGTGACTACTGGCAACAGTGACCTTTGCTTTTTTATTAACACATATTAAAAGTGCCTACAGGCACCGAATGGCAGCTGGCTGTGTATACAGACTTGCATGTTTGTGTCTGTGGAAAAGGCAGGAGGACACTGCATGTCCAATACTGCAATATGGGAAACTGCGACAACTGGTCAGGAAAATCTTAACAAATATTCTCTTCCGAGCAGGGTTGACCATCAGATAGTGGGGATGGCCTACAGACATACGTTTCCTAATTCTATTGTAGTTTGCCATATCTAAGGTTGACACCTTTTCTGGAAAAAAAACAGGTCCTCAAAAGTCCTATTTTTTCGAGTGAGACTGGTAAAATACAAGCAACCCTAGACATTTAAAGTGAATATTCTCCAATGCACAAATGTGGGCCTTCTTACATGCGTGTTGTACAAGAAAGAAACGCCTTTCAGCGGCACTTATAAGTAAACCTCTACATTATGCGCTATTATTGTTACTGTTTTATTATAGCAGAACTTATTTTAGATGGACCCTATATGAGAAAATGCTATGACATGTAGTCAAGTACTAGGCTACGCAGGTATTGAGAAGAGACACTACCGTACCCAGTGAATTTCACTTTAATTTGGCTGTAATGCTCTAGTGCCCTTTCTTGATCTCTAAAGGGGGGATTACCACCAAATAAGCAGAGAATTATGGGACATGTAGGACTGAAACCACCATCTAACACTGTATTATAGCCTGAATAAACTGCAACTCCCAGGAAGCCTTGTGGTAGAAGGAGGGTCAGGAGGTCTTATAAGGAATTGTGGTCAACAGGTTCACCGTCTTGGCAGCCTGTGACCATAGTGCGTACATCAGAGTGTACCGGCGTCTTCAGGAGAGGAAGGCCCTCAGTTACACAGTGGCTGTCCCTTTCTTAGCAGCAGTTCTCCAGCAACACAGTGGTTGTCACACCAGTGAACTCCTTTAGCGGTGAAGTGGTCATCACACCAGTGAATGTCTTCAGCAGTGCAACGGTCATCATACCAGTGAATGTTCTCCAGTGGTGCAGTGATCATAACACCAGTGTATGTCTTTAGTTACACAGCGATCATCATCACCAGTGCAGGAATCTCAGCAGGACTACCGTCACATCTGAGGATTGGTGGGAGGGCTGTGCGCCTTGTTATATCACATCCCTTTGAGAGCTAGTCCAGTTATATAATTAGTAATCTGGGAGCAGAACTACACCCAGTAAAAAACGACAGATTCTCCATAAATACCTATCTGCTAGCAGAACCATCAGCATTATTGCTAAGTGCCTCCAAGATAATAATATGGACCCAACATTGCCAGTAGAAGACCTAGAAACCCCTGCGGGACATTCAGAAGGACATTAGGAAACTATCATTCCTCAGAATTGCTATCCCCCGCTGGGACACCCTCTCCCCCACCAGAACACACCACAATGTAGACATGTTCGCTGCCGAAAAATTTGTTCGTCATAGTTTCATTCGTTTTTCTTTTTTATGTTTTTTGGGTCATTTGTTATGATCAAAATTAGTAAATTCCTAAATTTGAAAATCCGAAAATTGAAAAATCTGAAAATAAGAACGAAAATCCCCAAAATTCTATATAATAACTAACTAACTAACAATAACTAACTATTAAATTATGGTATTGGAATATCCTTTAAAATGTGCCTGTTAGTGAACGTAACGAATACGAATTTATCCGAAGTTACAAATTATTATTATTACGAATGCCGCATCTAAACAAATGGAATTGAGTGAATTATTATTAATAATAATAATAAATAATAATAATAATAGAAAGTGTTTATTATTATTGTCATGTATTATTATTAATTTGTTACGTTCCATTCGTTTAGATATGGCATTCATTATTTCGGATAATTCATAACTTCGTATAAATTCGTATTCTCTACGTTCACCAACAGCCAAATACCTATAATTAGTATTTAATAGTTAGTAATAGTTAAGTTATTATTAATAATAATTTCAGATTTTAGAATTTTCAGGTTTTTTAAAATTTTCATATTTTTTTTTTTTTTTCGGATTTTCGTTAGTTTGAATTTTCATTCTTATTTTTGGATTTTCTAATTTTCGATTTTCTAATTTAGAATTTTTGAATTTTGAATTTCCGAATTTTGAATTTCCGAATTTTAGTTTTTGTTCATTCTTACTTTCGAATTTTGAAATTTTCGGATTTTCGAATTTTTGAATTTCCGAATTTAGAATTTCCGAATTTTAATTTTTTTTTTATATTTGTATGTTTGAATATTCAAATTATCGAATGTATGAATTTATGAATTTTACGAATATTCTAATTTGTGAATTTTCGAATATTCGAATTTAGGAAAATTCTGAAAAATTGGACGAAATGTGTCGAAATTTGTTAAAAAAAGAATTTGGAGTGAAACAAATTGCGCATGTCTACTGGATAGTGCTCACAGCCGTTGGCTGATCAGATTCCGGTTGGATGCTGGTTCTCCAGCATGCTCGTTCAACAGAAGCTGGATATGAAATCGTCTTTTGTCGGACAGGCAGCTGTACACGCGGCTGCTTTCGGACAATATTTGGCCCCTGTGTACCCGGCCTAAATCATTTATTTCATAACTAGCGTCCAATGATTGAATAATAAAATAATTTAGTAAGAAAGGTCCGCAGCATGCTATACGCCATCGGCACTGCTAGTGAAGCCACTTTATAAAGAGCACCGAGTTTATGTTTCTGCCTCATCTGTTCCTGTTTTAGCTCATCATAACTAACACAAATCCCCTCCTTTTACATCTTCTGAGGACCTGATCGCCACTCGTCACATCTATAACAAGCCAGTTCCTGCCTTTTATTACCTTCCTAAAGAGGATAAAAATGTTCCAATCATTTGAATAAACTGCGATTACATCTTCATTTGCGGCTAATGGGATTAACACGCTCATAAAAGAGAGAGAGAAAAAAAATCACTGTCAAATATATGTTTAAAATTGGTGTAAATTGCCCGTGAGGGTTAGGAAAATCCTCTTGACTGTGTAAAGTCAGGCCCCTCGAATGGATGTTGTCCTGAAGCAAAATACTTGAATAGCAGAGAAGCAGCTGACCATTCCCTGCTGAGCCTCCTCTGTGTTCCTGTGCACGTGCTCAGTGAACCGGAAAATATCATTAAACAGATCTACCAGGAACATTAGCTTTCCTTTTCTGTGATAGCTAATAGGAGTTTAGAGGAAAAAAAATTGAATGAATAATAGGGCACATAACTAGGATGACCTGTCATAAATTTTATTCCATCTACTTTGCTTTAGCTGGCCTGATAACGGCATGGTCAGCAATATGCAAGCCAATATTTACAGGCTAGTTTTGAAAATAATCAGAAATTAAAGAGGTTAACGAATAAATAAAGAACATTTTCAAGCCAAAAGAAATCTAACAGCTATCTCCATCCACAATAGATGAATATATCCCCTGATGGCTATTGTTTTCTGGCATCTGGCACCCACGGCTGCCAGATGACCTGAACCGTGCCTGCAGCTGATTGGCTGTAGTCACTGTTCGGCTGACAGTTTTCCACCTGGCTCCTTCAATCTTCAGGTCGAAGTTTGTCGAACCAAGTGGTGCTGAAGTCACCTACAGATTGATTCAACAGGTACCGTCTGAAAATCAGTTCTTGTATGGCCAGCTTAGGGCAAAAGTCGCATTATAGTCATGTTGTCGCAACCACAAGGTCACTTTTTAACCAATAGGTCTCCGGTAAAATAAGAAGTTGTCTACTTACTTTTTTGACGGTCCATGTTTTAAAAAGCCACTGCACCTCTTATCCCCAGCTATTGTATATAGAGTTATGCTCATAAGTTTACATACCCTGGCAGAATTTATGATTTCTTTGCTATTTTTCAGAGAATATGAATGATAACACAAAAACTTTTCTTTCACTCATAGTTAGTGTTTGGCTGAAGCCTATTTTTATCAATCAACTGTGTTTACTCTTTTTAAATCATAATGGCAACAGAAACTACCCAAATGAAAAATTAGTTGGTCTACCTGACCGTGGTTTGGTTTCAACAGAACCCCTCATTTTACACTTCTTGATTATAGTTTGAACACTGCTGATTGGCATTCTCAATTCCTTTGATATCTTTTTATATCCCTTTCTTGTTTTATACAGTTCAAATACCTTTTCCTGCAGATCCTTTGACAATTCTTTTGCTTTCCCCATGACTCAGAATCCAGAAACATCAGTGCAGCACTGGATGAAAGATGCAAGGGTCTGTCAGACCTTTTATACACACACACTGATTACAAGCAAACAGATCACAGATGAGGATGGTTACCTTTAATAGCCATTTAACCACTTTCAGACCGGACCAATTTGCAGCCAAAGGACCAGGCCCCTTTTTGCGATTCGGCACTGCGTCGCTTTAACTGACAATTGCGCGGTCGTGCGACGTGGCTCCCAAACAAAATTGACGTCCTTTTTTTCCCACAAATAGAGCTTTCTTTTGGTGGTATTTGATCGCCCCTGCGGTTTTTATTTTTTGCGCTATAAACAAAAAATAGCCACAATTTTGAAAAAAAAAACGCATTCTTTTTTATTTTTTGCTATAATAAATATCCCCCAAAAACATATAAAAAAATGTTTTTTTTCTCAGTTTAGGCCGATACGTATTCTTCTACATATTTTTGGTAAAAAAAAATTGCAATAAGCGATTATTGATTGGTTTGCGCAGAAGTTATAGCGTTTACAAGATATGGGTATGGGTATGGTTTTATAGCATTTTTTATTAGTAATAGCGGCGATCAGCGATTTTTATTGTGACTGCGACATTATGGTGGACACATCGGACATTTTTGACACATTTTTGGGACCATTGTCGTTTATACAGCAATCAATGCTATTTAAATGCATTGATTCCTGTATAAATGACACTGGCAGTGAAGGGGTTAACCACAAGGGGCAGTGTAGGGGTTAAGTATGCCTAGGGGAGTGTTTCTTACTGTGGGGGGCGTGGCTGTCAGCTAGTGAATGCTGATCTCTGCTCCAATCACAGGGAGCAGAGATCGGCGTCACTAGTTGCTAGGCAGAACGGGGAGATGCTGTGTATTTCCGCATCTCCCCGTTCAGCCTTCCCGTGAGACGATCGCGGGTGTCCCCGCGGCGATCGAGTCTGCGGGACCCGCGACCGGCCTCACGGGGGTCCCGACCGGCGCGCTCCCGATGGCACGGGCGGCATTAAGGAGGGACTTATATATATGCCCTCCTGCCTGTCCGTGCCATTCTGCCGACGTATATCGTCGTGTGGCGGTCGGGAACCGGTTAAGCCCCTTTGTGTCAACTTGTGTGCATGTTATCAGGCCAAAATCACCAGGGTATGTAAACTTTTGATCAGGGTCATTTGGGTAGTTTGTGTTGCCATTATGATTTAAAAAGAGTAAACACAGTTGATTGATAATAAATGGTTTCAGCCAAACACTAACCATGAATGAAAGAAATGTTTTTGTGTTATCATTTATATTCTCTGCAAAATGGCCAACAAATCATAAATTCTGCCAGGGTATGTAACCTTATGAGCACAACTGTATTTGACCATCAGATAAGTAAAATATTTGCACCCTTTGCTGGCTGCCAGGTTGTATATTCTGTAATAATATAGGGCAGATTCATATTTGTGCATTGATTTAAAGCATATACGTTACACATGTTATTCCGCATTTTCTGTATGTTATAATAAAAAGCCCATTTACATTTTTTAATGGACTGCAATGCACTGAAAATACTGTATGCCACATTTTTCATAATGCAATGCAGTGTACAGATCGTTCTCTTCTGTCCGCTGTGGTGGGTTACAGTATACGTTATGTGCGTTGAAAAGCTATTCAAAATGAATGTCTGTCTGACTTTACATGTAGGACCAGTTCCCACCACATGCAGCCCAGTGCGTTTTTTGTTCTGCATTAAAAACCCATGGAAAGTAGGTTATATGGTTTCCAATGGCATAACCAGTGCAGTCAGTTGCAGGGCTTTTCAGTTTCAGAAAAAAAAGGAGAACATTTTGCATTTTTCCTGCACTGGACTGTACTGGAACGCCATAAAACACGTCAAAAACGCACTGGAACGCATCTAAAACACATCAAAAATGCACTGGACCCTAGTATACTGAAAAAAAACAGGAACAAAGAAGAAAAAAAGCACATAGAATGCACCCGGAAAAAGCACATGGAATGCACCAAAAACGCACCGGAGCGCATCAAAAACGCGCATGCAGATACTCATCTGGAACGATCTGGAGAACGTTTTTGTGGTGTGTGAACTGGCCCTTAAACATTCTCCCCAACAGCACATTCTGTTTTCTGTTCTGTTCTGTGAGCGTGTACTTTACCCAGGATTTTATTTATTGGGGCCCCTGCCCACTGCTGCATAAATATTGCATAAAACTTAAAAAAACACTTGTTGTTTTTTTGGGGGTTAAACAAAGTACTCTTTGCTTGTACCAACAGTGCCTAGGCAAGGATGACATTCTCCTTCTTCTGGTGAGATCCCGGGGAATGTTTAGCAGCCCAAGCCCCACTATGAAGATGATCCTGCAATGTGCTGCATTGTCATCTTGAGGGATTTGGAAGATTTTTTTTATTTATTTATTTCAGGTACTTATATAGCACCGTCAATTTACGCAGTGCTTTACATATACATTGTACATTCACATCAGTCCCTACCCCAGTGGCGTCACTAGGGTTGGTGTCACCTGGTGCAGTAAAACATGGTGTCCCCCCCCCCCCCAATAATTTTGATTTGATTTTGGAACTGTCCTGCTGACACGGTGTGTTGCTTGCTGGACGGGATATGATGGCCGCAGGCAAGATGGCAAAATGCCATTAACCTGCGGAAAAAAAGGTGAGTTGCCACAAAACCCTGTAGTCAGTAAGCAGAAGACAGTAGCTGAAAAGGTGAATCACTCTGCAGGGGGGGGGGGGGGGGGGGGGCCATGGTGTGACTGGTTGCTAGCATGCTGGTGGTCCTAGCAACCAATAACAGCTCTCAGCAGAGATGTGCCTTGCCTGGATCAAGGAAAATCCGGCACTGCAGATTGAAGGGCTAACAAACCAATGGACTATACAGTATCTGTGGGAGGCAAAGCCAAGGGTAATTGCGAGATGTGACACTGGGTGTATGATGAATAAGGATCGTGGTTTAAGATTGTACATCAGGAGGTGCAGGATAGTTAGGTCAGTGTGGTGGGAGTATATTGTAATGGATATGGTACCTGGGACACTTGGCTTGTATGCTGCTGCTGAGATTAGTCCTGCTGTTTTCCCTTACAAGAGGCCTGGTGGTAAGCCCCCTAACAGCAGCCCTGGCTGCGGACAAGACCCCCCCCCCCACTCCCTGGTTATCAGAACAGCTCAGGGTGGGCATATCAGCTACTATACCTATATACATTGGCAGGTGGTGCTCACATTTTTTTGGGGGGCTGAGGGGGGTGCAAACAAACAAAAAATTCAGAAAAATACTAAAAAAAATCATCAAATGCAGGCACTGTGTTAACAATTGCAGCTACTATGACCATGAAATGCAACTACTGTGTCATCAATTGCAGCTACTGTGCCCCATCAAATGCAGCCACTGACTATATATCCATTATCCACCATAAATATTCATAGCAGATCACCTTGCACCCCCCCCCCCTATCATACTTGCATAGCCATAAAATTAAAAGGTCAGCCAGGGCGGCGGCGCCAGACACTGAGAGTCCTCCCTCCTCCTCCCACCAGCTCTTTGGTGGCGTGTCTGTGTGGGTAGTGGGTACCATGGCGAACCCCCCCCCCCCCCGCCGGCGGCCCCCCCACCACACACAACTCAGCTGTCTCAGCAACCTGGCTGGGCTGGCTTGGACCCCCCTGGCCCCCCGTACCTGTTTACAATACGGGCGCCGGGCGTCTGGAGAGGAGGCTCAGGAGGGCAGCTTTACAACTTCCAGCTGCCGTGCCGCCCGGGCGGAGCGGAGACACAGTGTTGTGACGTCACGTCATCAGCCTGTGTCTGCACTCCACACTCTGAGATGTGACAGGGCCGGCTGAGGCTGGCTGGAAGGAGGATACCAGGCGCTGCTGCTAATGTTGTTTCAGCCCAGGGCCAGCGGGCTGCGGGGGTGAAGTGAACGGGCCGGCACACTGCAGTTAAAAAATAAATAAATAAACCAAAAAAAAAAACGTCAGCTAAAAAAAAAAAAAAAAAAAAAAAAACAGGGAGGGTGTCACCCCTCTAGCGGGTGTCACCCGGGTGCGGACCGGACCCCACGCACCCCCTTAGCAACGCCTCTGCCCTACCCTTACACTCTAAGGTCCTTAAATCACATTCATACATACTGGGGACAATTTAGACAGGATCCAATTAACCTACCAGCATGTCTTTGAAGTGTGGGAGGAAACTGAGGTACCCAGGGGAAACCCAAGCAGGCACATGGAGAACATGCAAACTCCAGGCAGGTAGTGTTGTGGTTGGAACCAGCAACCCTTCTTGCTGCTAGGTGAAAGTGCTATCCACTACACCACTGTGCTGCCTATATACTGTACTGGAATACTGTTCATTCTCTAGAGACTTGTTGAAAGGAGTGTGACATCACCTTACTCACTACAGAAAGGTAAAGATGAGTATATTTCCCCCCCACCCCCACTGTTTTTTTAAAAGTTATATATGGCGCTTTAACAAGGAGGAGGCACCCTTAAAAGCAGATTGTGCATGGAGTACAAGGCAAAAGGTTCACTTTAATGGTGGCTGTACAAAAAAGTGGCAACCACTCCAACCTATAACTAGCTTTGCAGTAAGGTGCACATGGAAGGGCAACGCACATCACAAATAAAGATTTCCCAGCACACGTACCAGCCAGCCTGCAAAGGAAACCAAATTGACATTGTCTAACAATTCATGTTAACAGAGGGTTTTGTTTGCACACATTTGCATAAACTTCAGTGCCTACATCAAGGCTCCTTTGTGTATTGCAGTCCTAACTCTATAATTTTAAGAGTCTCCCAAGTTGGAGCTCGCATAGCAGTGGATAGATTAAAGGGTTAGTAACCCTAGTTTTTTGTTTTGTTTTTAAATAACAAACATGTCATACTTACCTCCACTGTGCAGTTAGTTTTGCACAGAGTGGCCCCGATCCTCCTATTCTGGGGTCCCTCAGCGGCGCTCCTGGCTCCTCCTCTTCTCGAGTCCCCCTTCGGAAAAAGCACTCTCATTCTGGACACCCGTGCGGGTGCACTCCTGTGTCCTGCTTCTGCATCTATTGACACAGAAAGCAGGACTCGGTTCTACCCCCCGGCGCCCGCGTCATTGGATTTGATTGACAGCAGCGGGAGCCAATGGTTGCGCTGCTATCAATCTATCCAATCAGGACATGAGACACCAGCCATAGCTGGTGTGCTCGTCCCCAGGGTGAGAAAGACAAGGTTCAGGTAAGTAAAACAGGGGGTCTGGAGGGCTGCAGCATGAGAGGAGTTTTTTCACCTTAATGCATTGAATGCATTAAGATAAAAAACCACTAGGGTTTACAACCCCTTTAAGGGCAGGTTTACCTGAAGGAGGATAGCCACTTTTTTGTATGGTTAGGTGAATTTGATGTGGGGATGCACTGGATTCCTTTGGCTGCCATTGTGCTTTTGATGGATGCTTCATGCATACCTTTAAGGACGAGTGGGCTCCACTATTTAACTTTTCTTTGCCCTCCTTCCGCTCTATTCAGCTGCTGGGCACAAAGAGAATGTTCAGAACTTCTTTTTTCTCACAAAAGTAGAAGAACCCTACCCTCAAAAAGGATTCAGCCAAATTGAGAAATCCATGCATAAATGAGCCAAGCAGAGCACCAAACCATGGTTTCAAGAGTCCAAAAGTGATTTATTAATATTAAAAATGCGACAGGAGCACAAAGCGCAGACAACATGTTGAGACCAAATACACCCCAATGGAGCAGAAGGTATCTCTTGAACTTGGATGTGGAAGTTAGTTAAATCATCCAAGCCCTAGCCCTGATGGATGGGAGATTTTTTAGACCCTGAAACTTGTTGGCTGCCTTCTATGATTCTGTTGCACTTGTAATATTAATAATTACATTTTGGACTCTTGAGCCAATCATGCAAGTGGCACACTTTTTGTGAGATTTGATTTTGACATCATTTTCGAAATCTCGCTGGAAAGATCATGACGCCAACCTTAACTTGAAGCAGTGGGCAGAAACCAGGAGTAAGGTAAGTTTATTTTTCAACTTATTTTTTTCTGTGGACATTTTTTTTCAATGCAGCGGTTTAAGATGTTGGGGTGAATGATAGAGGGGGGGGGGGGGGGGGGGGGGGGGGGGTAAACTAATTTAATGAACAGGCCTTAACATCTATCTAATGCAAGGTCTTCTTCAAACACCTTTTTAGGGAGACTGGAATTATTACTCCATATACTTGCTATCAGGATTTTCATTTTTAGAGCAATTTTCAACTCATCATCTGCAAGTGCCTAAGACATATAAAGAGAGACACTTGGCAAGTCCATCCTTCAGATCAGGTTTATTGTGGCTATAAATAAGCCTCAACTTCTGTTGATGTGTTTGAACTTTATCTGACAACCACAACATTGTTTAATGTCTTTTGAAGGAAATAAGATTGATACCATTTAAAAGCAGCTCATTACTTTGCTATTCTAGTTCCATTGTCTATCTCTGAAGACCTGAACTTTTGGAAGTCTCAAGCACCTTGCTGCTGCTGCCAGTTAGATTGTAGTCTGGTTACTTGTGCAACTTTTATACTTTTATGTACTCCCTGAGGATGTTTGGCTGAAGTCCCAGATGAGACTAATCTATCTTGTCCTTTACAGTCTCAACTGAACACAGAGGGAGATGTAGGATAGCTGCATACTAGAATCTTCTGATCTCCTCTTCATACACACACTGGCTCTGACTGATAAGTGACAAATAAGATGCTTGAATATATAATATCATTTTATTGTACAATTTTCCTTTTTTTATAAATGTATGGGCAAACAAAGCTGGCTTTACACCTGTAGAATTTCTTTCGAAAATTGTGGTTTTCAGAATGCTTGTTTGATTATCCAAGAGTTAAATGGGATGATTCAACAGTCGGTTTTGACCAGAGCAAGCAAAAAAAAATCATAGGACAATGATGCAAAAGCTTTGTTGAATCCAATGGGAATTAACTAATTTCTAACTACCATACCTATTTGTTGAATTTGCTCCCCGCCAAGAAAAACTGCATGCGCATGCACTTTTAAGGGACCTGGATTTGCTACCGCTTCCCACCAAGCAGGCCAAAGGTTTCTCACTGCTTCTTCTTCAGATATGGTACACACTAGGGTTGCACCAATACCGAGTACAAGTACGATACTTTTTTTCAAGTACTCGCCGATACCGATTACTGATACTTTTTTTAATGTCATGTGACAGTTTTCAAAGCACTATTTTGTAAATAAGTAAATTTTCTCTTTCACTGATGTGCGTTGATGAGGCTGCACTGATGGGCACTGATGAGGCAGAATTAAAGGGCACTGATAGGTGGGACTGATGAGGAGGCACTAATATGCATCACTGATGGGCACTCATATGTGGCACTGATATGCAGCACTGATGAGCACTAATAGGTGGCACTGACTGGACACAGATAGGTGGCACTTATGGGCACTGATAGGTGGCACTGATAGGTGCTCTTCAAATCCCTTTCTAGATTTGTCTAACTGAAATCATTTTAATCTGTTAAACCTACTACTTGTAAGAGTTGCTTGTGTCCATCATCGGGCTTATGTCTCTGTATTCTTTGGGTCATCTTCCAGTCCTAAATGGTATGCTGTGTACATTGTAATTTACTACATATTTTATTGTAAACTGTGATATATGTGTATTTGTGATGCTTCTGAGCATTTCTGCTTTATAATAGGAATGGGACTTGTTTTCTGGTATTCTGCATAATTCTTCTGATGGTTTTATATTGGTGTTCTGTGACCTAAACAAAACTGAATAAATACTACTTGATTAAAAAAAATCGAGTTTGCTGTCAATATGAAATGCAACAGCAGGTTTTACTTAACTGACCCAAAAGGGATGTAGGAACAAGTTTCGTGTAACCAAAAAAGTCAGCCCTTGAATCTTTTTCTATGGCTAGCCAAAAACATGCAATACCATGGCATCTACTGCTGGATTTTAAGTGCCCTCTGACCCCCAACACTCAAGTTGAAATGTTAGATTCAGCCCCGTCTGGACTACTCTGAACACGAAGCATGATGACAGCCATGGAAGCCACTGCAACATGACATTGCCTTTCAATTGTGCTATGCATTTATTCATGTTAAGTACCTGGTTTAGCCTAGTCTAAGCACCATCGCTGTAGATATGCATATACCCGAGTGAACTTATTCTTTTATTTTTTTGAGATTGTATCTTACTGAAAAGTAAAAAAATTCAGGTACATGCAAAGTAAGTAAAGCTAGATAAGAGGTTGAATTATTTTATAAGTAAGACTGCACTATTATGAATATTCTGAGTCTTGCATAAGCCAAGCTGTGAGCAGTTCTTTTTTTACATAGTTTATAATTTACTGCGAACATAATCTGAGTAATTGGACTGGAACGTGGCATTTCCTTCTTCAGCTGATAAGTGGAAAAAAAATCTTTATGCTATAAAATTTAGCAAAATAAACTGAAAAATGCTCGAAATTCCACTCGTGTTAATGGATTAATTTCACAAAGGAAACATGGCTCAGTTTGCTTCATAATATTTGGGATGGTGCAATTGATGGTGAGTAGATGCAGAGGCCGAAATTGATGCTAGAGGCAGGCAGTGCAGAGGGGGGCAGTTGATGACGAGACAGGCAGTACAGAGGGGGGCAGTTGATGATGAGACAGGCAGTACAGAGGGGGGCATTTGACGGAGGAACAGGTAATATAGGGGGAGAGTAATTGATGATAGGACAGGCAATACAGAAGGCGGACAGTTCATGGTGGGGACAGGCAGTACAGAGGGCGGCAGCTGAAAGTGGGGACAGGCAGTACAAAAGGTAACAGTTGATGGCGGGGACAGGCAGTACAGGGGGGCAGTTGCTGGTCGGCGCAGGTGGTACAGAATGGGGCAGTTGATGATGGGGACAGGTAGTAAAGAGGGAGGCAGTTGATGATGGGGATATTCAGTACAGAGGGAGCAGTTAAAAGTGAAGAACAGGCAGTACATACAAGCTTTATCATTCTCCCAAGTCTCATCATTTCACACACTGACCTCACCAGTGAGCCCACCAGCAGTTGGGACTTGGACTCTATTCCTAGGCTCTGGGGCAGCTGATTTGCTCAAGCATAGAGTATGGAGGGTGTTAGAAGCCCTGTCATGTTTGCATTGTTGTCTTCTGTCTCTGCTGGGTAGATCTACTATCTTTATTTGTTTCAGTGACCATTACCACCAAAACATAAGGTGAAGAGAAATTTTACATTTTACAGTTTCACCAGTACAAGGATGGGAGGGGGGGGGGGGTAATATGTCTGCTTTGGTGACAACTGCCAAAGGGATTACCACCACTTTAAAGATATTTATTTTGGCATTCTGTTGCACCTGGAACAGGAAATTAATTGAGATGGAGTGGGTCAAGGGTTAACCCTTCCTGATTTTATCCAAAATTAATAAAAAATTGGACTATACATATACTGAGGCTCGGTTCACTCTGGAAATGGCCGTGGATCACACAGGAACGCTGTGCATCCCTGTTCTCTATTTCAGGGATGAATCAGGGCCAAATCGTTGCCTGAATTTGGCCTGAAATGGAGCTAAAGACGCTCCGCAGTTGCCCGGAGATATGTGAACTGGCTCCATAGAGAGCTGGTCACATTCTCTTGCTATGCGAATTGGATGTGGGGAATCCAATTCGCATACGTGTGAACCCAGCCTTAAAGTTGCCTACAGACATTGAATAATGTTTGCCCAATCTTCAAGGAAGGAATATGGGAAGTTTAGAGGATTATGGGAAGTTAGAATGTTTGTACACCCCCTCACCACCCTTACCAAAGCTCCATGGCCAAGAGCTCAAAGAGAAATGTTGACTGGAAGAGTTACAGTCTGATTGTACCATCTCTTTCTGGTGATCTACACATGGTAGTTTTCAGGCAATTTTACCTACGGTACTTTTGACCTACTTTTGACCACATTTAAACAGTTTTCAGTAACAAAATCAATCAGTTTACAAAGGCAGTTCTGCCTCTCTAACAGGCGTTCGCGGGTCGCTGGCGGACATCGAGTCCGCCCGATCTGTGGGCATGCTTCCACAGCATGCAGCCGCCATACAACTGCGGTGATTTGCGCAGGAGAGCCAACCAGCCAACCAGCCGCCGTATTACGACGAGTAAATTTTCAGGTTACAGGGACCTGTAGTCAGGCATGTATATGGAGTGATGTACATAATGGGGGTTATTTACGAAAGGCAAATCCACTTTGCACTGCAAATGCACTTGGGAGTGCAGTCGCAGTAAATATAAGGGGTAGATCTGAAATGAGGGAAAGCTCTCTAGTGTGCTAGAAGTGTAAAGAGTCTTTTTGGTAGTGTAGGTACATTTTGGCAGCCAAACCTGTGTGTGTTTTTTTCTGGGTCAGGGTTTGAGTGACTCAGGGAGGACTGGGTGACTCACAGGCAGCATCACTGAGACCTCCCACTTATTTACAGAATGTGCTTGAACCTTCTGGAAGGATAGGAGGAGAGGTGAGAGCTGCCTGGAGTATTCTGAGGGCCCTGACCAATCCTCAACTTGAATTGGCAGGGAGCAGGCCTCCTCAAATACTCAGCCCAGCTGGGGAGGAGTTGTTTGGGTGGAGGCTGGAGCTGGAGTGTTAGGCTGTCGTGGCCTTTGAGGGAGCTCCCCAGTCTGGGGGGTTACCTTGTGCCTGGGCTCGTGTGCGGATGGGCCCTTCCTACAACCAACGGAGTTGTCCTGGACAGGAGGCACAAGAGCAAGGAGAGGACAACAGGAGCACACTGGCAGGCAAGTCTCCAGGGGGAACAACAAGTTGCAGCCAATAGGGCTGGTGAGTGACACACAGTCCAGAGGACTGGGAGGCATGCCTGAGGGGACTGGGAGCAAGCAGTCTGGGATGAATGCAGAGCCAGTAAGGAGGATTGTGGTGGTACGGGCAGGGAAAAAGGCAGCTGCAGCCTGGAGGGCTGGCAGGGCCTGAAGAGGTGGTAGTGGGAGCAGTAGCCACGTGGGACAGCTAGCACAAGGACTACCATTTTTTTGCTACACCATAGGGGCCTGCGGTCCCTGCCTGCAAAGAGCATTTTCTCTGGGCCTGGCTGAGCCAGTGCCAGGCCTGCAATTCAGTGCTAGCTGGTCCTGGGAGTTGTAGTTCTACAAGCAAGTTTGTGCGGGAGGTAGAAGAGAGGATGTTGTATATACCTGAGGTGTATATAGTTCTCAGACCCTATTGCTTTTACAAGCAAGTGGGCATCCCGTATCTACCCTATTCCCATCCAAATTACAATCCCCTCAATAAAACATAAAAACAAAGTACAAGGACTGGTTCTTGACTACTGAATCTCTGAAGATTTGTGTGCCTGGCTGTCCAGGGTGAGAGGCGGATCACAACTACCAGCAGCCCTTACGGAGGTACCGCTAGAGACATATAGTGAGGATTTCTCAAATTTAACTGCAAAAGTAGAAATATGCTGTCCCCGATAGACAGATATAATCAAACAAAATCAAACAGCAAAGTGATCCTATACTGTATCTGCCCAGAAATATGTGAATTACAAGGGAACAGTAGGGAGTACTTTGAGTTGGAGTTAAGATGACACTGAAGATACTTTCCTAATACGGATAATAGTGTCACTTGAAGAAAAAAACAGACAATCTTTAGTTATTTCTTTGAAGTTATAAAATGGTTTTGTGTTACCTTGACAACAATGTAAAAGGTCGGCGTTTCATATATTGTACTGCAGCACCAAAAAAAAAAAAAAAGTTGACAAGTATGAAAACAGTCCTGATGGTGCTTGAAAGGGTAAAATAATAGGTACTCTACTGTAGATAATCTCCTTTTTATCTAGAAAAGAATGAAACAAAGATAAGTTACAGTTCAGAGTCAAGAAGCCAAAGAGCCAGCTACAATGAGCCCTTTTAATGGTACCCGGTGTAATCAACCTCTGAGTGCTACGCTGGTCTTAATCACAAAACTTAGCAAGCCTCATGTAGTAAGGATTCCTGTATCCGGCACAAAGATAAGAAGGTTTATTCAATAAGCAATGTGCTGTAACCCATACCAACCAATCAGATATCATCTTTCACCTTTTTGACTTCAACAAACTCAATTTTGGCCAGTTACTCTTAAAGTATATTTTCACTTTTGCAGCCAAATTGGGATAACACCTACTTTATATGTGTTACATGTCCCTATTCACTTAGTATGACTTTAAACAAATTAAAATATGTAGCTTATGTTTTTTAGATCTTCTATTCTGGACCATCCAGCAAGGAAAAAATCCTAGGTAGTTTTCTTTGTTTATGAGGGGGTGGGCAGCTGTGTTTGCCATAATTAACCCTGTCTGTACTGTACAGGCAGATCTTTATTATCAGTTGTAACTAGATTTGAACGCTGTCTGTCCTAACAAAGGGTTACAGGTGTAGAGGATGGACTACTTGCATTGTATGTTAATGAGGACAAACTTGGGACAGGCTCACTCTAACATTGTTTAAAAGAGTCAGCCATGCCACCTTCTCCTGAGAAACATCTAAAAGGTAAGAAATATTAAGAAAAAATGTAGACATGTTGTCTGAATGGAAACACATAATAAACATATGGGGAGGAGGGTTTATCAAATCTGACTGCAAATGTGAAAATACGCTTTAAAGCATTAGTGGTTAGGTCACATGCCTTGCAGCAGTGGGGTCCTAAGTTTGAATTTCAACAAGGATACTAACTGCATGGAGTTTGCATATTATCCCTGTACTTGCAGGGTTTACCACATTCTACATGCTGTTCCCAAGCCCTTGTACTTGGGGAAGCTGAATAAAAGATGGTGATCTACCTTGTAAAAAAACGTGCCAAGAAAATTTTATGGAAAAAAGTCCCTCAAGCATGTTAGATATGGTGCTCAGAGAACTGGCCCATAGAATCACCAAGAGTTGGATGAGACTGGACAGATATCACAAGGTCAATTTGTAAAACATTTTGTTTAGTGTTTCTTTCTTTTTTTTTTCCATCAATTTTACGCATCCATGCTGCTGATCCCTTTAAACACTTTCAACTCTGTCAGACACTTCCTGTCTTTATGCACTTTATCTAGCCTTCATGGATGCATGTGACAGGGTGATAATGCAGGGGCAAAACTAGGAGATGATTGTCTCTCCATAACAGGAAGTGCCTGAAATAGACCCTCATGGCAGCAGCACCATCAAAAAAGATTCCCCGGCGGGGAAGCTGTCCCTGCCGGGAGAAGGCAGTGCTATAGCCACTAGCGATAAATGCAAAAGAATCTGACAGGCTGGTTGTACCCAAGTTAATCAATCAACTTGGTACATTCAGCCTGCCCATTAATGGTTCAAATTGTGTATGGCCAGCCTAAAACTTTTGCACAGTGTGTTTGAGTGTGTGTGGTTGCTACCAATTTCCACAACCCTGTACATTGTGTTCATGTCCAACACTTTTTTGAATTTATCTACACTATCTGTTGATACGACTACAATTGTGGAAGGGAGTTCCACATCTTTACGTCTCTAAAGCCTAGTACACACTAGTCGTTTTTTTTTCAGTCAACCCCATGGGATGAACGAAAAAAAAACCTGACAGCTCAGGAGGAGCCACTGTACTAACAATCCGATGTTAGCACAGTGATCTCCCCAGCTAAGCTATTGTTTTCTGACAGGGGGACAGACCCCGATCGGCAGACCTTTTTTGGTCACATGGGCCAAATGTCAGATGGTTTCTATTGAACCAGCCGAGTCCGCCTGATATTCGCCCCGTGTATGGAACTTAACTGTAAAGAACCCCTTTTGCAGTTTAAAATAGTAGATCACAGTAAGATAGTATAGATCAAAGTAAGATAGATACAGTAGATCATAGTAAATTGATTCAAAAATGCTTGTGACGGACATAGATCTATACATAGACCACTTGGCCTTTTTTCTGCTGTCACACTTCTGTGTTTCTAGAATTTCTAAGATTGAACTACTTATCGTCCAACTTCAGTGTGTGGTCACATGTCTTTTTTACAGACCTTCGGTTAAATCGTTTTCTCCCAATATTACAGTCACAATTTAAACATTCGTATCTTTCCATCATATCCCCTCTTAAGCATCTCTTCTCCAGGAAAATAAGTTACATTTTTGTAGCCATTTATTCATTTCATTGCCTTTCTCTCCAGTTCAAGCACATTCTTCCTGAGCATTGGTGACAAAAACTATTCAGCATACTCAAGATTTGGCCAAACCAGAGTTTTGTAAGGCAGTTTTATCTCTTCAGTAAATACTTTTTTTAATGCATGCTAGTAGTCTGCTGGTCTCGTTAGGTGCAGCTTGGCATTGCATGTTATTGCTGAGTCTGTGATCTACAAGGACCCCCCAGATCAGGGATATGCAATTAGCAGACCTCCAGCTGTTGCAAAACTACAAGTCCCATCATGCCTCTGCCTCTGGGTGTCATGCTGGTGGCTGTCAGAGTCTTTCTATGCCTCATGGGACTTGTAGTTCTGCAACAGCTGGAGGTCCGCTAATTGCATATCCCTGCCCCAGATCCTTTTCCATCTTCAATTCCCCCAAAGGTTCTCCCTCTAGCAAGTAACTTGCATTCATAATTTAAGCCCCCACGTGCATTCATTTACATTTTCCAATACTAAACCTCATCTGCCGTATAGCTGCCCTGCCCAGCCCAGCCCTCTATTTTATTGAAGTCTTCTTGTAAAGATGCTATTTCCTGCTGTGAAGTTATTACCCTGCTTAGCTTTGTATCATCAGCAAACAATGAGACTGAACTATTTATATCATTTATGAACAAGTTAAACAGAATTGATCCCAGGACAGAGTACTGGAGCACACCGATCACAACTCTAGACAATTCAGAAAATATGCCATTTATCACCACACTCTGGACATGCTCCTGTAACCAGTTTTCCATCCTGGTACAATCATCTGGAATAAGTACCCCCAAATAATTGCCCTCTGTAGTTCTGGCCATTACTGTACCCTTAATATTGGACTTAGAGGATTCTTTTTCTCTAGGTGCATTATTTTACATTTAGAAACATTTAAACAGTTTCCACTATTTTAACCAACCATCTTGCAGCACAGAAGGTTTTTTTTACCTTAATTTTCTTTTAGCTTAATGCAAATTAGAGTCAGCTCGTTCAGTGAATGGGTACACTTTTGCTTCTATATGTCTATAAAACAGCAGTGTGCAGCAGAAAACATGGCTATCACCCAGTCCTTCCAACTGCACATCAGATCTCTCTAGCTGGACCTAGTTGGGTCATCATACCAACTGTTCAGCTCAGAAGTCACTGAACATCAATGTTAACACTTCTTGTTTTTGATCCCAGCCTGGCCCTTTACTTTTCTTGTTTCAAATCTAGTGGGGTACACTGACCAAGTAAAATGAAGGTCTACCTTCCCCATCCACATGGCCTAGCTGGTTCCCTCCAGAATTGGACTGGCGCAGAGACAACCATTGATACCACTAATGAAAGTCCACACTAAACTGGGATGTTACCCCCCCCCCCCCAAAAAAAGAAGAAAAACTTCTGGTTTCCATGATAACTTTGGTTTTTCCTTCTCCGTCCTTGTATGTGCCTTCCCAGGCCAAGGTTTATCTCTATCAAAGCCAGGATGCAAGAGCCAAGTCCTGTGGTCCAAAGACAGCCCTATACTATCAAACTTTTTTGTCCCAGGCAGGGAAGATCTGCACAAAAAGGAGGAACACATGCTAGGGAAAATAAAGTAAGGCTGGTCATAGACAAAGCAATTTCCTTTCCTGCAACCATGGGAGGCCACCCTGGGCAGGAGAACCCAGTGATTAACGCTAGTGGCTCTAACAGCCAACATAAATAATCTCATGTAAAATCTGACAGGCTGGCTGTACCCAAGTTGATCGATCAATCAACTTGGGTACATTCATACTGTCCATACATGATTCGAATTGCAGGAACCGGCCGAGATTTGAACCATCTATAGCCAGCTTAAGGGCCACTTTTATTGTATTCAGGACATGTCCGTGAAAATCATACTGTTCCGCCATAGTAAGTAAGGCCGCCATAGACAAAGCGATTTCCTTTCCTTCAACCATGGGAGGCCGTCCCGGCCAGGAGAACCCAGTGATTAACGCTAGTGGCTATAACAGCCTCTAGAAATAATCTCATGTAAAATCTGACAGGCTGGCTGTACCCAAGTTGATCGATCAATCTACTTGGGTACATTCATCCTGCCCATACATAATTCCAATTACAGGAACCGGTTGAGATTTGAACCATCTATGGCCAGCTTAAGGGCCACTTTTATTGTTAAATGATGAGCTGAGTTGCTGAAGCTAAAGTATAGTGCCTCATCCCTTAGATAAAGTCAAAATTTTGTTGGATAACCAAATATTGGGACTTTTAGGGTGCAATAGACAAAGAATAAAGTATAAAATAATTTATTGAAAAAATATCAAAATATAATAAAATATTATACTATGTTATATTTTTATATTTTTTCAATAAATTATTTTATACTTTATTTTTTGTCTATTGCGCCCTAAAAGTCCCAATATTTGGTTATCCAACAAAATTTTGCCACTTTTATTGTGTTCAGGACATGTCCGTGAAAATCATACTGTTCCGCAAATAATAAAAAAAGCATTGGTCTTTTCTCCATGTTGTCCTCATAATCAAATTAAAAGGACAATTTCCTTGCTGTAAAGTAGTTTAAAAAAAGGATTGTTTGCTTTGCTAAATGTCCTCCATGGCAGTGCCCAGCTCCCAATGCAATTTTTTTTCAACAGCCTGGCTATTAGCATTGAAAATAGCCAGAATTTAACAACAGAATTTGCCCTTACATAAACTTCAATAAGAATCGCTGCTAAGTTCAGGTTTTGCGAAATTTAGGCAGAATTCAATAAACCTCCAGTGACTCAAACTGGGCAGATCTGCTCATCCCTACTTGTAACGTGCATTTAAACAGCTGGCTTTTAGCAAGATCTCTATCAGGGGCAGCAGAGCTGTGCTATCAAACAGGCAGTAAATAATTTTCCAGCGATTACACCAACCCCAATCAGAGATTTCAAAAAGTCATTGAACTGGGCAGCCACATTTTGATGAGATAGCCTCCCCCTCCCTAGATGAACAGAGGGGACTAGGTCACCCATTGAGAAACAGGTCTCCTTATCTGGCTGCTCGTCTGCCAAGCCTGCACACTGATACTTCACTGGCAATTTCAAATAAAGATGTGGCCCATGCATAGATGTAATTAAGCGCTCTTATCTCCCCCTACACAAAACAGGGATGAATGTGTAATTGATAGGAACCTATGAAACACTCTGATCTCTGTCAAGGGCTGTGATAAAACACATGAGACAGCACATGATCCCACCAGATTGACAAGAGACAGAAAGAGGACACTTTGAAGCTATGTTCATAAAAAGCAGCACGAGGGAGGCTCACAAACCCAAACACTGAGAGCAAATGAGGGTCATGAAGACTATCTCCAAATTTTATTCTGAAAATCTTGTGTACTCGGTTCAGTTCAGTTCTTTTATTTCATTGTGCCTGGGGATTTTCTCAAGTCAATGCCACGGAATTCTGAATTGCTCATTGTATTTGTGCATATAACAAAAAAATACTTAAAAAGCGTTTGCCTTATTAATATGTGTAGCAACAACATACATATACAATACTTTGTTCTTTACTCTATTCAGTTTATTTAAGCCTAGTACATACTATTGTTTTTTTTTTTTTTTACTTTCAATGAAAAAAAAACTGAAGAGCTCGGGAGGATCCACTGTATTAATCATGTGGTCTTAGTACGGTGATCTCCCCTGCTGAGCTATTGTGTTCTGCAGTGATGTAAGTAACTGAGTTAAAATAAACTGAGTTACCTAACGCAGTTACTTTAGAGGGTAACTAGTAATCTAACTGATTACTTTTCCCCTCATGGTAACTCAGTTCCCATTACTTTGGCTTAGTTACCCCAATTACATCTACCGCCACTAGATGGCAGTAGTGTAATTCCGGTGTCCTGACGAAAAAGTTCCCCCGCCGTATAAGGACCCCCTGTACTGCGCAGGCGCAGCACTTGCACAGTACGAAGGACTACGGAGCTTCCGAAAATTGCCAAACCTAAACAGCTCTGAGTGAACTCTACACCGCGCAGGTGCAGTTAACATGTAATTGTACGAGGCGATGTCGCACGCTCCCGATGCTCGTGCTACTCTGCAAGGGGCGTCTATCGTGTAAGTAAGGGGCGGGTCTAGTATTACTGTAACCAAGGGGCGCATTTATTATTATTGTTATATATCGAGCTCTGCCCATTAATTTAACATTCGCCCTCTTCTGTAGCCATCCGCCCCCTTACACGATATATTAATAATAGACCCGCCCCTTGCTTACACGCTATAACAGATCTGCCTCTTGGTTAGAGTAATAATAGAGCAGCCCCTTGGTTACACGATATATAACAATAACAATAAATGCGCCCCTTGGTTACAGTAATACTAGACCCGCCCCTTAGTTACACGTATAGAATATTTAAAAAAAAAGTCAGTTACTTTGCTGAGTAACTAATTACTTTTCCAATGTAGTAACTGAGTTACTAACGCAATTACTTTTTGGGAGAAGTAATTTGTAACTTAACTAATTACTTTTTTAAAGTAAGATGACCAACACTGGTGTTCTGACGGGGGCAAAACCTCCCGGCCACAACACACTGGTCAGCCACTCTCATCCATTGTCTGAGAGCACTGATTGGATGCCAACTGGCAGACATTTTTGGTCATACATCGGGTGCCATACACATGGGCCAAATGTCGGCCGGTTTCTTTTGAACCAGCCAACGCCACCCGACATTTGGCCCATGTGTACGGCCCTTTAGAACCGCTAAGGTTTAGGCTGTCCAAAGATTATAGTAAATGGATTGATGTGAATTTCCAATCTAATTATAGAAAGATGTCTTTGGGGCTGGTTTCTCTTGAAGCAGAAGGCGATTGTAGCTATATTAGTGCACTTGCGTCCGAAACAATTCAGTATTGTCCATGATACTTTTTAATTTGCACTAACATACAATTTTTCAGCACAAGCTTTTGGGAAATTTCCCCTTCTTCAAGGTCCAAGCATGGACAGCACTTAATTGTTCCTAAAGCAGGAACACTTTGGTCCAGGCATTCTCAACCATTTTACTCCAGGAGAACCCTTTAACTTTTTTTTCGATTCAAAGTTTTTATTAGAGATTTTGCATATTACAGACAGTACATGCAGTAAAACATTGGATGAAGCATTTTAACAAACTTACAGGGGAGAAGTGAGTCAAACACAATTGGAATACACCATGCGTCAAGTACAAAAGCTTAAAAGTAAACTCAACTCGTATTAAACAAAACTCGACAGTAACAGCAGTGGCATCGAGGAGTCATATGATGGAGGTGGAGCGTTTCAATCGTGGAAAGTGCTCAGGGTTCCTTCACTGCACTTGTTGTACCAGAAGATCAGGGGGAACCCTTTAACTTATTGTCAGGTCTCGGAGAACCCCTGCTAAAATTAACCGCTTGCCGACCGTATACAGTAAATATACGTCAGCAAAGTGGCTCCCCTGGGCAGGATCACATACCTGTATATGATCCTGCACCTCTGGGTCACCGCTGCCGACCCGCTCCTGCTGATTGGACACAGCGAAAGCAACTCAGTGAGTCTGGCAGACATGATGTCTGCCAGGAACCACTGAGCACTGGGGACTGGGAGACAGGCAGAACAGTGGTCTGCCAATGTGAACAAGGCAGATGTGTGAAAAGGGAAGGCTGTGATCCTGTGTTCCTACAAAGCAGGAACACAGATCTTCCCACAGTTAAAGCATCCCCCACACAGTTATCAAGCACTCCCTAGGCACACAATTAACCCTTTAATCGTTCCTGATGTTAACCCCTTCCCTGCCAGTGTCATTAGTACAGTGACCGTGCATATGTTTAGCACTGATCACTGTATTAGGGTCCCCAAAAAGTCACTTAGTGTCCGATTTGTCCACACAATGTCGCAGTCACGTTATAAGTCGCTGACTAGTAAAAAAATAAAAATAAAAAAATGTAAAAAAATCTATCCCAAAGTTTGTAGACGCTACAACTTTTGCACAAACTAATCAATATACGTCTATTGGGATTTTTTTTTTTTTACCAAAAGCTTGTAGCAGAATACATATTGGCCTAAATTGATGAAGAAATTTAGCTTAGATTTTTTAGTTTATAGTTTTATAGCAGAAAGTAAAAAATATATATATATTTTTTTTTCAAAATTGTCAGTCTGTTTTTGTTTATAGCGCAACAAATAAAAACTGCAGATTTGATCAAATACTACCAAATGAAAACTCTATTTGTTGGATAAAAAGGACAATTTTATTATGTTATAGCGTCGCACGACCCCGCAAATGTCAATTAAACTAACGCAGTGCCGTATTGCAAAAATGGCCTAGCCCTGAAGGGGGGTAAACCTTCCGGGGGGCATGTGGTTAAAGCATCGGAAGTTAGTGGGAAGAGTGCCACTAACATTGGTGGTCAGTGTAAAGAATACCCTCCTTAAAGTGGTAGTCAGAATGCCACCTTTGAAGACAGCAAAAAAGATCATTGGTATCATGGCTCTCAGCCATGATACCATGGTTTGCCTAGAGCAGTGCTCATTTGTTTCTATCATGGCTCTCACAAGTGGCACTGGACCTGAAACTCTGTAGACAACATCAGATGAAAGGTCATGAGCAACAACAAAAGAAAACTCTAGCAATCTCTGGATTAACCCCCAGGTTTCCACAGGACCCTAGTTGAAAATGGCTGCTCTAGTCCAAACCTTTTCCCCTGGAGCCATCCCTATAATAATTTCCAGGTCTCAGGGAACCCCTGTTAATATTAGTCCATTGGGAGTTATTAGGAAAATAACCCTTACATGTGGCCAGTGGTTATAATGCCACCCTTACAGTCACTTAAGTCCATGACACCATAAATACTGCAGTGTGCATGTGTTTACTGAGAACATGCTAACAGATAGAGAGGATACAATTGACTTCACCAGTCTTCTGCTACTCCTTCTCAATCCTGTTACAGGCTGAGGGCCAAGATCTCCCTAGGCTGCAGTGTATTACAGGGGCATTGCTAAGTAGAGCATGGATGTGGTGGATGTAGTCTCCAGCAGCGAGTAGATAGTGTGGCAAAGTGCATAGTACAGCCTCCTCACAACTTTCGACATGATTCTTGGCCCTTGCGGACATTGGGGGTTGAAGTAAGGTCCCATATTCCTTCATCATAGTCGCTCCTCTTAAATAGGTCCACCATCTCCAACATTTCTACCAAAATGACATATTGGACGCCTTGATTGTTTCAGGCCTACGGGATCGGGGACTGTTTATGCCTCCGGACTTTCCTCGTCCTCCTCCTCGTTTGGTGGGATATTTGGGCGCGCAACCTGCTGTGTCCACGTGTGCTTCCACCACTTGCGCCGTAAAGAGAAGGGGTGGGGAATAGTACGAGGAAAGATCGTCAGGGCGCGGGCGTAGTTTGACGCATGCGCACTGTATATAAAATACGTCACACGCCTGTGTCGTAGCCACGATCTGGGAGACGAGGGGGAGAGATAACTCACGCACGATCGCCATACAAACGAAGGTACAATTTGTCGTTGGTACATAAACTAGGGGGGGGGGGCACTAGACTGATTTTGAACTCTTGAGGCAATCTTTATGGAGAAGATTAGGAGAGTTTAGCCTGAACTATCTTGAGAGGGTTTTGTGTGGTGTTGTGTCTTGCCTGAGATTATGCAGGGATTAACATCGACATGAGTTTTTCTCCCCTACTTCATTGCCAAAATTCAGGGGAATTTTCCCGTCTTTATGGCAGAGGTATGTCCCTTTTTCATCCACAGGAAGGACCTCAGCCAGGAAGTGGCTGCTGTGGAATGTGGCAGTTCAGGAGGAGGCAGGGGTTAGTGGCTGCCACGAGAAGAGGTGGGTTAGTGGCAGCCAAGAGGGGGCTAGGCCTCGGAGCCTGACTGACACCCAAACCCCCCCTCCGCCTTCCGTACAAAAAGGGCAGAGAAGGGGGGGTTATGCGGCACCTAGTCAGCGGGTCTCCGCATGATAAGAGATCAGACTCCCTACATTGCCACAACCCGCCGACACCTTTGGCTCGGTGGTTGTCACAAAATGATGGTATGGAAGGTGAGGCAATGCAACATGTGTGCAGGGGCTCATCCTTCCCCATGTCCTAAATAAGGGTAGGGCTGGGGAGAATGACCCCAGTCCACACATGTTTGCATTTTTTTTTTTTTTTTTTTTTTTTTTTCCATACTTACCATGCTCCGTCCTCCTCCTCCTCCTCCTTCTGCCTACCACCAGCACGACAGCCACAGCGGTGTGCAAGGAAGCGTTAAAGGTAGCACTTTGTCCGTCGGGACAACCGTTACACACGATCGGCTTTAGAGATCGGACCGTGTTGACGGCAAACTATTTCCAGCAGGAGATTATGACTTTGGCCGTCGGACAAATCGACGAACTCTGTCCGATGGTGCATACACACGGTCTGATTTTTTCATCAACCTTTGTCCGAATCGGACAGATTCCATGGCATCGTTGTGTTATGGTGGCTTCTTAAAAGGCATTGCTAAGTAGAGCATGGATGTGGTGGATGTAGTCTCCAGCAGCGAGTAGATAGTGTGCATAGGAGAGGTTTAAAGGGTTAGTTTACCTTTTAATAAAAAATGAGGAGAACTAACACCTTTCATTTCATCCTCTTGGACCCCCCTCCCCAGCCACTGCTGTTCTTACCTCTGTGGGTGATGGGCTGTCAGTGCTCCTTATTTCCTTCTTTCTGTAGAGCTTCCAGGACTGATCAGAGTGAATCTTTACTGTGGAAAAGGAAAAGGAAAGTCAAGCCACCAGTCTGGCTTTGATATCTGACAGGACTGTGTAAATATGAGAACTGGCTAGACAAGTAAATATTATTCTATAAATGTATATCAAAGGTATATTTGACTGTTTAAGTTCAGTTTTAATCATAGGTGTGCGTAGCCTATTGCATTAGGTTGTGCACCCTAAAGCTCAAACACACACTATCGATCACTCACGATGTTCACTCAGAAAGAGAAGGGGCCAGTAAATTACATGTTTATCGGCCACTTCCCCCACTCATCCTAAAACATCCCTGCAGCATCAGTCAGCAGGAGAGGAGAGGAGGGAAGCCAGAAGCACTGTGGGCGGAGGGGGGGCGGGGGAGCCAGAGCAGTAGGGGGAATTTGTGCTGCACAGGGTGGTTAGGGTGTGCCTGGGCACACCTGGCACACCCTGTGCGCACGCCTATGGTTTTAATACACTTCCAGTCTAGTCCATTAATTAGTCTATTCACATCAGCCTCTGTGTTACGATACAGCGGCTGGTATGCGGTTGGATACCGGCAGTGCAAAAGTGCCGATCGTGGTGCATCGCACTGTTCACTTTTTTGGGGGGGAAAATGTCGCACAATGACATTTTATTGAGTTATATAGGGGGATTGTCTCGCAATGCAGGGGCGCTAAAGCCTGCTGTACTTTTTCGCAGTGCACACCACTGCAATGAGGTGGTGTGAACTGGCCAGGTAGGAGACAAGGCATTTTGCCTTTGTCTTGCAGTGGGACTGCGCTGGAAAACCGTCCAACACAGTCCAACTGCACCTGGTGTGAATGGACCCTCACACTAGTGAATCTGTGGCACAATCATTACAGGCCCACTCACCTTCATCCTTGGTGATTTTTTTTGCTGCATGAAGCAGAGAAATGTTGCTCTGTCACTGCTTACTTGCTAGTGATTGAGATTCTGCACTGTTTCAGCCAGCAGTGAGAAGCTTCCATTGATTAGAGTGGTAGTGTTACTTTTGTGATCCTGACACTAGTGGTGGAATCATCAGTGTGACATTAGACCTATTTGGAAGGGTGAGAAAGTACGGGGGGTGAGAAAGTACGGGGGGGGGGTGGCGACACAGTAAAAATAAATTCAAACACAAGGAGAACAGACAACGTCCATGCCAATAGTTTTCCTATTAAGAGTTGACCCAAGGTTACGCAATGCAATAATATCAGAAATCTAGCTTTAAAAAATCTTACTTGTGGTCAACTTGTAATGATAATTGGGCACATTGCCTTTTAAAATCCCCTTTAAAAATCAAGCTACAAGCGCAGGTCACCAGATTAATCAATTCAAACACAAGGACAACAGACAACGTCCATGCCAATAGTTTTCCTGTTAAGAATTGAACCTAGGTTTCTCAATGCAATAATATCAGAAATTTAGCTTTAGAAAATCTTGCTCGCAGTCAACTTGTATTGATAATTGGGCACATTGCCTTTTAAAATCCCCTTTAAAAATCCAGCTACAAGCGCAGGTCACCAGATTAACGAAAAACATGACCTCTTCCTCCTGACTTGCATTTATTTCACCATTTAGTTGTCTCTTTCCCCTCTTCAAGCTACAGCACTCCTGATGAAAGCCGATCAGACAATACTTGGTCGTAGGCCAACCAGTGATTTTTGGGTAATTAGTCCAGGAACTGATACTGAACACTCCGGCTGCCCTTTATTTCAGGTACCAGGCAGGTTATGTTACACACTTACCAGTTTCTCCAAGTCTCTGGTTTACCTTAATCCCTCACATTCAGGGGACAAAGATTTTCCTCAATGCTTGACTTCACCGTGTCTTTTGGCCTGGCTCTTTGTGCAGTGAATGTGATTCTTAAGATATGCTGATTTAGATATTTTAACCCTGTACATTATATTGTAGTCTGTCTGTTCCCATAGTCGTATCCATTTTTTTCTTTGCATGCTCAATCTCAGCATTTGTGGGCGATACTAAGCTAAGCAGGGTAATAACTTCTACGCAGGACGTGGAAACCATACAAGAAGACCTAAACAAATTCATGGGGTGGGCAACTACATGGCAAATTAAGTTTAATGTTGAAAAATGTAAGGAAATGCAGGTGCCAAAAATACGAACGCAAGTTACTTGCTATGGAGAGAACCTCTGGGGGAATCAAGGATGAAGAAGGACCTGGGGGTCCTAGTAGATGACAGGCTCAGCAATGGCATGCATTAAAAGGGGGATTCACTCCAGGGATAAAACAATAATTCTCCCACTCTACAAGATTCTGGTCCAGCCGCACCTGGAGTATGCTGTCCAGTTCTGGGCACCAGTCCTTAGGAAGGATGTACTGGAACTGGAGAGAGTCCAGAGAAGCTAATAACAAAGCTAATAAATGGACTGCAAGATCTCAGCTATAGGCAAAGGCTACAAGCATTTGAACTTATTCTCTCTGAAGAGAAGAGACCCTTGAGGAGGATATGATATCAATGTACAAATACTGTACTGGGGACCCTAGTATAGAGAATAAACCTTTTAGTGAAAGGGAATTTAAAAAGACATGCAGCCATTCACTATAATTGGAAGAGAAGCATAGAGAAACTGCATAGAGGGTTCTTTACTGTTAGAGCTGTAAGGATGTGGAGTTCTCTTTCACATGCAGTGGTATCAGCAGGGAGCGCCGATAGTCTAAAAAACTATTAGATGGGCATCTCAACTATCCCAACATACAGGGATATACTATGTACTATTGACATAAACACACATCACAGGTTGAACTGGATGCCAACTATGTAACTATATGAAAATTAACACTTATATCTCCAAAGGGTTTAGAAGTACTAGAACAGTGATAAGACACACTGGGGGTGATATACTAAAACTGGAGCACTCAGACTCTGGTGAAGCTGTGCATGATAGCCAATCAGCTTCTAACTTCAACTTGTTCAATTAAGCTTTGACAATTAGCCACCGTAGACACGGTCGGAAATTCCAACCACAAAATCCGTCGGATCTTGTCCAACACTGGTGTTGCATACACATGGTCGGACAAAGTTGTCAGAAAATCCGATCATTCTGAACGTGGTGACGTTTGTTGCGTATGACGGAACTACATAGAGGCTAGTAGCCAATAGCTTTGGTCTTGTAATTTGATCTGAGCATGCGTGGCACTTTGTCGGAAATTCTCTACACACGATCGGAAAAATCAGATTTTGTTGTCGGAAAATTTGAGAGCAGGATATCAAATTTTTTCCGTCGGAAATTCAGACGGAAAAAGTCAGATGGAGCCCACACACGGGCGGATTTTCCGACAACATGGTCCGATCGGACATTTTCCGTCGGAATTTCTTTTCGTGTGTACGGGGGCTAAGGGTACATTCCCACTGAATGCGGGTTTGAAATCGTGTGAGTTCAGCAGAACTCACACGATTTCAAACCTACATTTCAGTGCAAGTTGGGGGGCGATTTGAAAGACATCTGTGCGGGTTTATGCGCGTGGCGCCACAAAGTCCGCGTTGCAACGATTGGGACAGTGCCATTGCCAGCAATAGGCTGCGATTTAGCATGTCAAATTGCATGTCAAATTGTGCCGATGTGAACGGGGGATAAAACCTGGAAGCTGATTGGTTTCTATGCACAGCTGCACCAGATTTTGCACCATGCAGCTTTAGTAAATAACCCCCACTATTTATCATCCATATTTATACAGCATTAACATATTGTGCAATGCTTTGCAGGGCAGTTGTCTATTTATGACACAGTTATCCTCACCTTTCCAGTGCCGCCCCTAGCTCCTTCTTCTGTTGCACCTCTATCATATGAGGGTGTTTGGGCCTAGCAATCGGTTCAAGCACGGCATCATGGATGGTGGTTACATGCTCTCCCATACCTGGAAGCACAAGGTATAATGCAGTGCCAGCCCTAGAAAAAAGAGTCAGCAGGGGAGCACTACAAATGTGATTATACAATGCTCAGGGATAGAGGCTTTACACAGATCTGAATAGGTAAAGTGACAATGCTTCTTTAAATACCATCTCCCAGAAAAAGATCTATGCTATTTGTCAAACTCTTCAGTGGCAGAATCGCTAAAATGCTTTCTGTTTGTCCTTATGGAATCAATCTCTCTCTAGCTGAAGCAACGAGATGTCGCTACCTTCACCAGCTATCAAGACTCTGTAGGGTTAGGGCCAGTGACAGAGTGACATATCACTGTATTTGGCTACAGAAGGAGCGATTCCATAGAGATAGACAAGACACATCTGGCGATTTGTCTCTAGTGAAAAATTCCTGAGGTTCGCACTTGGCCATGAATTAAGTCAAGACTGTTGCACCCAGTAATACCTGAATACTGGGACCACAAATTCTATATAAATATTAATGGTGCACAGAAATTGTAAAAATAATAAACATCCAAACAGTCCATCCAAGTGCAAATAAAATCCAAAATTCCTACTAAAACAATGAAAAGTAGACTTCCAAACATAGTCCATCCACGTGCAAAAGAAAGTGCTGTCGTGCTAAAAGTGACTGTACACACAGTGCTTCTGTGTCATCACCATGCTCCTAAAGACAAAAAGGCAGCGTACAGGACCATGAGATCCCAAAGGGGATCATAAGCGCTTAGGAAAGTTACATAGTTACATAGTTAGTTAGGTTGAAAAAAGACACAAGTCCATCCAGTTCAACCACAAATAAAATAAAAAAATAAATAAATAAATATATCATACAATCCCATATACCCCATTCTATACCCACAGTTGATCCAGAGGAAGGCAAAAAAAAAAACCCCAGCAGAGCATGCTCCAATTTGCTAAAGCGGGGGAAAAAAAAATTCCTTCCTGATCCCCCGAGAGGCAATCGGATTTTTTCCCGGATCAACTTTACCTATAAATGTTAGTACCCAGTTAAATTATGTACATTTAGGAAAGTATCCAGGCCTTTCTTAAAGCAATCTACTGAGCTGGCCAGAACCACCTCTGCAGGGAGTCTATTCCACATTTTCACAGCTAGGAAGCTGGGAAGCCGCAACTTGCGCTGGGACAACCCCTAGATAATGGGGTATATTTCACCTTTCAACTCTCATGGTTACATGTATTGGAGACAAGGAAGAGGGCTCATAGTGCTAAACTGCTAAAAGTATGTGTTTAATAATAAAACGTATTGCACTTACAAAGAGATAGTCAAAGACAGGCAAACGATGTCAAATAGCCACGGCCGTGAAGAATGGAAGTCAGTCCGTGTGTGCTGACATTACGCCAAGTAAATAGATACCTAACATGTCACGCTTTAAAATTGCGCACACTTGTGCAATGACGCCAAACTTCTGTACTTAAAAATCTCCACAGGTCTACACTTTAAAATGTTTTACTGATTACATGTTTAAAGTTACAGAGGTCTAGTGCTAGAATTATTACTCTCGCTCTAACGATCGTGGCATATGTAACCTGTATGTATCTGGCTCTAATACTAGCCAGAGCCTCACCAGCCACTGACCTCACCGCACGTCCCTGCATCACACCACTAGCTCCGCCCGACGTGTTTCCCCTTAGAAGGCCTCATCTGGGATTGGAGCACAATTTGCACTTTTGTACATTTGGATATAACATTATGTCGTAGGTGATTAATGAATATAGGGTGATTTTTATTTTTCACACTTTGATTCCTTGAGACAGCGTACCATTAATATTTATATAGGATTTGTCTCTAGTGGCAGAATTGCCCGTCTAACATCAGCCTTAAGACTGGTACACACGGGGCTGAGTTTCTGTTGAACCAGCTGACATTCGGCCCATGTGGTGTACAGAATCCTCTCTGGCTTCTGTCGAACGGGCATGCTGAAAAAACAGCTGCCTATTGGCATCCGTTTAGCAATTGCAGCCAATGGCTGCATACACAGACCGGTGTTCTGGCAGCTACCCATTGTTTTTAGTTCAGCTCGCTGGGTTGACCGAAGAAAAACTGCCTGTGTGTACCAGGCTTTAGGATGAGCCGAAGCAGCAAATGCTGACAGGTCCTCCACTATGAGTGTTTCTCTTCACTTTACAAACATCCCTCACCCTAAAAACAGACATAGCTTAAAAAAGCAGCCTATATAATTAAACAAAAAAATGTATCTCTACTCCAGCTTCTAAAGTTTCTGAGAGGCGTGGGCAAGGCCACCGATAAGGGGGTAGCGTTGGTCCTCCTGTACATGGCCTGGGCCCCATCAGTTCAACAGGTGGGGGTTGGCCATCTGACAAGCAGAAGGGAGTGATAAAAGTGGTGGGGGCAATTCCTGAAAACAATCACCATGTGGCTCCACCTGCAGGGCAGCCAGCTTCTTCTCATCTCCCTCCTGCTGGTTTATAGCCATTGCTGGGGGAGCCAAAGGGGGATCCTTTTCAGTAATTGTGACCATGTCATGTGCTTACCCCTTCATTTCCCTACTAAAACGGTGAGTGATCAGTACCAATGGCTCCTATGTTCATTCATAACTGAAGCATAGTAAACAAGTTTATACCTGTCAGAGGTACTCACCTGGGCCGATATGCTGAGAGCTGCTCCCCTTGCGACTAAGCGCACGATGCCTCTGGAGTGGGTACAGAGGACACCGGGCTCAAAGATGCACGGGTTGCCAGCAGGAGTGTAGCAGGTGGTGTGCAGTAGCGTCGTAGACCAGGAGAGGCTGAAGCTGCACTGGGAGTAGACACCTGGCAGGGTTGTGATCAGGTAGAGGTTGCAGAGGTACCAACACGTATACTGAAGGAGGACCCTCGGAAGCATAAGAGAACTGCAAGTTCTGAACACTGAGCAGGAGATAGTCCAGCAAGCCGGCCGAGGGTCAAACACAGGCAACCAGGCAGTAGAAGTATCCAAAGGCAAGCCGGGGGTCAAACACAGGTAAGTAACTCAGAGAATGTCCAGGAGGCAAGCCGGGGGTCAAGCACAGGTAATCAGGCAGTAGAGGTGTCCAGAAGGCAAGCCAGGGGTCAAACACAGGTAAGAGACTCAGAGAATGTCCAGTAGGCAAGCCGGGGGTCAAGCACAGGTAATCAGGCAGTAGAGGTGTCCAAAAGGCAGGCCGAGGGTCAAACACAGGTAAGTAGCGGTAGCGGTAGTCAGGAGGATTCCGGGTCGGCACTGGTAGTCAGGTAGATGCAGGGTACAGGATACAGGATACAGGATACAGGATACTGGACTGGAGACAGGACTCAGAAGAGACAACAAACCAGCAATTTGGAAGCGGACAGGGAAGGCCTTTTATAGGCCAGGTAACTGGTCAGGTGGGATACCCGGACGAGTGCGCATGCGCACTCGTCTTCCGTCAGCGCCGCGCACAGTGGTGAGGCGTACTGGCTGGGTTGTGACAGATACCCGAGAGCCGCGGACCCGCGCATGCGCACGTGTTACCCGGCGTACCTGTAAACTTTGTTGCGCCGCTCTACCGCGCGTGCGCAACCCAGGAACCCGGCGGAGAGACCTGGTATTTCCCTGACAGTGCCCCCCTCCTAAGGGCAGCCTCCGGATGCCCACTTCAGGATGTCTTTGGTGATATTCCCGGATTAAGCGGGGGGCATGAATGTTTTCGGATGGCTCCCAGGAGCAGTCTTCTGGGGGATACCCCTTCCATTTAACAAGATATTGGACCTGCCCTCTTCTTCTTCGGAGATCCAGAATTTTCTCAACCTCGAATTCTTCCTCTCCTTGGATGGTGATGGGAGGAGGAAGTGGCGTTTGCCTATCAGGGAAAGAATTAGCAATTATGGGTTTCAGCAAAGAGGCATGAAAAACTGGGTGAATCCTATAGGAACTGGGGAGATCTAGTTCAAAGGCCACTGGATTGATCACCCTCTTGACCTCAAAGGGGCCGATGAACCTGGGACCCAATTTCCGAGAAGGACAAGGGAGTTTTAAATTAGCGGTTGATAACCAAACTTTCTCACCAATCTGGAAAGGCGGACATTCCTTCCTGCCCCGGTTGTATTGTACCTCATAACCCTTCTGTGCTTCCTTCATGGCCTGTTGGATCCGGGTGAAGTTGTCTTGGATACTTTTGACTAGGTCCTGTGCAGCTGGAGTAGGGACGTCTGGAATGGAATCTGGAAGAAAAGAAGGGTGATAACCGTAGTTTGCCCAGAAGGGCGTCTGATTAATGGCAGAATGCAAAGAATTATTGTAGGCAAACTCCGCGTAGGGTAGTAAGCCTGACCAGTCATCTTGGGAGTAAGAGCAAAAACACCTCAGGTATTGCTCGAGGGTTTGATTCGTGCGTTCAGTTTGACCGTTGGATTGGGGGTGATAAGCTGAAGACATAGAAGTCCTGATTTCAAGGGATTTGCATAGGTCTCTCCAGAACCTAGAGGTGAATTGTACCCCTCGGTCCGAGGTGATGTTAGCTGGAACTCCGTGCAACCTTATAATTTCCCTGATGAAGATGTCAGTAGTAGCAGAAGCCGAGGGGGTACCTTTCATGGGTAGGAAGTGAGCCATCTTTGAGAGACGGTCAATGACAACCAGAATCTTGGTGAAGGAATCTGAAGGGGGTAAATCCACGATGAAGTCCATGGAAATCTCCTTCCATGGACGTTCCGGGACAGATAATGGACGTAACAGACCCCAGGATTTGGTGTTGGACCCCTTGTTCCTTTGACAAATGTTGCAAGAGAGAACGTATTCCTGACAGTCTTTTCTCCAGCCCGGCCACCAGTAAGATCGACCTACCAAGTCCACTGTTTTCTGTACTCCAAAATGGCCGGACATCTTGTGGTCATGAAGGGTCTGCAGAACTTGGAGTCTGACAGGAGGAGGGACAAAGATTCGGGCATGGGCCCAGAGTAAATCCTGCTTCCTTTCAAGAAAAGGTAATGTGGGAGAAGAGAACTGGTTGGAAGCCTGTTTGAGGGCTGTGGTTAAGTCAGGCTGAATGGCATGGAGGAAATTGTGGGCGGACAGGATAGTAGCAGGTTCCTTCGAGGATTCAGTGTCCAGAAACATACGGGATAAGGCATCCGCCTTGCCATTCTTGGAGCCAGGACGGTAAGTGATGTGGAAATTAAATCGGGAGAAAAACAAGGCCCAGCGGGCCTGTCTGGGTCTAAGGCGTTTTGCAGCCCTGAGGTACTCCAAATTGCGGTGGTCAGTGAAGATGAGGATGGGTTGGGAAGCTCCTTCAAGCAGGTATCTCCATTCCTCGAGAGCGAATTTAATCGCAAGTAATTCCCGGTCGCCTACATCATAATTCTTTTCAGGGGGACTTAATTTTCGGGAGGAAAAGGCGACTGGGTGAAGGAGGGCCTTTGGGCCACTTCTCTGCGATAGGATTGCTCCTAAAGCAGAGTCTGAAGCGTCCACCTCTAGGACGTAAGGGAGTTCGGGGTCAGGGTGCTGTAGGATGGGTGCAGAGGAAAAGAGTTCCTTGAGCTTCTCAAAAGCGCTCTGCGCTTGGGGAGTCCACTGGAACTTAACTTGCTGGCGAGTCAGTTGGGTGATTGGGGACACAATGGCAGAAAATCCCTGAATGAACCGTCTATAAAAGTTGGCAAAGCCGATAAAACGTTGGACTGACCTCTTGTCCGTGGGAGCAGGCCAATCCTGGATGGCCTTCACTTTTTGGGGATCCATCAGTACTCCTCCGGTGGTTATGATGAAGCCCAGGAACTGGATGGTATCAGTCTCGAACTCGCATTTCTCTCCTTTGACGTAGAGCCCGTGTTTGCGGAGGATGAGAAGAACTTTCCGGACATGTTGACGATGGGCTTCTAGGGAATCGGAGAAAATCAAGATATCATCAAGATATACAATGAGGAAGTTATCCAAATACTCACGAAAATTGTCATTGACAAGGTGCTGGAAAGTAGCTGGGGCATTACAAAGTCCAAACGGCATGACCAGGTACTCAAAATGGCCGAATCTGGACCTAAAAGCCGTCTTCCACTCATCCCCAGAGCGTATTCTAACTAAATTGTAGGCCCCACGAAGATCCAGCTTGGTAAACACTTTGGCAGTCCTGAGCCGTTGAAAAAGTTCGGGAATGAGCGGAAGTGGGTACCTGTTCTTGATAGTAATTTTATTGAGTTCCCTGTAATCTACACAGGGTCTGAGGGAACCGTCTTTTTTTTCAACAAAGAAGATCCCAGCCCCTGCTGGCGAAGAAGATGGTTGGATGAACCCTTTGGCAAGATTCTCGTCGATATATACCCGTAGGGCTTCAAGCTCAGTTTCAGACAAAGGGAAAATCCTTCCGAAGGGGATCTCAGCCCCGGGTAGGAGATCAATCGGACAATCGTATGAGCGATGAGGGGGAAGAACTTCGGCCTTTTTTTCATCGAAGATGTCCATAAAGTCTTGGTAGGGTGTTGGGACGTGTTGCAGGTCCTTGGCACTGGGTTGCAAGGCAAGATGGGTGAGAGGTACTGCGGGTTGATCCGGAAAGCAGTGCTGTAAGCAGTAAGAGGAGGAGAACTCCACTTCCTTGTGGACCCAGTCAATCCGAGGGTTGTGAGCCAGTAGCCAGGGGTACCCCAGGATGATGGGGAACATGGGAGAATGGATAATGTCAAAACGTAAAAGTTCCTGATGACCTGATTTGGTGCAGGTCAGGATGGGAGCGGTTTCCTGGGTAACCGGTCCCGAGCAGGGTGGAGAGCCATCAGCTAGCTGGATCTGAAGAGGTTGTTTCTTGGTAGCTAAAGGGAGGTTCAGGTGTCGTGCCAGGGTCAGGTCCATGAAGCAACTGCAGGCTCCAGAGTCAAGGATGGCTCCCAACTGGAAGGACTCTCCCGCTACCTGTAGGGAGAGTGGGACAGACAGATGAAAATGCGGCACTTTAACAGAGTGTGAACTTGAGAGGGACCCAGAAGGACACTTACTGGGTCTTATGGGGCATTTCTGTAGGTAGTGCCCCGTGCCCCCACAGTAGAGGCAGAGGTTGGCTTGACGACGACGGAGCCTTTCTTCAGCAGATAGGGGGGACCGTGCCAGGCCCAGCTGCATGGGTTCCCCATGAGGAGGGGAGCGAGAGTTCCAAGAAGGAGACGGTGCTGGAGGGACCCGGGGCATCGTCCAGGTGGGACGAGGGCTCTGCAGTCTCTCTGCTCGCCGTTCTCGTAGTCGACGGTCAAGTTTAATGACAAGTTGGCAGAGATCTGTGAAGGTACTTGGGATCTCTCCTCGAGCCAGTTCATCCTTTAATACCTCGGATAGCCCTAAACGGAATTGATATTTTAGGGCTGATTCGTTCCAGTCAGTATCAGCTGCCCATTTGCGGAAATCTACTACATAGTCCTCTACAGGTCTTCTCCCCTGGGATAGGGTATGCAGGGTGGTTTCTGCTGTAACTGTGCGTTGGGAGTCCTCGTAGAGTGCTGCCATAGCGGAAAAGAAAGTCTCTACAGAATTCAATTGTGGGCTTTTCTGTTCCATCAAATGGTGCGCCCAGGATTGAGGGTCATCAGAAAGGAGAGAGATGATGAACCCTACTTTAGTGGATTCCAACTGGAAGGTTCTGGGTTGTAGGGCTAGGTGAAGCAAACAGGAGTTTTTAAAAGAGCGAAATTTCCTTCGGTCCCCGGAAAAACGTTCTGGTGTGGGGACCCTGGGATCAGGATGGGACACATCATAGGCAGGGAGAGCACCTCCAGGTGTTGATAGAAGAGTGGAGGTGCTGGCTACCGGGGGTGACTGGTCCGCTTGGTTGGGGGATAAGGTCAGATGCTGAAGACGCCCCTCGATCTGAAAGTATCCATCCTGGAGGCGTTGTACAGCCTGGGTAAGGGTTGTCACCTGCTGGCATAAGGCCTCAAGGGGTGAACCAGCTCTGTCGGCCTCGGACATTGGCTGGTTTGTACTGTCAGAGGTACTCACCCGGGCCGATATGCTGAGAGCTGCTCCCCTTGCGACTAAGCGCACGATGCCTCTGGAGTGGGTACAGAGGACACCGGGCTCAAAGATGCACGGGGTGCCAGCAGGAGTGTAGCAGGTGGTGTGCAGTAGCGTCGTAGACCAGGAGAGGCTGAAGCTGCACTGGGAGTAGACACCTGGCAGGGTTGTGATCAGGTAGAGGTTGCAGAGGTACCAACACGTATACTGAAGGAGGACCCTCGGAAGCATAAGAGAACTGCAAGTTCTGAACACTGAGCAGGAGATAGTCCAGCAAGCCGGCCGAGGGTCAAACACAGGCAACCAGGCAGTAGAAGTATCCAAAGGCAAGCCGGGGGTCAAACACAGGTAAGTAACTCAGAGAATGTCCAGGAGGCAAGCCGGGGGTCAAGCACAGGTAATCAGGCAGTAGAGGTGTCCAGAAGGCAAGCCAGGATACTGGACTGGAGACAGGACTCAGAAGAGACAACAAACCAGCAATTTGGAAGCGGACAGGGAAGGCCTTTTATAGGCCAGGTAACTGGTCAGGTGGGATACCCGGACGAGTGCGCATGCGCACTCGTCTTCCGTCAGCGCCGCGCACAGTGGTGAGGCGTACTGGCTGGGTTGTGACAGATACCCGAGAGCCGCGGACCCGCGCATGCGCACGTGTTACCCGGCGTACCTGTAAACTTCGTTGCGCCGCTCTACCGCGCGTGCGCAACCCAGGAACCCGGCGGAGAGACCTGGTATTTCCCTGACAGTGCCCCCCTCCTAAGGGCAGCCTCCGGATGCCCACTTCAGGATGTCTTTGGTGATATTCCCGGATTAAGCGGGGGGCATGAATGTTTTCGGATGGCTCCCAGGAGCAGTCTTCTGGGGGATACCCCTTCCATTTAACAAGATATTGGACCTGCCCTCTTCTTCTTCGGAGATCCAGAATTTTCTCAACCTCGAATTCTTCCTCTCCTTGGATGGTGATGGGAGGAGGAAGTGGCGTTTGCCTATCAGGGAAAGAATTAGCAATTATGGGTTTCAGCAAAGAGGCATGAAAAACTGGGTGAATCCTATAGGAACTGGGGAGATCTAGTTCAAAGGCCACTGGATTGATCACCCTCTTGACCTCAAAGGGGCCGATGAACCTGGGACCCAATTTCCGAGAAGGACAAGGGAGTTTTAAATTAGCGGTTGATAACCAAACTTTCTCACCAATCTGGAAAGGCGGACATTCCTTCCTGCCCCGGTTGTATTGTACCTCATAACCCTTCTGTGCTTCCTTCATGGCCTGTTGGATCCGGGTGAAGTTGTCTTGGATACTTTTGACTAGGTCCTGTGCAGCTGGAGTAGGGACGTCTGGAATGGAATCTGGAAGAAAAGAAGGGTGATAACCGTAGTTTGCCCAGAAGGGCGTCTGATTAATGGCAGAATGCAAAGAATTATTGTAGGCAAACTCCGCGTAGGGTAGTAAGCCTGACCAGTCATCTTGGGAGTAAGAGCAAAAACACCTCAGGTATTGCTCGAGGGTTTGATTCGTGCGTTCAGTTTGACCGTTGGATTGGGGGTGATAAGCTGAAGACATAGAAGTCCTGATTTCAAGGGATTTGCATAGGTCTCTCCAGAACCTAGAGGTGAATTGTACCCCTCGGTCCGAGGTGATGTTAGCTGGAACTCCGTGCAACCTTATAATTTCCCTGATGAAGATGTCAGTAGTAGCAGAAGCCGAGGGGGTACCTTTCATGGGTAGGAAGTGAGCCATCTTTGAGAGACGGTCAATGACAACCAGAATCTTGGTGAAGGAATCTGAAGGGGGTAAATCCACGATGAAGTCCATGGAAATCTCCTTCCATGGACGTTCCGGGACAGATAATGGACGTAACAGACCCCAGGATTTGGTGTTGGACCCCTTGTTCCTTTGACAAATGTTGCAAGAGAGAACGTATTCCTGACAGTCTTTTCTCCAGCCCGGCCACCAGTAAGATCGACCTACCAAGTCCACTGTTTTCTGTACTCCAAAATGGCCGGACATCTTGTGGTCATGAAGGGTCTGCAGAACTTGGAGTCTGACAGGAGGAGGGACAAAGATTCGGGCATGGGCCCAGAGTAAATCCTGCTTCCTTTCAAGAAAAGGTAATGTGGGAGAAGAGAACTGGTTGGAAGCCTGTTTGAGGGCTGTGGTTAAGTCAGGCTGAATGGCATGGAGGAAATTGTGGGCGGACAGGATAGTAGCAGGTTCCTTCGAGGATTCAGTGTCCAGAAACATACGGGATAAGGCATCCGCCTTGCCATTCTTGGAGCCAGGACGGTAAGTGATGTGGAAATTAAATCGGGAGAAAAACAAGGCCCAGCGGGCCTGTCTGGGTCTAAGGCGTTTTGCAGCCCTGAGGTACTCCAAATTGCGGTGGTCAGTGAAGATGAGGATGGGTTGGGAAGCTCCTTCAAGCAGGTATCTCCATTCCTCGAGAGCGAATTTAATCGCAAGTAATTCCCGGTCGCCTACATCATAATTCTTTTCAGGGGGACTTAATTTTCGGGAGGAAAAGGCGACTGGGTGAAGGAGGGCCTTTGGGCCACTTCTCTGCGATAGGATTGCTCTTAAAGCAGAGTCTGAAGCGTCCACCTCTAGGACGTAAGGGAGTTCGGGGTCAGGGTGCTGTAGGATGGGTGCAGAGGAAAAGAGTTCCTTGAGCTTCTCAAAAGCGCTCTGCGCTTGGGGAGTCCACTGGAACTTAACTTGCTGGCGAGTCAGTTGGGTGATTGGGGACACAATGGCAGAAAATCCCTGAATGAACCGTCTATAAAAGTTGGCAAAGCCGATAAAACGTTGGACTGACCTCTTGTCCGTGGGAGCAGGCCAATCCTGGATGGCCTTCACTTTTTGGGGATCCATCAGTACTCCTCCGGTGGTTATGATGAAGCCCAGGAACTGGATGGTATCAGTCTCGAACTCGCATTTCTCTCCTTTGACGTAGAGCCCGTGTTTGCGGAGGATGAGAAGAAATTTCCGGACATGTTGACGATGGGCTTCTAGGGAATCGGAGAAAATCAAGATATCATCAAGATATACAATGAGGAAGTTATCCAAATACTCACGAAAAATGTCATTGACAAGGTGCTGGAAAGTAGCTGGGGCATTACAAAGTCCAAACGGCATGACCAGGTACTCAAAATGGCCGAATCTGGACCTAAAATCCGTCTTCCACTCATCCCCAGAGCGTATTCTAACTAAATTGTAGGCCCCACGAAGATCCAGCTTGGTAAACACTTTGGCAGTCCTGAGCCGTTGAAAAAGTTCGGGAATGAGCGGAAGTGGGTACCTGTTCTTGATAGTAATTTTATTGAGTTCCCTGTAATCTACACAGGGTCTGAGGGAACCGTCTTTTTTTTCAACAAAGAAGATCCCAGCCCCTGCTGGCGAAGAAGATGGTTGGATGAACCCTTTGGCAAGATTCTCGTCGATATATACCCGTAGGGCTTCAAGCTCAGTTTCAGACAAAGGGAAAATCCTTCCGAAGGGGATCTCAGCCCCGGGTAGGAGATCAATCGGACAATCGTATGAGCGATGAGGGGGAAGAACTTCGGCCTTTTTTTCATCGAAGATGTCCATAAAGTCTTGGTAGGGTGTTGGGACGTGTTGCAGGTCCTTGGCACTGGGTTGCAAGGCAAGATGGGTGAGAGGTACTGCGGGTTGATCCGGAAAGCAGTGCTGTAAGCAGTAAGAGGAGGAGAACTCCACTTCCTTGTGGACCCAGTCAATCCGAGGGTTGTGAGCCAGTAGCCAGGGGTACCCCAGGATGATGGGGAACATGGGAGAATGGATAATGTCAAAACGTAAAAGTTCCTGATGACCTGATTTGGTGCAGGTCAGGATGGGAGCGGTTTCCTGGGTAACCGGTCCCGAGCAGGGTGGAGAGCCATCAGCTAGCTGGATCTGAAGAGGTTGTTTCTTGGTAGCTAAAGGGAGGTTCAGGTGTCGTGCCAGGGTCAGGTCCATGAAGCAACTGCAGGCTCCAGAGTCAAGGATGGCTCCCAACTGGAAGGACTCTCCCGCTACCTGTAGGGAGAGTGGGACAGACAGATGAAAATGCGGCACTTTAACAGAGTGTGAACTTGAGAGGGACCCAGAAGGACACTTACTGGGTCTTATGGGGCATTTCTGTAGGTAGTGCCCCGTGCCCCCACAGTAGAGGCAGAGGTTGGCTTGACGACGACGGAGCCTTTCTTCAGCAGATAGGGGGGACCGTGCCAGGCCCAGCTGCATGGGTTCCCCATGAGGAGGGGAGCGAGAGTTCCAAGAAGGAGACGGTGCTGGAGGGACCCGGGGCATCGTCCAGGTGGGACGAGGGCTCTGCAGTCTCTCTGCTCGCCGTTCTCGTAGTCGACGGTCAAGTTTAATGACAAGTTGGCAGAGATCTGTGAAGGTACTTGGGATCTCTCCTCGAGCCAGTTCATCCTTTAATACCTCGGATAGCCCTAAACGGAATTGATATTTTAGGGCTGATTCGTTCCAGTCAGTATCAGCTGCCCATTTGCGGAAATCTACTACATAGTCCTCTACAGGTCTTCTCCCCTGGGATAGGGTATGCAGGGTGGTTTCTGCTGTAACTGTGCGTTGGGAGTCCTCGTAGAGTGCTGCCATAGCGGAAAAGAAAGTCTCTACAGAATTCAATTGTGGGCTTTTCTGTTCCATCAAATGGTGCGCCCAGGATTGAGGGTCATCAGAAAGGAGAGAGATGATGAACCCTACTTTAGTGGATTCCAACTGGAAGGTTCTGGGTTGTAGGGCTAGGTGAAGCAAACAGGAGTTTTTAAAAGAGCGAAATTTCCTTCGGTCCCCGGAAAAACGTTCTGGTGTGGGGACCCTGGGATCAGGATGGGACACATCATAGGCAGGGAGAGCACCTCCAGGTGTTGATAGAAGAGTGGAGGTGCTGGCTACCGGGGGTGACTGGTCCGCTTGGTTGGGGGATAAGGTCAGATGCTGAAGACGCCCCTCGATCTGAAAGTATCCATCCTGGAGGCGTTGTACAGCCTGGGTAAGGGTTGTCACCTGCTGGCATAAGGCCTCAAGGGGTGAACCAGCTCTGTCGGCCTCGGACATTGGCTGGTTTGTACTGTCAGAGGTACTCACCCGGGCCGATATGCTGAGAGCTGCTCCCCTTGCGACTAAGCGCACGATGCCTCTGGAGTGGGTACAGAGGACACCGGGCTCAAAGTTGCACGGGTTGCCAGCAGGAGTGTAGAAGGTGGTGTGCAGTAGCGTCGTAGACCAGGAGAGGCTGAAGCTGCACTGGGAGTAGACACCTGGCAGGGTTGTGATCAGGTAGAGGTTGCAGAGGTACCAACACGTATACTGAAGGAGGACCCTCGGAAGCATAAGAGAACTGCAAGTTCTGAACACTGAGCAGGAGATAGTCCAGCAAGCCGGCCGAGGGTCAAACACAGGCAACCAGGCAGTAGAAGTATCCAAAGGCAAGCCGGGGGTCAAACACAGGTAAGTAACTCAGAGAATGTCCAGGAGGCAAGCCGGGGGTCAAGCACAGGTAATCAGGCAGTAGAGGTGTCCAGAAGGCAAGCCAGGGGTCAAACACAGGTAAGTAACTCAGAGAATGTCCAGTAGGCAAGCCGGGGGTCAAGCAAAGGTAATCAGGCAGTAGAGGTGTCCAAAAGGCAGGCCGAGGGTCAAACACAGGTAAGTAGCGGTAGCGGTAGTCAGGAGGATTCCGGGTCGGCACTGGTAGTCAGGTAGATGCAGGGTACAGGATACAGGATACAGGATACAGGATACTGGACTGGAGACAGGACTCAGCAGAGACAACAAACCAGCAATTTGGAAGCGGACAGGGAAGGCCTTTTATAGGCCAGGTAACTGGTCAGGTGGGATACCCGGACGAGTGCGCATGCGCACTCGTCTTCCGTCAGCGCCGCGCACAGTGGTGAGGCGTACTGGCTGGGTTGTGACAGATACCCGAGAGCCGCGGACCCGCGCATGCGCACGTGTTACCCGGCGTACCTGTAAACTTCGTTGCGCCACTCTACCGCGCGTGCGCAACCCAGGAACCCGGCGGAGAGACCTGGTATTTCCCTGACAATACCTCTGATATTTCACCAAAGCTTTACCCACACAGGGGTATTAAAAAATGGGGGGAAAAAAAATTTGCTCTTCTGAGAGAATTTGATGGGCGGTGAGGAGCATTTGACCTCTCGCTTTAACACCCTCAACTTCATGCTAGTGTGCTGCATGAAGTGGGGCAGGCATGTACTGGCCATCGGGACTACAGGGAGTTTCCCGGTGGGCCAATGGCTCAGTGGGCTGGTTTCGGTGACAGCGTGTCAAAGTAATGGCTGCGCGGCTCACCCTCAACTTTACGCAGTGATGTGAGAAGGATGAAAAGAATACAGAGGAGAATAAGTGAAATAATAAAATAGGTTAGTGAGGACTCCTTATGTTATGCTACTTATGTTTTTTTGCACAATTGCGTATAGTTTATATACTGTTTTTGTGCTTGTTTGCAAAATTAAAGTGGGCCGTTCTGGATGAAGTCCAGGGCCAAATTTTTGTCCCAGTCCAGCCCTGAAGTGGGTCCCTTGCACTTGAATGGGTTATGTCAGGGGATATCATTTTTTCCACAGCCACAACGTATGTATAACCCCAGCTGCTGCCTCTGCAGTTAAGCGCGGTAGCCTTGAGCACCAGCCGCCACTGCACTACTGCCCATAGAGGGATCAAATCTTTGCTGAACCAACTGAGATTCAATCTATCTATGGCCGGCTTTAGTGGTATGGGTGTGAGTTGGTTGCATACCCCTAGGCTAGCCCCTCTCAGTGTGTATCCCTTTCTAGGATATTAACGGATAGCCTGGATCACATCTGCTTACCCAGAGAAAGACTTCCCTGAAGAAAAGAAAAGGAGAAAAGACAATCAGTGGTGGGAGTCTGCTCCAGTTGAAAGTTATCTTCTAATTATGGCTCTTCACCCTTAATCTATTCCAACAAATTGTTCTGCCATTATTGATCAAACACTCTATAGAAGATAAGAAGTGAATGAGCAATTGACATGTATGTTCAACAGTTTAAAACGTAATATATCTTATCTATGATGAATTCCCAGCTATGATTGTGGTGGAATCTTCAAAGCTTTGGCTTACTTTAGAGACGTTCACATTAAAGCAAATATTTACAGATGTTTATGTTTGTTATCTAGTTGCATTGCACTCCTGAAATCTCCCATGTTACATCAGAGATACCCTTTACAATGGATCAGCGAGATGTGTACTTGTACATTGTAGCAGATATAACAATGCAGAATAATAGATATTATGAAGAATAATAAAAGATGGGAAGTTGCTTTAGAAGTTAGGGTATTGTCTTGCAGGGCTTCAGTTCTGTGATCACATTCCACCAGAGATCCTACATAGTGCAGTCACATAAATACTAATTGGAGATGATTGTTGTCCTAAACAGCTATACTTTTTTTTTCTTACGAACCTTGAGATCCGGCCAGCTTGGTGAAACACATTAACAAGAGTGACCCCAGCGAGGATGCTCCTAAAATCTATTGTGCTGGTTTTGTTTAACCACTTACGCCGATATACGTCGGCAGAAGGGCACGTGCAGGCGTATTAACGTACCTGTGCGTTGCCCTTTAAGAAGCGGTTTGCAGGAGCGCGCACCTGCCGCGAGCTCTGTGAATGTGATTGCGGGTCCGTGGACTCGGTGTCCGCAGGGATACCCGTGATCGTCTCACGGAGAGGAAGAGCGGGGAAATGCTAATGTAAACAAGCATCGCCCCGTTCTGCCTAGTGACACTGACACTGATCACAGCTCCCTGTAATCAGGAGCAGTGATCAGCGATGTGTCACACATAGCCCCTCCCACCCACAGTTAGAATCACTCCCTAGGACACACTTAACCCCTACAGCGCTACCTAGTGGTTAACCCCTTCACTGCCAGTCACATTTACACAGTAATCAATGAATTTTTAATCGCACTGATTGCTGTATAAATGTGAATGGTCCCAAAAAAGCGCCAAAAGTGTCCGAAGTGTCCGCCATAATGTTGCAGTCATGATAAAAATCGCTGATTGCCGACATTACTATTAAAAAAAAAAATTATTAATAAAAATGCCATAAAACTATCCCCTATTTTGTAGACGGTATAACTTTTGAGCAAACCAATTAATAAACGCTTACTGCAATTTTTTTTTTTTACCAAAAATATGTAGAAGAATACATATCGGCCTAAACTGAGGAAAAAAAATTTTTTTTTTTATATATTTTTCAGGGATATTTATTATAGCAAAAAGTAAAAAATATTGTGTTTTTTTCAAAATTGTCACTATTTTTTTGTTTATAGCGCAAAAAATAAAAACCGCAGAGATGATCAAATACCACCAAAAGAAAGCTCTATCTGTGGGGTAAAAAGGTCATCAATTTTGTTTGGGAGCCATGTCGCACAACCACGCAATTGTCAGTTAAAGCGACATAGTGCCGAATCGCAAACAGTACTATAGTCTTTTGCCAGCCAAATGGTCCGGGGCTTAAGTGGTTAACCACTTCCTGCACGGTCAATAGCAGATTGACGTCCGGGAAGTGGTTCTGTTATCCTGACTGGGCGTCATATGACGTCCTTCAGGATAACATGCTGCCGCGCGGCTGTGGGGGCGCTCATCGCGGCGATCGGTGGAGCGGTGTGTCAGTCTGACACACTGCTACACCGATCTTGGTAAAGAGCCTCGGATCCCTCACTGGTGCTGGCTCCTCCTGCCTTGAGCAGTGCCCCAGAGAAAGCCACTTGGCCTGAGGGCACCGCTGCATGCTCACTCCCGAGCTGCTTTTCTATGCATTCATAAGACATGTAGAACTGCACCTTTGCCCCGCCCCCTGCCCTCTCCTCATTGGCTCACTGGCTGTGATTGGCAGCAGTGGGAGCCAATGGGCCAATGAGGAGGGAGAGTCCCGGGACAGCTGAGGCTATCGTGAACATCACTGGATCAGAGAATGCATGAAGGTAAGAAATCTTCAGCCTTTAGAACCACTTTGAGTTCCTCCACACCATGCTAGGCAGTCCGTGCATAAAGAACTGATTTTGTGCACATGGCCCTTAATATTTGGATGGGCTGTTCACATATTTTTTCTATGTGGATCATTACTCACATATTGGCACACTAAATTAGTAGAAGGATAATAGACTTCCACCTACGCTGGATGTAGTGTCTTATGAAGGAGGATAAGGGGGTTGTACCCTGTCACCAATTTATAATTTGGCCCAGAACATAACAGTAGTGGAGTACCCCTTCCTCCACAATATCAGAAAGAAAGAGACATGGTATATTATGAGGTGGGGAGATCGGGGGCATTGGCACATTAATTCAATTTTGGTCAGTATTTCACTTTACAGTATACTTACTATGTGACTTCACTTTAAAAGCCAATATCTGTTATATGAAAGAAAAATTGTGCTGGCTGTTTTGCTAACCCATAGTACTTTGGGAATCCATCTTCATGTACTAAATGTTTATTTGGAACAGAGCAGGGTAAGCCAACATAAAAGACCTACTTCAACTATTTTTTTATTTTTAGTTTTGTATAGAGTAGGGAAGGATTAGAACCTGTGTCAGCCCTTTGTTGTTGTATGTGTACATATTATAGAGGTTCAGGAAAGGAAGGTAATAACTAGTACAGTTGACACTGGAAAAGGAGTAGAGGGGACATCTCCCAATGGGGACATCCTTTTGCAGTGACAATTGTAAAAGGTGTGAATTCCCCTCTTTTTTGGAGATTTCAAATCTGTTATGTTTCAAGGAAAGAAAGTGAGGGTAAATCTCCCCACTGGGACTAGAAGCAGATGGTGGTAACCCTTTCATGCTCTATCCAAAACTAGAAAAAAAAATTGTGTTGAATGGCCGAATTAGAGTATATCTTAAGCCAAACCTTGTTTCTTAGTGTTGGTTAGAACCCTTTGAGAACGTCACATATGATGAAACATGTCAGGGTTAACCTACGTACTGACGTCACTACGCTCTACGTGACCCTGGAAGCACGGGTGATCGCTGTATTTTTTATTGCCGAGAAATTGCTTTGTTAAATTACTTTTGTATGCACTTTTTTTATGAATAAACCGAACAGTGGTTAAGGATATCACACTATTGGAGTTCCTTCCATTTTTTCTGTCCTCCTATGTGGCCCCTTCCAGTGCTGGGTGAGTGTCTTGGCTTCCTTCACTAGTAAGCGGGTTCTCTTTGCACAGCGGACGGAAGCGTGGCATTGAGAGTGATGAGATATCTGGAGATGCGGACATCCTGAATTGATGTAAAGACCCCGCAGAGGGTTATATCTGCAGGCGCTGACGACCTCGCTACAAATAGGAGGTCCACTTCATCTGGTAAGGGTCCTTAACATACCGTATATACTCGAATATAAGCCGAGATTTTCAGCCCATTTTTTAGGGCTGAAAGTCCCCCCCTCGGCTTATATTCGAGTCACTGCCATCTGCCTACATGAACAGCTTGTCATGCAGACAGACGGCAGTTTTAAAAAGCCGCGCCGCCTCCTCCCGCCCGTCCGTGATAGGCGGACACTCATTTTCCCAGCAGTGCAGTGTTCCGCCTATCACGGATGCCCTGTCATTCTCATCTCATGGACGAGGATGAGAGGGCGTCCGTGATAGGCGGAACACTGCGCACTGACTGCTGGGAAAACAGCGTTCCTCCTATCACGGACGAGGATGAGGAGGAGGCGCGGCTTTTTAATTTTGCAATGGCACCGTACACGGGGACAGAGCGGAGAGCGGCGAGCGGGGAGCGGGGACAGAGCGGAGAGCAGGGACCGGGGACCGAGGACCGGAGACCGGAGAGCGGGGACCGAAGACCGGAGACCGGAGAGCGGGGACCGAAGACCGGAGACCGGAGAGCGGGGACCGGGGACCGAAGATCGGCACAGGTAGGCTGTAATGGGGACACGGGGGGGTCTGTACAGGGGACAGGCAGCTGCAGATGGGCATTGCTGGCCCTCTTTTCCACTTACAGTAGCTGCTGCATTTTGTACCCTCGGCTTATACACGGGTCAATGCAGGTTTCCCATTTTTTGGTGGTTAATTAGGGGTCTCGGCTTATACTCGGGACGGCCTATAGTCGAGTATATACGGTACTTCTTTGTGGTGTGCACCTTAAGGATAGATTCACTCTTTACCATCTTGGTGGTGGCGGAATCATCTTTCAACTCCCCTTTTGAATTCCCATTCATTTCTCTTCATACTGTGGAACTGGATTCAACATACAACATATATGTTATTGGTTGAACTGGATGGACTTGTGTCTTTTTTCAACCTAACTAACTATGTAACTATGTAACTATATATATCATATGCAAACTTTGCACCTTGTGATTCATTTGATTTAATTATTTTATTTTATTCAATATATGTCATATGCAGACTTTGCACTTTATGATTTATTTGATTTAATTGGTCATATTAATTACCTCATACACTTTTTGAGGACTTTTTGCACTTTTTACACTTTTTGCACCTAATGATTAATTTGGTTTTAACCATCATATCAACTTGCACTATATGAATTTATATGGACACTTTTTGCAACTACATTGTTGTTTAATATTTAGAGTGGTATTATTCCTATTTATTTCATATGTATTTAGGGCACATTAGGGCCTTTTTCACATTGGATTTTGAACATATTTGTTAATTTGTGTTTTTGCTTAGGGAATTTGATAATTTTCTAATTAGCGCGACTATTCCCTTTTACATTTATTCTTTTTTGCATGGTTATTGCATGTTTATGTGTCGCAGCTTTTTTCTTTACAGAATATTTTCTTCAATTATTTCCTACTATTAGCGCGGTATATGCCTCCTATTTTTACCTGGTTAGAATAGGGAATGGGTAAAACATCTCTGGGGGAAGGGAAAATTCTCCCTTCCTTTGTGGCTTTAATAAATTTTGACTATCTTTGAAAATGCCTATATTGTCCCAATCCCAGAGGGTTTTTGTCTGATATTGTTTAGTCCAGGATGAAGACACTACACAACTTAAGGCCAGTTTCTCTCTTAATTACTGTGAGAGTGTCACTGGTCCCCAAAAAGTGTCAAAAGTGTCAGTTAGTGCCCAATTTGTCCACCGCAATATCGCAGTCTGGCTATAAGTCATTGATCGCCGCCATTACTAGTAAAAAATGTATAAATAAAAAAATCCCATAGTTTGTAGATGCTAACTTTTGCGCAAACCAATCCATAAACACTTATTGGGATTTTTTCTTACCAAAAAAATGTAGCAGAATACATATTGGCCAAAATTGATGAAGAAATTAGATTTTTTTAATTTTTGTATTGGTTATGTTTTATAGCACAAAGTAAAAAAGAAAGTTTTTTTTTTCAAAATTGTCGGTCTTTTTTTGTTTATAGTGCAAAAAATAAAAGCCGCAGAGGTGATCAAATACCACAAAAAGAAAGCTCTATTTGTGGGAAATAAAGGAAATTTATTTTGTGTACAGCGTCGCATGACCGCGCAATTGTCAGTTAAAGTAGCACAGTGCCGTATCGCAAAAAATGGCCTGGTCATGAAGGGGATAAATGGGTAAATATTCCGAAGGGCAAGTGGTTAAAACCCCTGTTAATTTTTTTTTTATCTGTTTCGGAAAGAAGCATTCTATGAATTGAGGGTGAATCCCATTACAGACAGTTGTTACCAGAAGGGGGTCCCCCCCCTCCATTTAAAAAGTTACCCTCTATTCCTGTTCCTGTGCCAACTGTAAAACCTTCACATCACTTGACAATGATCGTCAGGACAAACTGAGAGAAAAACAAACTACCCAAGTGGAACACAGAAAGCAATGAAACCTTACATGAGTTTCAACACTTCTCAACTGTATGCAAAACCAAAAAGAAAGGTTTTGACCTGAGAGACGTACCCTCATCATTGCACTCTGCCCCGCGTTTTATTGCGGCCGATGACAGATGTTCCTTGTATAGCAGCACTGAATGAATGCCAAGCAGTTGTATGCTGGATCTACTTATAGTTGATCACATGCTTTGCTATAGAGTGACTAAAAAGATTGAGAGGGCCTACAAGCCCCTGGGCTATGAGTCCATTCAAGCTGAACTGAGGGTGGAGGAGCTCCAGGGAAAGCCAGTCACGGCTGTATTATTGAGATAATTGTAGAGGGGCTCGGCTCTAATAAGGTGTCATTTTCTAATACTGTGACAATCCATTTTCTCAGAGTAACAGAAAAAAACACCTGGACTACAATGATTTGCTTTTCTGAAAAAAGTTCCAAATTAAGGTTTGACAGCTTTCTTTTCATGCTTTTCATAATATGACGAAGACTCCTATCTTCATCCCAGACTTCCAGATCATGGGGGGGAAGCAGCTGTTTTGTTATATACAGTGGGTAAAATAAGTATTGAACACGTCACCATTTTTCTAAGTAAATATATTTCTAAAGGTGCTATTGACAAGAGATTTTCACCACATGTCGGTAAAAACCCATGCAATCCATACATAAAAAGAAACCAAAACAAATAAGTTCAGAAATGAAGTTATGTGTAATACTGTAAAATCGAATGACACAGGGAAAAAGTATTGAACACACTAACTAAAATGTATTTAATACTTTGTACAATCATATGTTGGTAATGACAGCTTCAAGATGCCTCCTGTATGGAGAAACTAGTCACGTGCATCGCTCAGGTGTGATTTTGTGTCTTCAAATCTTGAAGGTTCTGTGGGCCTCTTCTATGAACTCTGATCTTTAGTTCTTTCCAAAGATTTTCTATTGGATTCAAGCCAGGTGATTGGCTGGGCCATTCTAGCAGCTGTATTTTCTTTCTTTGAAACCAATTGAGAGTTTACTTGGCTTTGTGATTGGGATCATTGTCTTGCTGAAATGTCCACCCTCGTTTCATCTTCATCATCCTGGTAGATGGCAGCAGATTTTTATCAAGAATGTCTTGGTACATTTTTCCATTCATCCTTTCTTCAATGATATGATGTTTGCCAGTGCCGTATGCTAAAATACAGCCACACACCACGATGATCCGACCTTCAAACTTCACTGTTGGTATGGGGGTCTTTTTGGGGTGATGTGCAGTTCCATTTTTTACGAGCATAATCAGTTCCTGGAGAATGCTTGTAATCCAAAGCACTCACATATGAAAGCGAGTTTCCCCATAGAAGTCAATGGAAACAAAGATAATTTGTTCTGCATTGACTTCTATTACATGCAATACCATATGTGGCCAGAGGTAGGGGGCACCTGGAAAGCCTCAAAAATACTCAGGGACAGCTCAGCTGAACTCGGAAAGCCTCGGAAAGGCTCTGAAACACTCGGGAACGGAGTATTTCCGAGTATTTCCGAGTCCTTCGGAGTATTTCCGAACGGCTCCGAACCGTTCCGAGTGTCCCCGGCGCCCCCGAATCTCTAGACAAATGTGGTACTGCACTGCCCATTAGCTTGAATTCTGCTCGTTTTGTAAAACAACACTCGCGAACCGAGTCAGAACTTAAAAAAAAAAGTTACTCGTCTTTCAAAATGCTTGTTAACCACATTACTCATAAACCAAGGTTCCACTGTATTTAACAGTCTTGTCTAAATGTTGTGCAGCAAACTTTAAACAAGCTACAACATGCTTTTTCTTCAGCAAGGGAGTCTTGTGTGGTGAGCGTGCATACAGGTCATGGTGGTTGAGTGTATTACTTATTGTTTTCTGTGAAACAATTGTACCTGCTAATTCCAGGTCTTTCTGAAGATCTCCACAAGTGCTCCTTGGCTTTTGGACAACTCTTCTGATAATTCTTTTCACTCCTGTGTCAGAAATCTTGCGAGGAGCACCTGGTCATGGCCAATTTATGTTGAAATTATGCTCTTTCCACTTCCGGATTATGGTCCCAACAGTGCTCACTGGAACATTCATAATTTTAGAAATCCTTCTATGCCTTCAATGCCATCAGTATGTTTTGCAACAATAAAGTTGTGAAGGTCTTGAGAGAGCTCTTTGCTTTTACCCATCATGAGATGTTTCTTGTGTGACACCTTAGAAATGAGACATCTTTTTACAGTTGAGACTGAAACAGCTGATATTGACATTTTTGTGTTTATTAAAAGTCAGCAGCTACGAAAACTGTAGCTGCTAATTTTTTTAATAAACACACACTCACATGTCCCAGGATCCAGCGATGTGGCCGCCTAAACAATCGATTCTCTCCCTCTCCCCGGTGCTGCCATTACAACTGTGGGCACCCAGCTGTGACAGCTTACGGCTTCACAGCCGGGTGCGCACTGTGCATGTACGAGCCACGCTGTGCCTCCTGAATAGTCAGGCAATCTTTTAGGACCTGTGATGGGTCCCAGAAGATTGTGGGGGGACAGAGAGGAGAAATTCTGCTCAAATCATCTAGGCAGTCTGAGCGGAAGTGGGAGCGGGCACCTGTCAAAACTAGGTACCTGCCCCCCCCCCCAAAAAAAAATGTTACATGTGGCATAGTAGGGGGAGAGGAGTGCTTAAAGTGGAACCTCCCCTTTTGGGATGAGCTCTGCTTTAGTTTTCACAGACAAGGGACAGGATTGCTTTCTAATTACTGATAAATTTCAGTGCGTGTCTTGGCTTTCCATTTTGCACCTCCCTTTTTTCATGTGTTCAATACTTTTTCCCTGTGTCATTCAATTTTATTACACATAACCTATTTTCTGAACTTATTTGTTTTGGTTTCTTTGTATGTATGGATTGCATACAAAGTCATGTCAATAGCACCTTTAGAAATATATTTACCAAGAAAAATGGTGACCTGTTCAATACTTATTATACCCGCTGTATACTGTTGAATAATAATCAAGAATTACCTTTAGAAGTCTGCATTTCTAGAGCTGCACCAATGAATGAATAAATGCAGGATTCACAATCAAAAAAAAAACTTGCCTTGTCCAAAGTAATGTACAGTATTTGCAGGGGGTTTGCACTTGCTGAAGGCTGGCTCACAGTATACACATTCTGGCACAATTAGTAGCATTTTTCCTGGGACTCCTGGCATGTATGACATAATTTTGGCCTAGGCCAGAAACCAGAAAGCAACTGAAGAAATGTTAAGAAAAAAGGCTAGAACAGGTAAACTTAACACTTAAAGAGGACCTCCAGTCTCCTGTGTAAAAATTAAAAGTCAGCACCTACAAAAACTGTAGCTGCTGATTTTTAACCACTTCAGCCCCGGAAGATTTAGCTGCTGAATGACCAGGCCATTTTTTGCGATTCTACACTGCGTCGCTTTAACTGACAATTGCGTGGTCATGCGACGTTGCACCCAAACAAAATTGACGTCCTTTTTTTCCCACAAATAGAGTTTTCTTTTGGTGGTATTTGATTGCCTCTGCGGTTTTTATTTTTTCCTCTATAAACAAAAATAGAGCCCCAATTTTGAAAAAGAAACTGTATTTTGTACTATTTGCTATAATATATTTTTTTGGAAAAAAGCTATTATTTCTCAGTTCAGGCCCATATGTATTCTTTTACATATTTTTGGTAAAAAAAAAAATCACAATAAGCGTATATTGATTGGTTTGCGCACAAAAGTTATAGCGTCTACAAAATAGGGGATAGATTTATAGCATTTTTATTATTATCATTTTTTTTACTAGTAATGGCGGCGATCTGCTATTTTTATCGTGACTGCGACATTATGGTGGACACATCAGGCACTTTTGACACATTTTTGGGACCATTATCATTTATACAGAGATCAGTGCTATAAAAATGCACTGATTACTGTTAACATGTCACTGGCAGGGAAGGGGTTAACACTAGGGGGCGATCAAGGGGTTAACTGTGCTCCCTGTGTGTGTTTCTAGCTGTAGGGGACTGACCGAGAGGAAGTGACGGATCGTGGTTCCTAGCTAATAGGAACTTACGATCTGTCTCTCCTCACAGAACAGGGATTTGTGTGTTTACACACATACGTCCCTGTTCTGCCTCTTGTGCCCGGGATCGCTCGTGGCCGGCAGTCATCGCGACCGTCGGCCACAAGCATCGGCACCCCCCGATGTGCAGCTGGCGTGTGCGCCTGCTATCCCGATCCCACAAGCTGATGTATAGCTACGACAGCTCTCCAGATCATGCTGACCTGCCGCAGGAAAATGATGGCGGCTGGTCGACAAGCGGTTAATAAACAGACACTCACCTTTCCCACGATCCAACGATGCACTTACCCCAGCCATTCTGACATCCCATCTTCTGTCTTCGGTGTCAGCATGGAGGGATGGGGGAGGAGAACTTCGGCTTCCAATCACTTAGGTGATCGGGGCGGAAGTGGGATCAGATAGTTGTCTAAATCGGGTACCCGCTCCCCCTCCAAAGTGCCATTTCTGAAAGAGGAGGTGGGGGGAGGATGCATTAAAGCGGAGCTTTCCTTAAATGAAGCTTCCCAAACTGAAAAAGCTATTTCATTCATTTTTAATATTTCAAGCAATCTTCCCCATGCATCCATGTTATAGTTTTCTGAAAAATCACTTTAAAAAACACCCCCCAAGCATTTCTAACCATTGCCATCTTGAGTAAGGGCAGATGATTCATGTAGCATTTACTTCCTGGAATCCATCAGCCCTTAGCTCAGGCATGCAGAGAGTAGGGTGTACTTAGCAGAGGGAACCCCTCCTCCCCTCCTGAAGACTCCTAGAATGTATGACATCTTGTGTCTAGGCCTGGAAACCAGGAAGTAGCTAAAGAAACGTAAAAAAAGTTTGAAACAAGTTAATATGATATGACATTCCGATCTATGTGCTAATGCTAGCAGCATAAGGATTGAAACTAGTCAATGTTGATTGAGAGAGTGAAGTTCCATATTAAAGTGAAGTAAAGTCTCGTTTTTTTTAAGTTAAAAATAACAAACATGTTACACTTGCACAGAGCAGCCTGGGTTCTCCTATTCTCTGGTCCCTCTTTGGTGCTCCTGGCCCCTCCCTTATGTTGAGTGCCCCCACAACAAGCAGCTTGCTATGGGGGCACCTGAGCTCACTGACTTTGATTGACAGCAGTGGTAGCCAATGGCGCCGCACTGCTGTCTCAGCCAATGAGGAGGTCTCCCGGCGATCGTGTCACAGAGCCGCAGAACGGGGAAGTTCCTATGCAAACAAGGCATTTCCCCATTCTTCCTAGTGACATGACAGAGATCACGGCTCCCTGTGATCGGGAGCATTGATCGCTGTCATGTGAGTAGAAGCCCATCCCCCCACAGTTAGAATCAATCCCTAGGACACAGTTAACCCTTAATGACCCTACTATTTAACCCCTTCCATTTTTATAGCACTGATTGCTGTAGAAATGGTCCCAAAATAGTGTCAAAAGTATCCGATGTGTCCGCCATAATGTCGAAGTCACGATAAAAATCGCAGATCGTCGCCATTACTAATACAAGAAAAATAATAATAAAAATGCCATAAAACTATCCCCTATTTTTATATAACCTTTTCAGTTTTTATTGAATTTCTCTGTTTGAGAACATCCACCTTTTTAGTCAGATTGGAAAACTAACCATTGTTAGAGAAATTAGATTCTTATTTTATAATCATTTAATGCATGCTGGAAAAAGATTGCTTAGAAGTAGAATAGATTCAAGTTACACAGAGTTGTTTTGAGTCCTTTGAAATGCATATAAATTACAGAGATAAGATAGTTCATTTTTAGTTTACTAATGAGAAAATAAAATGTTGACAGCTATAGCCTGATAAGATAAGAACATATTATACAGGTGGTTTAGAAATAATTATGTGGAATATGGGAAAGTTATGTACAGTACATTAATTAAGTTTGACAGGGTCAAATAAAGGTCCGCTTGTGCCCTCATTAAAACTGTTAAAATACATTAAATAAGAAAACACTGATATTTATGTATATATTAATAATTAGACACAATTGAATAAAGCTTTTGGCCTTGTATATCTATCTATCTATCTATCCATATATATATATATATATATATATATATATATATATATATACACACACACACATGTATATGTGTATGTATATATATATATATATATATATATATATACATATATATATATATATATATATATATATATATATATATATATATATATATATATATATATATATATATATATATATATATATATATATTATATATATATATATATTGTAAGTGATACAGTACCTTTTTGTAGAACCAATATATGAATACATACATATAGGATTATATAGTGAGACATATAACACATAAGGTGGGGTTATTGAAAGCTCATTCTCCCAAAGTCGTAAATATGTTATCCTTGAAGTTGGTTAAGTCTTATCAGGGCGAGGAGGGTTTGATTTAACACAGCTGGGTGCCATACTGTCTCTACACAGGTGTTTTTAATTGGACAAAACCAGCTATAAGTCACGTTAATGAACATATAGGAATTCTGGGAATGAATAAGCTTGTCTGGTTGTAGAACAGGTGTCAGATTTATGGTTAGTTACATTGACTTAGATCTTAGCAACCAATCATATCTAGGAGAGATGGCTAAGATAAAGCTTTACAATTGTTAGACAGACAAGTCAGATAGGAGCCCATAAGGCTGCACTCTATGTATGCTGCCCTATTGCACGGGTCATAGAGATCAGAACCAATGGGCAAATATCTGTACTTTTGTTGTAACTTTTCTCCTCTTACGAGTCAAAGAAAACTTCTTAACTTGATCCAGAGTGTGGTCTAAGGTGAATTTCCCTCACAACCATAAAAAAAAAAAATCTATCAATAACCGGACTGTTAACAGTGTAAAATCTGCTTACTCATGTAATGTCCATTAACAAACAATGTGAAAATACTGTTATGCTATGACTACTCGACTCAAACTCAACCCATTCACAGTTTGTGAACTGAGCAAAGTGTTTTTGCCCATGTCCCCCAATATTGTATATATATTTGGTCAATAATGTCACCCAGGATTCCTAGGGCACATTACATCAGTGCCAGGTAGCTGTTATTTAGCAGTTGTAGTGTGGGGGACAACATCTTGTGCAGTGGTAAACATCATTAGGTGAAAGGTTTTCATAATTAATGCATATTAATGCTCAAGACAATGTGATTTATGAGAAATTTACTATGGAGGACATTATTTTGTTTTCTTTTTTTTTTACAATAAAGGACTTTTTTTTACAATGCTGGCATATTTTTGCTTTAACCACTTAAAGTGGTTGTAAACCACTCTGTGTCACTTTTACCACTTTTTATAGGTGAGCCTAGCATAAGGCTTACCTATAGGTAGTGAAAATATCTCTTAAGCGTGTGCCGTTTAGAAGATATTTGCTGTACACTTTTTTGATGATGTCATTGGCATATACGCTGTGAAGAAACAGCGCTCTGTGCCGTTTCTTCACTCGCAAGTGCCGTGACTAACAGCTGCGCATGCGTGGGAGTGACGTCACGCTGCTTCGGCCAGTCACAGTGGGCAAAGATGGATGCGGCCACCAGCGAGGACCTCGTGGATTTTGTTTGCAGGTAAGTGCCACACAATGGGCTAGTATGCAATGCATACTTTATGCAACATTATGCTTTTACTTTGCAGGGGAAAATAGAGGAAGTAAAACCCAATTCTGAAATTGGAATGCATTAGTGTCTCACTGACATCTCCCTGCGCTGCTTTGCTGATGGGGAGGGAGTTGAGTGCCTGCAAAAGGGGCTTTGTGTGCCGCGGGTTGCCTACCTCTGTTATAGCATCTACAAATAGGGGATAGATTTATGGCATTTTTATTATTATTATTATTTTTTTACTAGTAATGACGGCGATCTACGATTGTTAGTGGGACTGTGACATTGCGGCAGACAGATCGGACACTTTTGACATTTTTTGGGACCCATGACATTTATACAGCGATCAGAGCTAAAAATAGCCACTGATTACTGTGTAAATATCATTGGCAGGGAAGGGGTTAACACTAGGCGGCGATCAAGGGGTTAAGTGTTCCCTAGGGAGGTGTTTCTACTGTAACTGTAGGGGCTGTGTACTGACAGGCAATAGAGAGAGATTGCTGTTCCTAATCACTAGGAACAGCAGATCTCTCTCTACTTCCCTGACAGAATGAAGATCTGTCTGTTTACATTGACAGATCCCCGTTCTGCCTCTCTCGGGAGTGATTGCGCGTCGCCGGCGGACATCGCGGCCACGTGCATCAGCTCCGACATCACGCAAGCGTCCCCTATACCCCTTAAAGTGGCCGCTGTACAGCTACAGCTATTCGTGCAGGGGAGCCAACCTGCCGCCGGCAAGTAAAGTAGAACTACAGGCAAAACCTTTTGGATACAGTAAGGCAGGGTTATATGCCTGTCAGCTTTTTTTGTCATCTGTTTCCCAAAGGGGAAAATTCACTTCACTTCCTGGCCCACAGCCAAACAGGAGGGAACCCCAGGTTGTCACCAGAACTAGTGTCCCCATTGGAAAATATCCCCTCTATTACTGTTCTGGGGACAACCCAAAATTTGAGATTTTCTTTCACTTTCACTTTTGATGATAATAGTAAATAATGCAAATAGAGAGGGTAAGCCTCCTTAATGGGGAACACAGACAGCAATAACAACCTGACAGTTGTTCTATTCCCTCTCCACTCTATCCTAAACTAAAAAAAAAAAAGTGTTGCCCTTAGTTATAATAAATTTTTTCCTGTGAATAGATAAGGAATACTAATGTACCCCTTTATTCATTCCCCTGGGAGGGGTGGATATCTGGGTGCACCCTTTACATTACAAAGGGGTCTTCCATATTACTATAATCTCCCCCTTACAAAGCCCCACATCCTCCTGGGGCATTCTATGTGAGTTAAAGGCCCTTGACACTCACATTGGAACAAGGTGCCTTGCTAGGGTGGGAGGCTTGCCATTGCTCTCTTGCAAGGTACCCTCCCAATGTTGAAAGGCATGTGGCATAGTCTGTTTCAGGAAGGCACTGGAAAGGTATCATACGCAATAATATAAAAATAATAATAATAATATATAATAATAATATAAAAATACACAATTTATTCCAAAATTTTCTAAAAATGTTTAAATACAGTATTTCATGTAGAATAAGTTTGAGGCTGATGATATGTCCATCATAGGACCATAACACAAAAAATCTTAACATATTATTTAGCAGTTTTTACACCATATAGAGATTTTACTAATTGTTACTCCATATTTCATTGCAGTCAGATTGTTCTCTACGCATTTCATGAACAAAGTTCACAGGTTCACAGTTCTTCAGGAAAATGCATTCCAGCCAATGCATTCAAGATGCCCTCTACCATTCGACACAACCCACATGGGGTAGTTGAATCTTGCCAGAAGTTTGTATCCACTATTGATGCAACTTCAGGGCCACCTGGGGGTCTGTCTTATTGTGTTACCAGGTATTTCCAACTGAGTATACCATTGGGATAGCTTATATATGAAAGACCTTCTAGAGATTCAAGCTCCCCACAATACAATAGCAGGAATGCAATGTATTCCATAGGGGTATCCATTCCTAATACATTTATACTCACCTGGTTCAGGAAGGGGTGGCTGAATGTATCACATGACCATATTTGGTCAATGATGTCAGCTGGGATCCCCAGTGCTATGTTTACATTGAAACATTGTAAGGTGATCAGATTGTACATGCACGTCCGCCCATCCTTTAGCCCCCGGTTCACACCGGTGCGACTTGCCATGCAATTTGACAATTCCAAATCGCCTGACAAGTCCCACCTCATTTCTGGCAATGGAACCATTTAAATAGCTGCAACTCATGTCAAAGCGACTTTCAAAAAGGTTCCTGTAGTACTTTTTTTTCAATTTCACTGCAACTTGCATTGACTTCTGTTAAATGAAGTTGAAAGCCGCAGTAACTTTAGTTGTACAAAACACAGTAATGTGCAGCTTTGAAATCGTGCCGAAGTAGTACAATTTTAAAGCCGCACTGGTGTGAATGGGGGCTTAAAGTGGAATTCCAGTAATTTTTTTCATCTTTCCATCTATTAAATCTTCTGCACTTGTTGTTTTAACTTTGGATAGTAAAACCTTTTTTCTCCCCCAGTAAATACCTTATACAGCCCACTTCCTGTATCTTGTCTGGAAAAAACCCTAGGTTTATGACATCATGCACAGCTCTCCCTCTCACTCTCGTGAGAGTTTGCTAGGAAGGGAGGGGGGATGAGTCATAAGAGGGCCAATGAGAGCTGCAGAGCTGAAGGTGTGCCTCTGTGTAAATCCAGGAAGTGACCAGGCAGCAGCTTCAGCTGCCCACAGTTAAAATGGTCGCAGCCAGACTCAGTGGAGGAAGATTTCTGCAGCGTATTTGGCAAGTACAGAATCACAGTATATATAAAATAATATGCAAGGAGGTTGGAGGGAAGCTTCAGAATGATAAATATGTTTTTATTACAAATTATGTGAGCAGACTGTAATTCTTACAGAGACTCTGTCAATGTGTCCATATGTGGCACATTGACAGAGTAGTAACAAAGCCTCTTTAAAGCCTGCCCACTGCCTATATTTACTGACCTTCCCTGCTTCATGATGGATTATTTGGAATCTTACACAGGATTGATTATGTCATCCTCATCACATCATAGGTTTTGGGAGTGGTGACTGGCCAATAGGACTGAGGACAGAATCACATGTGATTAGGTGACATGTGACAGCAGCTCTTACAGAACAAAGGAGTGTCAGAGAAGTGAAAAGGAAGATGAGTATAAAATGGGTCGAAATGGACATGGGCAGAGAGACAGAGTCTATTTAACCACTTTGCCATAGAAATGGCAGGAACATCAAAAGGTTAAAGCAAGCAAGCGATCAGCTTTTCAGTAAAAGTTAGATGATAGGACTCCACCACCCGTTCACATGCATGTGTTGCATCATAGAAAGAAAAAAACCTAAAACTGGCTTTGAGGTCTGGTAAGCTGCAATACATATACTGTATTTAATATAATGTATAATTTTTTCAAGTATGATGGTAGAATGTGCATGACTGTGGTCAACAAATAAGTCTAGCCATACAATGGCCGAATTTTGTTCTAACGTTCAGGCAGAAATTATGAAATATAGTTCAACCAGCACATGCAATAGTACCATCAGTGACTTGACAAACTCGAAAAGACCTTAAAAATTTGGTTTGATTGCCAATAGCTTGAATTTTAATGTTTGATATCGGGATGCACGCTATATACCAAATATCTTACAGTGCCTTGAAAAATTATTCATGCCCCTTGATATTTCCCACATTTTGTCATGTTACAACCAACAACATAAATGTATTTTATTGGGATTTTATGTGATAGACCAACACAAAGTGGCACATAATTGTGAAGTGGAAGGAAAATGATAAATGCTTTTCAAAAATGTTTACAAATAAATATCTGAAAAGTGTGGCGTGCATTTGTATTCAGCCCCCTTTACTGTGAAACCCCTAACTTAAATCTAGTGGAACCAATTGCCTTCAGAAGTCACCTAATTAGTAATAGTCCACCTGTGTATAATTTTATAAAATAAATACAGCTGTTCTGTGAAGCCCTCAGAGGTTTGTTAGAGAACCTTAGTGAGCAAACAGCATCACGAAGGCCAAGGAACACACCAGACAGTTCAGGGATAAGGTTGTGGAGAAGTTTAAAGCAGGGTTATGTTATAAAAAAATATCCCAAGCTTTGAACATCTCACGGTGCAATGTTCAATCCATCATCCAAAAATGGAAAGAGTATGGCACAATTGCAAACCTACCAAGACATGGCCATCCACCTAAACTGACAGGCCAGGCAAGGAGAGCATCAATCAGAGAATTAGCCAAGAGGCTCATGGAAACTCTGGAGGAGCTGCAGAGATCCACAGCTCAGGTGGGACAATCTGTCCACAGGACAACTATTATGCGGCGTACACACGAGCGGACTTTCCCGCCAAAAGTCCGGCGGACTAAGTTTTAAGTTCAGACTTAAAATTGTCCGCTGGACTCGCAAGTCCGGCGGACAATCCCGCGGTCTGTATGCTAGTCCGCGGGACTTTTGGAAATGAACGGACTTGCCGACACAAGATCGGAAAGTCCGTTCATTTAGAACGTAACTGCAGGTAGACGGGACTAGCGAAGGCAGTAAATGCCGCCGCGCTAGCCCAGTCACCTGGCATGGATTTAAAATCCCAAATCCATCTCAGACCCTTATCCGAGCACGCAGCCCGGCCGGCCAGGAAAGGGGGTGGGGACGAGCGAGCGCCCCTGAGCCGTACCAGGCCGCGTGCCCTCAACATGGGGGGTGCCCTGGTAAAAGGGGGGCTGTGCCTTATATAGGGACAAGGGGGTGGGGTCACATGCTCATGTCACATGGTGACCCCGCCCCCTATGATGTCACAGTCCCAGCATCCTCCGGGACTGTGACATCATAGGGGGCGGGGTCACCATGTGACATGAGCATGTGACCCCGCCCCCTTGTCCCTATATAAGTCACAACACTGCGCGTCTCTGCCATTCCAGCCAGGGACAGCGACAAGTCAACATCGGAAGAAGAAGAAGACGGTGACAGCGGCAAGAACAGAAGAGACCCCGGAAGACCCCCGAAGGTGGATCCAGACCCCCAGACGACGGCGGCGACGACGAAGAAGAAAGCCGGGCTCCTCCGCTCGGTAAAACAGCTAGGTAAAAGAGCAGAAGAGAGCGGTGGAGTCCGGCGAGAAGACCCCCCAAGACGGAAGAAGACCCCCGGAGCTGTGCAAAAAAATATTTAAAAAAAATTGAGTTTTTTTTATTTACACTTTTACACCTTAGGTGAATGGGTAGGGGTACATCGTACCCCATACTCATTCACATAGGGTGGGGGGGCCGGGATCTGGGGCCCCCTTATTAAAGGGGGCTCCTGGATTCCGATAAGCCCCCCGCCTGCAGACCCCGACAACCAACGGCCAGGGTTGTCGGGAAGAGGCCCTTGTCCTCATCAACATGGGGACAAGGTGCTTTGGGGTGGGGGGCACCCCCCATGTCGAGGGCACGCGGCCTGGTACGGCTCAGGAGGGGGGCGCTCGCTCGTCCCCACCCCTTTCCTGGCCAGCCGGGCTGCGTGCTCGGAGAAGGGTCTGAGATGGATTTGGGGGGGAACCCCACCCCATTTTTTCGGTGTGGGGATTCCCTTTAAATCCATGCCAGGTGACGGGGCTAGCGCGGCGGCATTCACTGCCTTCGCTAGTCCCGTCTACCTGCAGTTACGTTCTGAATGAACGGACTTTCCGATCGTGTGTCGGCAAGTCCGTTCATTTCCAAAAGTCCCGTGGACTTTTTCCCGCGGGAAAGTCCGGGCGTGTGTGGGCAAGTCCACACACTCGGAAAGTTCTGCGGAGCTCCGCTGGAACGTCCGACCGTTTGTCCTGCCGGAAAGTCCGAGCGTGTGTACGCCGCATTAGTCGTGCACTCCACAAATCTGCCCTTTCTGAAAGAGTGGCAAGAAGAAAGCCATTGTTGAATTAAAGCCATAAGAAGTCCTGTATGCAGTTTACGAGAAGCCATGTGGGGGACACGGCAAACATGTGGAAGAAGGTGCTCTGGTCAGATGAGCCCAAATTTGAACTTTTTGGCCTAAAAGCAAAACGCTATGTGTGGCGGAAAACTAACAATGCACATCACCCTGATCACACCATCCCCACTGTGAAACATGGTGGTGGCAGCATCATGTTGTGGGGGATGCTTTTCTTCAGCAGGGACAGGGAAGATGGATGGAGCTAAATACAGGGCAATCTTAGAAGAAAACCTGTTAGAGTCTGCAAAAGACTTAAGACTGGGGCAGAGGTTCACCTTTAAGCAGGACAACGACCCTAAACATACAGCCAGAGCTACAATGGAATGATTTATATCAAAGCATATTCATGTGTTAGAATGGCCCAATCAAAGCCCAAACCTAAATCCAAATGAGAATCTGTGGCAAGACTTGAAAATTGCTGTTCACAGACGCTCTCCATCCAATCTGACAGAGCTTGAGCTATTTTGCAAAGAAGAATGGGCAAAAATGTTACTCTCTAGATGTGCAAAGCTGGTAGAGACATCCCCAAAAAGATTTTCAGCTGTAATTGCGGTGAAAGGTTGTTCCAAAAAGTACTATTTTTCTCGAATGAACAAATTTCTAATAGTGTTTATGATTTTCAGTTGGGAAATTACATTCATTCCAAAATCAGATGGTGAAAACAAATGAAAATTTAAAGTACTTTTGAACGGCATTCGGTCATCGAATGTACAAAGAATTTTCATACAAATGTTCCACGCTTGTTCAAAAATCTATTAAGCTGGGTATACACTAGTAGAATTTTGTTTGACATTTTTCATCATAAGAACCTTGTAAGTATGTTTGTTCATTTTTCCAATCATTAGTTGGGTCAAATGCAGTGACGAGAAAATTTAAGGTGTAGGTAGAGTATTTATTTATTTATTGCAGGTACATATAGCGCCATCAATTTATGCAGCACTTTACATATACATTGTACATTCACATTAGACCCTGCCCTCAAGGAGCTTACAGTCTAAGGTCCCAAACTCACATTTATACATGCACACACATACTAGGGCCATTTTAGACAGGAGACAATTTATCTACCAGCATGTCTTTGGAGTGTGGGAAGAAACCCATGCAGGTAGTGTCGTGATTGAGATTTGAACCGACAACGATGAACCTAGTGCTGCCAGGTGGAAGTGCTAACCACTCAGCCACTGTGCTGAGTAAGATGTAAAATATTTCTCCAATGCACAATGCATGTCTAATGCCGCGTACACACGATCGGATTTCTCATCGGAAAAAACTGTGACGGTTTTTCCAACGGAATTCCGATGGAATTACGCTCAAGCGGTGTTGCCTACACACGATTCCGACGGTCAATAACACAGCGGCATAAAACACGTTCGACAGCACTATAAAAGGAAAGTTTAATGCTTCCGAGCATGCATCAAATTGTTTCCGAGCATGCGTCGGAATTTTGCGTGTCGGAATTGCATACACACGATCGGAAAATCCGATAGAAAGGTTTTCCGTCGGAAAAATTGAGAACAGGTTCTCAATTCAATGTCCGTCGGAAATTCCGACAGAAAAAGACCGTTGGGCATACACACGGTCGGAAAATCCGATGAAAAGCTCCCATCGGACTGTTTCCATCGGAAATTCCGACCGTGTGTACGCCGCATAACAGTACATGTGGTTTTCATGCAGGAAAGTCCATTCATTCCAAAATTGAATGTTAAAAGCAAATTCAATTTTGAACATTGAAATGCTCTGAGAATTTTCCTAAAAAATTTCACACAGACTTTTGTTTGAAATTTTACTTGTGAATACCCAGTGTAAGGCCAGCTGAAGATCCCTGTTCCTTAGGCTGGCCATACATTTTACAATTCTCTTGTACTTTACTTAACCACTTGCCGACCACTGCACACCGATGTACGTCGGCACAATGGCAGCGGTGGACAAATGGGCGTACCTGTGCATCCCCTTTAATTGGCGGGGCTAGCGGGCATTCATGCCTGCCGCGTAGAGACTGACCATGCGTGCAGGCCCCGCAGACTCGATGTCCGCCAGTGTCCCGCGATCATGTCATGGAGCCGCAGAACGGGGACAAGGCATTTCCCCGTTCGGCCTAGTCACATGACAGGGATCTACTACACCCTGTCATCGGGAGCAGTGATCGCTGTCATGTCAGTGGTAGCCCACCCCCCAACCCCACAGTTAGAATCACTCCTTAGGACACACTTAACCCCTTGATCGCCCCCTAGTGTTTAACCCCTTCCCTGTCAGTGTCATTTACACAGTAATCAGTGCATTTTTATAGCACTGATCTCTGTATAAATGACAATGGTTCCAAAATAGTGTCAAAAGTGTCCAATGTGTCTGCCATAATGTCGCAGTCACGATAAAAATCGCAGGTCACCGCCATTACTAATAAAAAAAAATTTAAGTGGATGTAAACCCGAATTATTTTTTTTTTTTTTTTTTTAAGTCATAATGTAGAGTATAAGATTTCCTATCATTTGAGCCCAGTCTTGACACAAAGAGTTAATCCAGCTCTGAGCAATCCTCTTTTATTGTTCAGTGAGATAAATCTTGACAAACAGAGAAAAACTTTGTCAAATCCTCCCCCTTGCTGTGAGTGACAGGTGATTTACATATCTCGTGCACTAACCTAAGAGACATGCAGTATTTTTTAATTCCCTCCCACTCCTTTCTTCTGCTTCTCTGCCAGGATTGGATGTTCCACACTTCAGCATAATCGGGCATGCTGAAGTCATGTGGCTACTTTCCTGTCTTTTCACTGGATGTTAGTGATCATAGCAGAAGTTCAGTGTAAGAAATACACAGGAGAAAATGCATATTGACAAGGGGAGTGTAGAGGTGGGCGGGGAGACTACTGACATCACGACTCCACCCACCAAGCTCCAGACAACAGACCCACCCACAGAATCTGCAGTTTTTCGGGTATCATAACAGACAGAGAGGAGACATTTGACAGGTAAAGATACATGCAGGAGATATGTATATCCTTATAGATAACCCCTATGGCAGTAGTTTAGAAAGGATGACATTGGGTTTACATCCACTTTAATATTAAAAATGCCATCCCCTATTTTGTAGACACTATAACTTATGTGCAAGCCAATCAATAAACGCTTATTGCGATTTTTTTTACTAAAAATATGTAGAAGAATTCATATCGGCCTAAACTGAGGGAAAAAATATATATTTTTTTATATATATTTTTGGGGGATATTTATTATAGAAAAAATAGAAAATATTGCTTTTTTTTTCAAAATTGTCGCTCTTTTTTGTTTATAGCGCAAAAAATAAAAACCACAGAGGTGATCAAATACCACCAAAAGAAAGCTCTATTTGTGGGGGAAAAAGGACGTCAATTTTGTTTTGGTGTAGCATCGCACGCCTACGCAATTGTCAGTTAGGGCGATGCAGTGCAGAATCGTAAAAAGTGCTCTGGTCAGGAAGGGGGTAAAATCTTCCGGGGCTGAAGCGGTTAAGCTGGCCATAGATGGTTTGAATCTCGTCCGGTTCAGCAGGAACTGGCCAAAATTTGAACCATGTATGGGCTGGCTGAATGCACCCAAGTTGATTAATAGATCAGCTTGGGTACAACCAGCCTGCCAAATTTTACATGCGATTATTGCAAGTGGCTGTTATAGCCAGTAGAAATAATCACTGTTTTGGTGGGTGTGGTTGCAGGAAAGAAATTCGCTCTATCTATGGCCTTAGATTTACCAAAATCATATAATATGGGGTAACATCGAAACACTTTCAGTTTGTATGCAATCTGGCAGGCCCTTGCACTGCAAAGTTGAAAGTAAATCTAAAGGAAACAAGAAAACTGTATAATGTATGGACAGCTTTAGTAGGATTGGTTCCGTTTTCATTTAGGTAGCTTTTTTCCCCCCTATATTTGACCCATTGTTTTTATGCACCATTTTGCTGCTGTAGTTACAGTAATAACATATGGAGGTCTGCCTGCATGGAGCTTCTCTTTGATGTAAAGGGAGCCACAGGCCTTGGCAGTAAATGGCTTTGTATGGTGTCCTCCCTGCAGGCGTTCACAGATAAGGTATCAGAACAACTCATAGCCAAACAGTAGCATCAAACTAACAATAACAAACAGCACCCCTTTCATTTTCACTTGTTTACCTACATATACATACACACAGCGACACAGAAGGCAACACAAGCACGGGTATAGCCAGGAATAAGTACACAGGTAAGAAAAGCAAACTGTACCGACAAACATATATCTTTTTGTGGCACACGGGCAGAGACATTTGCCGGTACAAAAAACATTGTGCCCGTGTGTATGTTGGTCTGCCCGACAGAAGCCGGCCGAACCAGCAGCTGACGACTCCGGATCAGCACTCTCAGCCAATAGAGTGTTCTGGCGGGGGCACCCCCTATCAGAACACAACAGCTCAGCGGGGGAGATCGCTGGACTAACCGTGCATGGTTAGTACAGCGGCTCCCGACCGGAGCTGTCAGTTAAAAACGAAAGTGTGTACCAGGCTTACAACTGGAAATGCATTAGTATATTTTTAACCAATTCAATACAGGGCACTTTCACCCCCTTCCTGCCCAGGTCATTTTTCAGCTTTCAGCGCTGTCACACTTTGAATGACATTTGCACGGTCATGCTACACTGTACCCAAATGAATTGTTAATAATTTTCTTCACACAAATAGAGCTTTCTTTTGGTGGCATTTAATCACTGCTGGGTTTTTTATTTTTTACAAAAAAAAAAAATCCCTAAAATTTTTAAGAAGTAAGTTTTGTACATAAGCAATTTTTCGCCGTCACTGATGTGCACTGATGAGGCTGCACTGATGGGCACTGATGAGGCGGCACTTATGGGCACTGATTAGGTGGCACTGATAAGGAGGCACTAATATGCCGCACTGATGGGCATTGATATGTGGCACTGATGGGCACTGATAGGCGGCACTGATGGGCACTGATAGGCGGCACTGGTGGGCGGCACTGATGGATGGCACTAATAGGCATTGATCGGCAGCACTGATGAGCAGGCACTGATGGGCACTAAAAGGCAGCACTGTCTGGCATCACTAATGGGCACTGAAAGGCAGCACTGTCTGGCATCACTAATGAGCACTGATCGGTGTCACTAATGGGCACTGAATGATGTCACTGATGGGTATTGATTGGTGGCACTGATAGGCAGTGATTGGTGGCACTGATGGGTACTGATTGGTGACACTGATGGGCAGCACTGGTGGGCACTGATAGGTGGCACAGATAGGCAGCACTGATGGATGGCACTGATGGGCACTGATGGGCATTGATGGACATCACTGATGAGCAGGCACTGATGGGCACTGAAAGGCAGCACTGACTGGCATCACTAATGAGCACTGATTGGTGTCACTGGTGGACACTGAATGATGTCCCTGATGGGTACTGATTGGTGGCACTGATTGGTGGCACTGATGGGTACTGATTGGTGGCACTGATGGACACTGATAGGCGGCACTGGTGGGCACTGATAGGCGGCACTGATGGATGGCACTGATGGGCACTGAAAGGCAGCACTGACTGGCATCACTAATGAGCACTGATCAGTGTCACTGATGGGCACTGATTGGTGTCCCTGATGGGCACTGATTGGTGTCACTGATGGGTACTGATTGGTGGCACTGTGGGCTTTACTGTAATCAGGGCACTGATGATCAGTGCCCTGATTACCTGTCTGGGTGTCCCCTGGAAGAAGATACCACTGATCAGCTCTCCTCGCCACACACTCTGTCAGTGTGAGGTGATGAGAGCCGATCACTGGCACTTCTACATATACATGTGACTGGCTGTGATTGGACACAGCCGATCACATGGTTAAAGAGCCACGTCATCAGCTCTTTACAAAGTTCGGGGTCATGCCACGTCCTAGGAACACGAGGCGCACGAGAACGTCGTTCTGGGGCAACGTCATATGGCGTCCACCCAGCACGAGAGCCAAACCACTCCTCCATTCTCAGTATATTCGATGACTTGACGAATGTCTCTTAACCGCTTCAATACCCGGCCATAGTCATATGACGCCCACAAGGTGGATCTACCATCCTGGGTGGGCGTCATATGACATCCTCGGATTCCCGGCCGCCTGGGGGGCGCGCGTGCGCGTGGCATCGCTCGGGACCCGGTGCGAGTGCCCGGCGGCCGCGATGTCCGCCGGGCACCCGCGATTGCCCGTTAAAACAACGGGACCGGGCGGGACCGTGGAGCTGTGTGTGTAAACACACAGCTCCACGTCCTGTCAGCGGGGAGGAGACCGATCATGTGATCCCAGTACGGAGGATCACATGATCGGTCTCCTCCCCTTAAGTCCCCTCCCCCTACAGTTAGAATCACTCCTATTAGGGACACACATTAACCCCTCCAGCGCCCTCTAGTGTTAACCCCTTCCCTGCCAGTCACATTTACAAAAAAGTGTCCGAAGTGTCCGCCGCAATGTCGCAGTCACGAAAAAAAAATCGCAGATCGCCGCCATTACTAGTAAAAAAAAAAAATTCAATAAATCTATCCCCTATTTTGTAGACGCTATAACTTTTGCGCAAACCGATCAATATACGCTTATTGCGATTTTTTTTACCAAAAATATGTAGAAGAATACGTATCGGCCTAAACTGAGGAAAAAAATAGTTTTTTAAAAAAAGAATGGGATATTTATTATAGCAAAAAGTAAAAAATATTGTGTTTTTTTTCAAAATTGTCGCTCTTCTTTTGTTTATAGCGCAAAAAATAAAAACCGCAGGGGCGATCAAATACCACCAAAAGAAAGCTCTATTTGTGGGAAAAAAAGGACGTCAATTTTGTTTGGGTGTAATGTCGCACGACCGCGCAATTGTTATTTAAAGCGACGCAGTGCCGAATCGCAAAAAGTGCTCTGGTAAGGAAGGGTGTTTAAAAGCCCTGTATTGAAGTGGTTAATGAATGGACTTCCCCAAAACACAATACACTGTCAGAAATGTGTTTGAGAAAATGTTTCCATCCTACTCCTTCAAATTTTCTTGTCACTGGGGTCAAAAATAAACAATGATTTGACCCCACTAATGATTAGAAAATCAAACAAACTGAAGTGGCAAAATATAGTACAAAATATATACAGGTTCTAAACAAAGGCATTGTATACAGAAACAATTAGTTACATAGTTACATAGTAGGTGAGGTTGAAAAAAGACACAAGTCCATCAAATCCAACCTATGTGTGTGATTATATGTCAGTATTACATTGTATATCCCTGTATGTTGTGATTGTTCAGGTGCTTATCTAATAGTTTCTTGAAACTATCAATGCCCCCCCCCCTGCTGAGACCTCCGCCTGTGGAAGGGAATTCCACATTCTTGCCGCTCTTACAGTAAAGAACCCTCTACGTAGTTTAAGGTTAAAACCTCTTTTCTTCTAATTTTAATGAGTGGAATGTAAATACGATTAAAATAATGGTTACTTGTAAAAAGATTAAAGCAGTATTAAACGCAAAAGCAAACATGTATTATGATGTAGCTTACCAATTCCTAGGTGTGATGGCTGCTTTAGTTTTCTTTTTTTAGCCATTCTTTCTTCTATTTTTATCTGGTGAATCAGCCAGCAAGTCTGTTGTTTTTCAAAAGCACATATTTTTTCAGCTCTCCAGCAGAATACATCAGTTTACATGGATGAGACAAACCACTTAACACTGGCAGAGGTGATTAAAATGATCAGATTTTATTCCTTCATGCAAAACCTTTATCCCAAAAAAAAAAAAAAAAACTGTTAGCTGTAAGCTGGAGTTTGGCTTCAACTTATTAGTGGTTCTAAATTTGCTAATACATTTAACGCTCCTCTCCCCCCAGACTGACAATGCTGCTGTCTGCTGTGTCCCCTGTACTCAGTCCTCCAGAGTTATGTGTTTCTAATTCAGGAGGTGTGTTAAGCCTAGTACACACGCCTAGTACACACGGGCCAAATGCCAGGCGACCATGGCCTGTGTGTATGGCAGCCGGTCCAACAGAAGTCGGCTGTCTGGCCAACACTTGTCGGACAAGCATGCGGGAAAACCATCAGCCACCTGGCTCCTGATCAACGCTCTCAGCCAATGGCTGACAGCACTGACCAAAGTGTTCTGGTGGGGGCGCAGTCCCTCTGTCAGAACACAATAGCTCAGCAGGGGAGATTGATGTACTAACATCAGATTGTTAGTACAGCAGCTCCAACCTGAGCTTATTTTTTTTTTCATTCAACCTGCTGGGTTGAACGAAAAATAAATGATAGTGTGTACCAGGCTTTACTGGACAGATCACCAGGTAAAAACAGAGGGGAAAAAGTCAAAGAAAAGAAAACCAATGCAGCCACCACATCTAATGATTGGTAAGCTACAATATATAACATTTTTGGTTTTGGGTTTATTACTGCTTTAACCTGTAGCTGACCGCCCACTGTCAAATGACGGCGGGACGGTGCAGCTCTTGTGGCGGGCCGCCGTCATATGACGGCGCTCGCTTTTTGGCCACTAGGGGGCGCGCGTGCCCGCCGCGTAGCTGGGGACCCGATGCGCGTGCCCGGCGGCCGCGATGTCCGCTGGGCACCCGCGATTGCCCGGTAATCGAGCAGGACGTGGATCTGTGTGTGTAAACACACAGATCCACGTCCTGTCAGAGGAGAGGAGACCGATGGTGTGTCCCTTGTACATAGGGACACCGATCAGTCCCCTCCCCCAGTCAGTCCCCTCCCCCCACAGTTAGAATCACTAAGATAGGGTACATATTAACCCCTGCAGCGCCCCCTAGTGTTAACCCCTTCCCTGCCAGTCACATTTATACAGTAATCAATGCATTTTTTATAGCACGGATCGCTGTATAAATGTGAATGGTCCCAAAAATGTGTCAAAAGTGTCTGAAGTGTCCGCCGCAATGTCGCAGTCACGATAAAGATCGCAAATCGCCGCCAGTACTAGTAAAAAAAAAATAATAATAAAAATGCTATAAATCTATCCCCTATTTTGTAGATGCTATAACTTTTGCGCAAAACCAATCAATATACGCTTATTGTGATTTTTTTACCAAAAATATGTAGAAGAATACGTATCGGTCTAAACTGAGGAAAAAAATTGTTTAAAAAAAAAAAAAAATTGGATATTTATTATAATAAAAAGTAAAAAATATTATGTTTTTTCAAACTTGTCGCTCTTCTTTTGTTTATAGCGCAAGAAATAAAAAACGCAGAGGTGATCAAATACCACCAAAATAAAGCTCTATCTGTGGGGAAAAAATGATAAAAATGTTATTTGGGTACAGTGTTGCATGACCGCGCAATTGTCATTCAAAATGCGACAGCGCTGAAAGCTGAAAAATGGCCTGGTCAGGAAGGAGGTGTTCGTGCCTGGTAGGTAAGTAGTTAAACTGCAAACCGACTAATTAATAGCCTTTGCACTACTGTATGATGGGCCTCTTTCACATGGGCCTAGTTGTTCACGTTCTCAGCGGTGGCTGTCCTACGGTTAGCATACAATCAGGAGGGGATATACTACTTCCGGTCCACCTGTTTGAATAGGGACTCCATTGCAGCAAGCCAGTCCCACACACAATCCTTCTTCCTACATCATCGCAAACCAGCTGTTTCTTCTTGGTTCAGGCAGCCTCCAGGCACTGGGTGGAAGCTGGTGCCTCTTGGGAAATGAGAAGTACATATTCCAGGAGAGGGTTACAAATCATTTTTGTCTAGGTGGCAAAATCATTTTTTTTTTAGTGAAGCGCCCCTTTTTTTCCATGCAATGATGCCAACTTCTGACCAAACAAATGGTCACTGCCCTCACCTATAACTTACCTTTGCAGCAAGGAGCACATGGAAGGGCATCACATGCAAAACAAAACCAAAGAAATTCTTGGCTCAACTTACCGACCAGCCTGCAACCAACCAAATTATCTTGTCTAACAGTATGCGTTAAAAACAGTGGTTTAGTCTGCACACATTTGCAAATACATGCCTAAGGTGCAAAGCCCCATCAAGGCACCCCAGTATTTTCTGTAGTCCTAACTCTAAGGCCCCTTTCACACTGGGGCGGTTTTCAGGCGGTACAGCGCTAAAAATAGCGCCTGTACACCGCCTGAAAAAACCGGCCCCATTCACTCCAGTGTGAAAGCCGGCGGGCTTTCACACTGGAGCGGTGCGCTAGCAGGACGGTAAAAAAAAGTCCTGCTAGCTGCATCTTTGGAGCGGTGTAGGAGCGGTGTATTTACCGCTCCTATACCGCTCGTTCCCATTGAAATCAATGGGAAACCGCGGGGATACCGCCCGCAAACCGCCGCTGCAGCGGCGGTTTGCGGAGGTTTTTAACCCTTTTGCGGCCGCTAGCGGGGGTTAAAACCACCCCGCTAGCGGCCGCATACCGCGGGTAAAGCGATGGTAAGCAGCGCTAAATATAGCGCTGCTTTACCGCCGCCGCCCCGCACCGCTCAGGTGTGAAAGCAGCCTAAATCCTGAGAGCCTCCACAGTAGAAGCACATGCATTATAATAGATAGGCAGAGGGCAGGTGAGCCTGGAGGGAGCCCACCCCTCTGTAAAGGCACAGGGGCACACTGGACACCCAGCATTTAGCACAATGGCAGCAAAGGTGTCCAGTGTGTCTCCTCACCAATATTTCAACAGTACAAAAAAATGTCACCGTCCCCACCTTTAACTGGTCTTTGCAGCAAGGATAAGGTGACCAGATTGTTAAAATGAAATCCGGGGACTGCGATATTGCGGTGGACAAATCGGACACTAATGCCGTGTACACATGACCGGTTTTCCCGTCGGAATAAACTCTGAATGTTTTTCCGACGGAGTTCCGACAGAGTTCCGCTGAAACTGTCTTGCCTACACACCATCACACCAAAGCGGTGACGTACAAAATGTACGACGGGACTAGAAAAAGGAAGTTCAATAGCCAGTAGCCAATAGCTGCCTTCTCGTACTTGCTTCAGAGCATGCGTTGTTTTTGGTCAGTTGGAACAGCGTACAGACGAGAGGTTTTCCCGATAGGAATTGGTTCTATTTCTAGGTCTGTCAGAAAAGTCAGATGAGGCACACACACAATCGAAATAGCCGATGAAAAGATTCCATCTGACTTTTTCTGTTGGACATTCCGCTCCTGTGTATGTGGCAGTAGTGACACTTTTAACACTTTGTGGAAACCAGTGACACTAATACAGTGATCAGTGCTAAAAATATGTGCTGTCACTGTACTAATGACACTGGCTGGGAAGGGGATAACATCTAGGGCAATAAATGGGTTAAATGTGTGCCTAACAAGTGTTTTCTCACTGTGGGGAGGTGCTTTTACTAAGGGAAGACATAGATCCCTGTACCTGCTTTGCAGGAACACAGGATCGATGTCTTCCACACTGACAGAATGGTGAACTGCCTTGTTTACAGGTGAGTCCGCCGGATCTGCTGATTGGATCTGATACCCAGAAATGCAGGATCACGTATATAAGTGATCCTGCGCAGCTTAACCACCCTCTAGCAGTAAATCTGCTATCAGGCGATCGGCAACTGGTTAAGATCATCAGCATTATGATAACTCACAGGCGGCAGGCACTCTATCATGGCTCTGGCTGGCTGTCACAGTGTGTCACATAACATGGCTGCTGGGTGCTGATTTTGTTAACTTATGACCTATAAGTGTCTGTGAGTTCTGATACCATCCATTATGCCAGAGAGACAGGCACAGTGCAATGTAGTCTATTCACAGACACCCCCAAAGCACACCTGTGTTGAAGCCTTGAAGGCACTGGCAGCCCCACGATTGGATCTGCTTCCTCTCTATTCCTGCTGCTGGACATCGTCAGCTGAGCTCAGCTGCCTCCCTCTGCCCGTCGCCACCACCTGCCTCACAGCATCTCAGATCTCACTCTCCGGGCCCCGGCTACTACTGGGTAGAGAGCGGAGGAAAATGACTCTGCCGGGGAAGGCAAGGAGATAAGCAGGCAGGCGGCTGGCCGGGATTTGAGCCAAGGCTGAACAACATGTGAGCAGAGCTGAATGGGCATGTGCCGGAAACTGAAGAAATAGTCCATTTGCTCTGACCAGCACATCATCATCAGAAAGGGACACAGATAATGGAAAAAATACACCCCCCTAAGCTAGTATGAGTGGGGGTGTGTAATTCAGATTTTTTTTTTCTGCACTGACTGTCTTTGAAAATTGCCCCAGCTCCTGTTGAAGTCAAATCCGGGGACAAAACCAGGGACAGACTTGGTCCGAGGAAAGTTTCCTCAATCCGGGGACTGTCCCCTGAAACCCGGGGACATCTGATTACCCTAAGCAATGAGCACATGGAAGGGCGACACATGTCAAACAAAACCTGAGAAATTCGATGCTCAACTTACTAACCAGCCTGCAACCAACCAAATTGTCCTGTCTTGTGCTACTCATCTTTGATCAAATCTGGCCATACATTGCGAGAAGAGGGACATTGGTATTTGCACACAGAGCAACAACAGAAAATAGTACAGGCTTTCACATAACAGGCTGCTTGGAGAGTAGTTGATCGTGTCCAATCACCCTACACAGTCTATATAGGGTCCCAAGCTGGCCATACATCTTTAGCTTTCTTTTTTTTTTTTCATTTGGCCAGTGAAAATCCCCCCACTGGGATATTGCATTCTGACAGCTGCACCTGCCTACACACACACACACCAATCCGAATTGTGCCAGTCAAAATCAAAATTGCTCTTTCTCTTCCCGATCTTCAAAACAGCATGTCATGATTCTTTCTAACAAGTGCAGAGAGTTCTCACAGCTGGGGGGAAAAAAAATCTGGGCAGCCTGCCAAGTTTAATCACAACATGCGAATAAGTAGAAACAAAGTATCTTTTTGTTCTTTTATCAAAGGAAAGAACTCCGGCGTGTAAATGAAGGAAGTTTTTAAAGACCAAACCTTTTCTGCCATTTGTTGATTACAAGTAAAAAATCATTATTTTCTGCTAGAAAATTACTTGGAACACCCAAATATGATATATTTTTTTTTTTTTTTTAGCAGAGACCCTATAGAATAAAATGGTGGATGTTGCAATATTTTATGTCACACCGTATTTGCGCAGCGGTCTTTCAAACGCAATTTCTTTTTAAAAAAATACACTTTAATGAATTAAAAAAAAAAAAAAACTAAACAGTAAAGTTAGCCCAATTTTTTTGTATAATGTGAAAGATGTTACACTGTGAGAATCATGAGAGAATTGTGAGCTTTATTCTAAGCAAAAGAAAAAAGGTGGTTCTCATTTTAGCCAGAATCGTACCGCTCTAGAAGTACATTATGTTAAAGAGGGACTGTACCTGAAATTTTTTTTTTTAAAAGCCAGCAGCTACAAATACTGCAGCTGCTGACTTTTAATAAATGGACACTTACCTGTCACAGGTTCCAGCGATGTCGGCAGCAGAGGCCGATCAATCGCTTGGCTCTCTGCTGCTGCCGGCGCCATTCTCGGTGAGGGAATCAGGAAGTGAAGCGTTGCAGCTTCACTTCCCGGTTCCCTACTGCGCATGTGCGAGTCGCCTAGCGCAATGAAAATCACCCGCGCTGTCTGCTGGGACCCATGTGTGTCCTGACAGACAGCGCGTCGGGACAGGAAGAGGCATAGACTCCCGTGGGAGTCTATGCCAGGAAGTGGGTGTAAATACCTGTCTTAGACAAGTATCTGCACCCCCCTCCCCGCTGAAAGGTGCCAAATGTGACACCGGAGGGGGGGAGGGTTCCGATGAGTGGAAGTTCCACTTTAGGGTGGAATATTGCTTTAAGATCAATGACAGTAGGGAGAATGCATGGGGCCTATTTTGCTATGGGGCCCCCATGATCTATAGTTACACCTCTTGGGTTAACTCCTTTTTTCTCCAATAAAATGAATAAGATCGTTTTTCTATTTATCTGGTGTGGTGTATTTTCCCCAAGGTGGAGTTTTCGTGGATTGGATTCTTAGTGGTGAATTATGGCCACGAGACTTGGCTATGTTCTCCAGTTACCTACCATGGTATCACATGCACCTTGCCAGACTCTGCATTATGAAGATTAATCAAATAATTAGGAAAGAAAGTGACAAGTTTACCACCGGCATGTGTAAGTGACACAACCTTCTGTGTAATAAAACCCGGTCTTGTTTTATTTTAGCTCACATTTTCACTTTACATTATGACAATATGGAAAGCAGCAGAGCACAGAACTGCTGGCTAATCATCTAATTTACAATCTAACAAGAGAAAACAGGTTGGATGGACTAGAAACAGATGGAACGTAGACTGAAAGTCTGCTGCTACAATCACAGGGCCCTGGACACAGAACAAGACCAAACGGGCTGCTGCATCAAACACCATAGAACTCCAAAGTACCTGTCAATAGCACCAATGACTGATGATATCTCCCCATGAGACAAAAGGATAAAACAGACGTGCATTCACATTTTCTCTGGAACAACTGTTTGTGATAATAACTAACAGCAATACATAACAATAGAACTTTCTTAGGACTTATGATCTTAAGCATAATTATTTGAGAACATGAAGGATGCCTTATTTACTATATATAGTAAATAAAAAATATATAAAATATATACTGTTATATACTGTGTTTATACACATATATATATATATAAATGATACTGTATATATATATGTGTGTATATATATATATATATATATATATATATATATATATATATATATATACAGGGGGTCCCGAGTTACGAACTCGTTAGGGACTGCCCGCCTGTACGGAAGTTGGAAATGTTCGTAAGTCGGCCACGCATGCGCAGACCGACAAATACAGAGATTTCCGGACATTTCCGATGTTCCGTCTAATGCCGTTCTGCGCATGCGCGACAAATTACGGACATTTCCGGCATTTTCCGAGGCTCCGTATGGCCGCGCATGCGCAGAACGGCCGAAAGACGGCGAAAAACACAGAAAAATGGCGGAGGGTCCCCGCAGCGCCCCGTTCGTAAGTAGGGGTTGTTCGTAGGTCGGGCGTTCGTAAGTGGGGGACCCCCTGTATATATATATATATATATATATATATATATATATATATATATATACACACAGTGCATCCGGAAAATATTCACAGAGCTTCACTTTTTTCCACATTTTGTTATGTTACAGCCTTTTCCTCAAAATTCTACAAACAATACCCCATAATGACAACGTGAAAGAAGTTTGTTTAAAATCTTTGCAAATTTATTAAAATCCCATGTACATAAGTATTCACAGCCTTTGCCGTGACACTCAAAATTGAGCTCAGGTTCATCCTGTTTCCACTGACCATCCTTGAGATGTTTCTACAACTTGATTGGAGTCCACCTGTGGTAAATTCAGTTGGTTGGACATGATTTTGGAAAGGCACACATCTGTCTATATAAGGTCCCACAGTTAACCGTGCATGTCAGAGCACAAACCGAGCCATGAAGTCCAAGGAATTGTCTGTAGACCTCCGAGACTGTATATCGAGGTACAGATCTGGGGAAGGGTACCGAAAAAATCCACAGCATTGAAGGTCCCAATGAGCACAGTTGTGTCCATTATCTGTAAATGGAAGCAGTTTGGAACCATCAGGACTCTTCCTAGAGCGGGCCGCCCAGCCAAACTGAGTGATCGGGGGAGAAGGGCCTTAGTCTGGGAGGTGACCAAGAATCCGATGGTCACTCTGACAGAGCTCCAGGGTTTCTTTGTGGAGAGAGAACCTTCCAGAAGAACAACCATCTCTGCAGCACATTACCAATCAGGCCTGCATGGTAGAATGGCCAGACGGAAGCCGCTCCTCAGTAAAAGGCACATGACAGCCCACCCGGAGTTTGCCAAAAGGCACCTGAAGGACTCTCAGACCATGAGAAACAAAATTCTCTGGTCTGATGAAACAAAGATTGAACTCTTTGGCCTGAATGACAAGCGTAATTTCTGGAGCAGACCAGGCACCGCTCATCACCTGGCCAAAACCATCCCTACAGTGAAGCATGGTGGTGGCAGCATCATGCTGTGGGGATGTTTTTTAGTAGCAGGAACTAGGAGACTAGTCAGGATCGAGGGAAAGATGAATGCAGCAATGTACAGATATATCCTTGATGAAAACCTGCACCAGAGTGCTCTGGACCTCAGACTGGGGCGAGGGTTCATCTTCCAACAGGACAATGACCCTAAGCACACAGTCAAGATAACAAAGGAGTGGTTATGGGACAACTCTGTGAATATTCTAGAGTGGCCCAGCCAGAGCCCAGACTGGAACCCAATTGAACATCTCTGGAGAGATCTGAAAATGGCTTTGCACTGACGCTCCCCATCCAACCTGATGGAGCTTGAGAGGTCCTGCAAAGAAGAATGGGATAAACTGCCCAAAAATAGGTGCAAGCTTGTAGCATCATACTCAAAAAGACTGTAATTGGTGCCAAAGGCGCTTCAACAAAGTATTGCGCAAAAGCTGTGAATACTTATGTACATGTGATTTTTTTATTTTTAATAAATATGCAAAGATTTGAATTTGCTTGTAGAATTTTGAGGAAATTAATTTAATCAATTTTGGAATAAGGCTGTAACATAACAAAATGTGGAAAGAGTGAAGCGCTGTGAATACTTTTTGGATGCACTGTATATATATATATATATATATATATATATATATATATATATATATATATATAAAATGTGTCCAGTTTAGGATACACAGCACAGTGGTTTTGCATAGCTACCCCTATCTTAAAGCATATCTAAATCCATAAACAGAAATAAACTAAAAGTACAAAAAGACTCCATGCTTAGTGCTAAAACTAAATGAAATAAGGTAAGCTGCACACAAAATGTCCGAATACCGAACACAACTAGAATATGAAAAATGGTGCACTATCTCTTTAAGATTGAACAACACATATAGTGTCAGGGCTGGGCTCAGTCCTTCCTTCTCAAAGCTGGCCGCTCAGCTGTCGGCTAATTGCCAGCTCCTTTCTCTACACAGTGACTCACCTGTTGATGATATCTTGCTCGTCAGTCCTGCGTACTTAAGCCGTCCAGCCCATATGATCTCTGCCTTCGCCTCGGTCACATCTCTAGAGATGCTCTCCGGTGTTCCAGTTAAAGACTTGCTTGGCTGACATTCCTTCTGGCTCCAGATCCTGCTTGCTGTTCTACTACGCTCATCTCTGGCTCCCTGACGTTTTGGCTTGTCTGACTATCCGTTCTGGTTCCTGAACTTTGGCTATGTTTTGACTACGTTTACTCTGTTTATCTTTTTATTATTATTAAACAAGTGAGATTTAACTGTACTTCTGTCTCAGTCTGATTCATGGTTTCTGACAATAAGTGAATAAGTGCAACAAATATGAATTTGCATACAATTTATCAAGGAGAAATACATATATATAAATTAAAGTGGGGTTGCGGCCAAAAAAAAATGTGGCTTAAAAATCATAAAAAAAGAAAAAAAATAATTAATTGGAAAAAAAAATGTTTTTACTCACCTCTAAATGCCTGTTGCTAGGGGGTCCCTCGTAGCCTGCCACCTTCATTGCCCGGGCTAAACGTCACTTCCTGTAGGCGCCGCACAGTCATCTGGGACCTGTCATGTGTCCCAGATGAGTGAATGTCGAATCACGGCGCATAGCGCCGCTCGCGCATGCGCAGTGGGTGCCCGGCTGTGAAGCCACAGCCGGGTTCCCACATTTAAGAATGCCGGCGCCGCGAGCGGAGCGGGGAACGAGGGGGGGTCTCGTTCCCCCGCATCGCTGGACCCCGGGACAGGTAAGTGTCCGATTATTAAAAGTCAGCAGCTGCAGTATTTGTAGCTGCTGACTTTAAATTTTTTTTTTTTTTGTTGGCGCTCCACTTTAAGTCCATAGATGCAAAAGTAAAAAGTCCAACATAGATGTGTTTTGTGCCAAAAAATCCTGTGAGTGTTATATACCGGTCCCATAATGACGACTATTACAACAAAATGCATCGGGCAGAGTAACAAACCAAATATATAAATCAAGTTGGGGAAAATACTGCGCTATCCAAAATGCATTAAAGAAATAGTAAAAAATAATAAATAGTGCTGCTGCAAATCATATTGTGAGATACCCACACTTAAACAAATAATAGAACCAAATGGTTCTATTAAAATATATAAATCAAGTTCAACAAAAAATCTCTAGGGCTGTTACTGATTAAAATTTTCATGTTCGATTAATCGTTTTTTTTTTCAATCGATTAATCGACTAATTTCGATTAATTATAACGCACATACAGATCCAACTACTTTTAGCTGATCTCCTTGCATTGCAGTGGTAAATGTGGTATACACTATATACAATCATCCGACACTAGTTCGTTTCCACAATCTATGATTTAACTTCACAGTTCACAGAAAACAAAGAAAAGATCTAAGTGCTCACCGCAAGTATAAGATTTAATTTTTGTGTTCAAACACAAACTACTCACATAAAGATGATAAAAACACAGCATGTAAAGCCGACAATCGTGTTAGTTCCATAGGGCAGCAGCGGGTGACGTCATGCGTAGCTCCACCCCCATACGCATTACGTTCAATCAGAACTTCAATGTCACCGGACTCCTCCCCCCTTCCCTTCATTAGCAGACGGAGGCACTTGGGGAAGGGGGAGGAGTCTGGTGATGTTGATGTCTATAAGGTCATCGGATCTCCGACGGAACTCCCTGAAGACCCAGAAGACGGCGGAGAGGTGAGTACCTATCAAAAGAATTAATTAATTAACCACATGCCGACTGGGCCATAGCCGAAAGACGGCTACAGCACGGTCGGCTTATCCTGGGTGGACGTCCTACGGGCGTCCTCCCAGAAACTTGCTCCCCCTGGGGCGCGCACTCGGGAACATCTGTGACTGCCGGGTCCCGAGGACCCGGCGCATCAAGGATCACGGTAAACTGCCACTGATATCGGCCGTTTACCACGTGATCACTCCATCAAATGACTGAGCGATCACATGTACACAAACCGGCGTCACGTCATGACGCCGGTTCCTCCCTCCCCTCTCTGTACCGATCGGTACAGTGAGAGGGGAGAAGCGGAAAGGGGGGGGAGATAGGACCAGCGCTGTGGGCTGGATGTGTAGTGCCCACAGCGCTGGTCAGTGACAGCAATACACTGCCACCACTCTGCCACCACTGTGCAACGCTCTGCCACCACTGTGCAATACTCTGCAACCACTGTGCAATGCTCTGCCCCCACTGTGCAATGCTCTGCCACCACTGTGCAATACTCTGCCCCCACTGTGCAACGCTCTGCCCCCACTGTGCAACACTCTGCAACCACTGTGCAACGCTCTGCCCCCACTGTGCAATACTCTGCCCCCACTGTGCAACACTCTGCCCCCACTGTGCAATACTCTGCAACCACTGTGCAACGCTCTGCCCCCACTGTGCAATACTCTGCCCCCACTGTGCAATACTCTGCAACCACTGTGCAATGCTCTGCCCCCACTGTGCAGTACTCTGCCCCCACTGTGCAATGCTCTGCCCCCACTGTGCAACGCTCTGCCACCACTGTGCAACGCTCTTCCACCACTGTGCAACGCTCTGCCACCACTGTGCAACGCTCTGCCACCACTGTGCAATGCTCTGCCACCACTGTGCCATACTGTGCAACACTGCAACACTCTGCCAGTACTCGCCAATACTCGCCAATACTCAACCAATACTCACCAATACTCTGCAATAAATTTTAATAGAAACAAAGAATTTTTATTTGTTTTTTTTTTTACCGAATTTTCAGTATATTTTGATTTATAGCGCAAAAATTAAAAAACCCAGCTGTGATTAAATACCACCAAAAGAAAGCTCTATTTGTGTGAAAAAAAGGACACAAAATTCATTTGGGTACAGTGTTGCATGACTGAGTAATTGTCATTCAAAGTGTGAGAGCACCGAAAGCTGAACATTGGTCTGGTTAGGAAGGGGGTTTAAGTGCCCAGTGGGAAAGAGGTTAATTGAGGAATTAATCTTAATCTTAATTTAATTTCCATAGCCCTAAAAATCTCACATTGTGAAGTATTGCCCACTGTTGGCGCTATATAAATACCCTATAATAATAATAAAAAATCCTGTGCATGTTATACAGCCAGCTGCTCTTCCCCACACCACCAGATGCATACACTGCTTACCGGAACTCTTATGCTACGTACACACGATCGTAATTCTCGTCAGAAAAAGCTCTGATGGTTTTCCCGTCGGAATTCCGACGGAATTCCGCTCAAACTGTCTTGCCTACAAACGGCCACACCAAATTCCGACCGTCAAGAACGCGGTGACGTACAACACTACAATGAGTTCAATGCATCCGAGCATGTGTCGAATTGTTTCCGAGCATGCGTAGGAATTTTGTGCGTCAGAATTACTACAGGCGATCGGAATTTCTGATAGAAACCTTTTCCGACGGAAAAATTTAGAACATGCTCTCAATTTTTTGCTGTTGGAAATTCGGTCAGCCAAATTCCGATGGAGCCTACACACGGTCGCATTTTCCGATGAAAAGCTCTCATTGGTCTTTTTCTGGCCGGAATTCCGATCGTGTGTACGTGGCATTAGACATCTTATGTGGGGTACACACTATAAGAAATTCGGGCAAACGATCGTTCTGATTTTCCTCGTTGTTTCGCAGCAAATCGGAACAGATGAAAGAAAATCCGTACACAAATTCTCGTACGACAAAGACTTTTTTTTTGTTGTTTATTGTTTCTGATCATGCGCAGTCTTTCGTTTCTGAAAACGGTACACATTAAGCAAAAATCGCTCGTTCTATTCCCATACTAGAACATTTTTGGAGCTTGTCCCTTCAGAAATTTTTGTTCAGAAGGTCGGAATCGGCTGTAGAAAGTTGTGTACACACTATACGATAATCGTACGAAAGTTCTTTGGACGAAAATTCTTGCCCGATTTTCTTACAGTGTGTACGAGCCCTAAGTCATAGAAGGCTAAAAGCACTCTATAATGAATAAGCATCCAGGTGGCTTTCTCTGGCAATAAGATGTACTCAACAACAATGATCAGCTCCATCCGCAGCACCACATGAACAGAAAGGCTAAACAAATACTGTGTAATACTGCCAGGTGATTTTTATTAAAAATACCATCAAATACTCACAAACGTCAAGAGAAAGAACCGCCGAATACAAAGCCACACTGGGTTGGCAGACGTAATGACACCACTGTTAGCTCTGGCCAACGCATTTCGCTGTAACAGACATCATCAGGGAACTGGTATAGAACACTTGCAGATTTTTTTTGAGCCAAAACACATCTATGCTGGACTTTTTACTTTTGCAACTATGGACATGATTTATATATTTATTTCTCCTTGATATATTGTATGCAAATTCATATTTGTTGCACATAACCATTTCCCTTCACCATAAACAAAAATTTAATATATTACAGTTTACAATGCCTTTGATGAGGTGACTGCATTTCTGTTTTAAGACTTTTCATTTTCTTTATTTATACCTGGTGGTCCGAATAAAGTGTAAATTACAATCCGTGCTACCTTAACTGACAATAATAAATATACCACCAAAGTGAAAATACAAAAGCAGAATTCGTGTATGCACCTCAGTGCTGCTAAAAAAGCTTAGATAGACCAATAATAAACACAATAAGTGAAGCGCAATTTAAAATTCACAATATAAATTATAATGACAGCATACCTGCTTTGATCCTATTGAATCAACATAATACGCTTATATAAAAATATATATACACCACTGTGCATTCAGTGCAATAACTCTCTTCCTTGTGAAACCTTCAGTGACCACTGCTCACCTCAGCTTCAGTACCCACAACAGAGTCTAATAGGCATCGGTCTTGATCCTCCTCCTTGGCCACTGGAATAATGGATCTTCTTCACTTTCCCCTCTCCCAATCAGAAGCTCCAAATTCAGCATTACCATATGATAGGGAACACAAGAAAGAGACCCATAGTGCTCTCTATTTCCATAATATATTGAATAAAAACAGGGGAAAAAAATACTTACAAAAATTCCTTGAATAGGCATGCAAAGATGCAACACTTCAACGGTAATGACGTCACAGGCTCGGCTCCTCCCACCTCTACACGTTACGCCCCATGATTGGGCTTCCTCAGTAGGCCTACTGAGGCCTAGGCATTTATATAAGCTTATTATATTGATTCAATAGGATCAAAGCAGATATGCTGTCATTATAATTTATATAGTGATTTTTGAGTTACGCTGCACTCATTATGTTGATTTTTGGTTTATACCTGGTGATCCGGCCTGTAACTAACTTCATGTCTTAAGGTAGCTACACTCAAGGTACACTTTATTGTATCTACAGAGGCTCAAAGTCACAATCTTGGACAGCAGCATCGTCAACCTGTTGAGAGGGTAAGGTTAGACAGACTAGTAGATTGAAAAGGATTTTACATAAATAACTAACAAATGAAAGCCTAACACCCAGGGCAGGACTTACCATTGGGCTTGACTGGGCTCAAGCCCATGGGCCCCGCCCAATAGGGGCCCCACCAAGATACATAGTGTACTCGGCTCGGCTCCGCTCACAGTCACGCCCAGTCCTGCCCTATGATGGACATAACACAGGGACTGGGCGTGACTGTGAGCTGAGCCAAGTACACTAGGCTACTCTCGGATCTGCGAGACGACCCGAGAGCCACCAAGAGGACCCGAGAGCCACCGAGAGGACCTGAGAGCCGCCGAGAGGACCTGAGAGCCACTGAGATACACAGGACTCTGTATCCCGGCAGCGCCATTTTTAAACTTCAAGACTGCAATGACAAGGCTGCAAATGACACTGGGGCAAGGCTGCAAATGACACTGACAAGGCTGCAATGACACTGGGCAAGGCTGCAGATGGATGGGCAAGGCTGCAGATGGACACTGATAAGGCTGCATTGATGGGCATTTAAATGTAAGTTTTTTCCTTAAAATTCCCTCCTAAACTTGGGGTGCGTGTTATATGCCGGCGCATGTTATATGCCGATAAATATGGTAATGTATAGAAGGTAGGGCCCGAAAGTGACTCAAGCCCAAGGGCCCCCACCACCCTAAGTCCTGCCCTGCTAACACCCACTAAAATTTTTACAGAAACAGGTGTTTATCCTTTTGGGACATAGATTTTAAGCATTCCTGTCAGTGTTAAAGCAATATTAAATCCAATAACAAAACTGCATTAAATTGTAGGTTACCAATTCTAAGATGTGGTGGCTGCATTCCTTTTCTTTTTTTTTTATCTTTTTAAAAACTGTAATTTATTTTTACCTTGTTCTCTGGTCAGTAAGTCTGTTATTTTTCAACTTCTTTTAATAGACCAAGCTGTCCAGCAAAAGTGACAGTTAGAGGGTTAGGACAAACCATGTAAAACTGACAGGGGTTCTTACATTTACATTTATTTATGCAACACCTTTAGCCCAAAAGGGAAAAAAAACTGTTTGCCGTAACTGTTTATAAAGTGTTAGCTTCAGTTTGTTCGTCAAGTCTACTTAATTCTGCTAGTATATCTAACACTACCCCCCCCCCCCCCCAGACTGACAGTCCAGTCTGCTTTACTATTTCATCCAGAATGCAGACACCCTAAGGGGACACCAGTTACAGGTGAAATAAAGGACAAAAAAAAGCAAATGCAGCCACCACATCTAAGGATTGGTAAGCTGTAATATATTACATTTTTGTTTTTGAGTTAATAACACTTAAAAAATGGTTTGCTGCAAACCTAACTCTAACTGCCATTTTTGCTAGACAGCTTGGTCTGCTAAAGGAAATAAAAAATAACCAATGTACTCTGGCAGTAACAAAAGGTGAAATACATTTTAACCACTTTACGACCAGCGCACAACGATGTACGTCCCTTTTTTGAAGAGAGATATCTCGGTAATGGCAGCAGCTGCTGCACACAACCGAGATATCCATCTATTCAGGCGCCGGTCGTATTTACGATAATGGTGGTCTCTGTGGCGGATTCGCCGCGAGATCACCGTTATCGGTGGCGGGAGAGGTGCCCCCACCCCTCCCACCGCTCTCCCGCGCCCTCCGCCGCTTACCGGAGCCGTCGGCGGAGGCGATCGGGTCCTTTCATCTGCTGGGTATGGAGATGAGTGAGGCTAAGTTGGCCCCCACCCGTCTCTATACCATAGCAGGGCGGAAGCGACGTCTAAACATCCCTTCCGCCTATATTTCTTAAAGGAACATTTTTTCAATGTCATTTTTTTAAATGACATTTTATTTTTATTTTTTCATTTTTTTTTGTTTAAGTCTAAATATGAGATCTGAGGACTTTTTGACCCCAGATCTCATATTTAAGAGGACCTGTCATGCTTTTTTTCTATTACAAGGGATGTTTACATTACTTGTAATAGGAATAAAAGTGACCCAATTTTTTTTTTTTTAAAGTGTAAAAATAAATAAAATCAAGTAAAATAAATAAGAAAAAAAAAAAAAAATTCAAAGCGCCCCGTCCTGACGAGCTTGCGTGCAGAAGCGAACGCATGCATGAGTAGCGCCCACATATGAAAACAGTGGTCAAACCACACATGTGATGTATTGACGCGATCGGTAGAGCGAGAGCAATAATTATAATAATTATAATAATTATAGCCCTAGACATCCTCTGTAACGCAAAACATGCAACCTGTAGAATTTTTTAAACGTCGCCTATGGAGATTTTTGAGTGTAAATGTTTGACGCCATTCCACGAGCGGGCGCAATTTTGAAGCGTGACATGTTGGGTATCAATTTACTCGGCGTAACATTATCTTTCATGATATATAAAAAAATTGGACTAACTTTACTGGTGTCTTATTTTTTTATTCCAAAAAGTTAATTTTTTCCAAAAAAAGTGCGCTTATAAGACCGCTGGAAAAAAACGGTGTGAAAAAAAGTATTGCAACGACCGCCATTTTATTCTCTAGGGTGTTAGAAAAAAAACCAATATATAATGTTTGGGGGTTTTAAGTAATTTTCTAGCAAAAAAAAACTGTTTTAAACATGTAAACACCTAAAATCCAAAACGAGGCTGGTCTTAAAGTGGTTAAAAAAGCCTAAAAAAAGAAAACAAATGCTGCCAGTACATCTAAGGATTGGTAAGCTACAATATATTCTTATTATTGGGTTTAGATATTCTTAAAGTGGTTGTAAACCCCATTCATAAAATCTGACCTGGGCACACATATCTGTAGTGTTTCCTGTGTCCTGTGTATTTCTGCTGCTCTGTTCCTTTGTTATCAGCATGATAACTTCTGACAAGCTCTCCAATACAGGAGATAAAAACAGCTGGAAATTTGTGTTGGGGAGGTAACTTAGAGACAGATAAGCAGAGAGCTTGCCTATTCACAGCACATCTCTACAAGTTTCTTCGTTCCTCTGCCTATGTAGAGGGGGGGTGTGCCTTTCCTCCAATCAGCTGTCACACAGTGTATGCCCAGACTCCCCACCCACTGCTGAAACAGGAAGAAAGATTTGTAACATGATGTGCACTTTCTAAAGAAAACTGAAGACAGCAGATATACAAATAAAACTTGTGTAGGGAGATTTGGTTCATCTCTGTGTATCATCTGAGGCTGTTGACTTCACTGGGTATAGGAGAGGGTTTACATCCACTTTAAATAAAAAAATATAGACAACTTGCGCTGTTTTTCCACCTAAATATTCAAGTAATCTTTGAATATTCATGCAAAATGGAGATGTTGCCTACAATAGACAGACATATTTCATCATATAGTATATTCATTTTTAAAATAATAAATATATCATTTTGTTATATTTGTTCAATAAATGAAAAAAAAAAAAACAATTACCTGTTGATCCTTCCAGAAATCAACTGATAACTTCCTGTGATCTCTGCCTATGCTGCACTCTGTAACTTTATTCCCACCTGTCTCTGTGGACCACAGAATCCCTTCCTTCTACGTAATGGAGAAGAGGAGAGATTTTTCTCCATAGATACATTGTTCCGGTGGTAGACATGTGCAGAACAAAAAAAAATTGTTTTGTTTCATTTTGATTTGTTATTTACATCAAATTGTTTAGTTAAATTTGTTTCATTCGTTTAATTCATTTTCGGAATTAATTTTGTTTATTTGTTTTCAAATCGATTACAATTTTTTGAATTCCGATCGATTTGAAAAGTTTTCGAATTCAAATCATTTTCCAATTTCCAAAGAGAATAAAATAGAACAGAAAATAAAGGAATAGAATAGAAAAAATAGAATAGAATAGAAAATAATATAACAGAAAATAAAAGAATATAATAGAGTAAAACTAGGATAGAAAATAAAAGAACAGAATACAATGAAATAGAATACAATTTAATAAAAAAAGAATAGAATTAAATAGAAAAAGTATAACTATCTTCTAAAATTCTAATAGAAAAGAATAGAATTAAAAGAAAGGAGAAAATATATTATAAAAAAAAATAATAACCATTTTCCAAAATTCAAATAGAATCTATTAGAATTTGAATAGAATAGAAAATAACACAATAGTAGAGAAAAAAAAACAATAGAATAGAATAGAATGAATATAACCATCTTCTTATTCTAATTTATTCTTTTCTATTCTATTCAAATTTGAATAGATTTTATTAGAATTTGGGGAAATGGTTATATTCTTTCTATTCTAGTCTATTGTTTTTTTTAATAATACTCTTTTTTATTTGTTTATTCTTTTCTATTTCATTATTTTATTTTCCATTCTATTCTTTTCTATTCTATTCTATTATTTTCTATACAAATTCAAATTTATTCTATTCCAATTTCGGAAGATGGTTAAATTATTTATATTCTATTCTGTTGTTTTCTTCTATACTATTATGTTATTTTTTATTCTATTCTAATCTATTCTTTTCTATTATATTCAAATTGATTATATTTGAATTTTGGGAAATGGCTATATTCTTTCTATTCTTTTTTTTTTTTATTCAATTATTTTCTATTCTATTATAGTCTATTCTATTTAATGATATTGATTTTTTTCTATTCTATTCTTTTCTATTCTATTCCTTTCTTATGTATTCAAATTCAAATTTATTCTATTTGAAATTCTAATTTCAGAAGATGGTTATATTCTTTCTATGTTATTTTATTCTATTCTATTTGTTTCTATTATATTTTAGTCTATTCTGTTCTTTTATTTTATATTACCGTATTTATCGGCGTATAACACGCGACGGCGTATAACACGCACCCCGAGTTTAGGAGGGAATTTTAATGAAAAAAACTTTTTAAGGAAAAAAACTTACTTTTAAATGCCCATCAATGCAGCCTTGCACAGCATCCATCTGCATGCTTGTCAGTGTCATTTGCAGCCTTGCAGCCTTGTCAGTTTCCATCTGCAGCCTTGTCAGTTTCCATATGCAGCCTTGCAGCCTTGTCAGTTTCCATCTGCAGCCTTGCAGCCTTGTCAGTTTCCATCTGCAGCCTTGCAGCATTGCAGCCTTGTCAGTTTCCATCTGCAGCCTTGCAGCCTTGTCAGTTTTCATCTGCAGCCTTGCAGCCTTGTCAGTTTCCATCTGCAGCCTTGCAGCCTCCATCTGCAGCCTTCTCAGTTTAATTTGCTTCCTTGCCCAGGCTGCAGTTAAACTGCAGTGACATGTCAGCATCACCGCAGTGTGAAAATGCCGCCGCCGAGATACATAGAGCCGGTCCTGTGTATCTCGGCTCTTCTCGGCTCTTCTCGTAGTCCCGCCCAGTCCCGTCCTATGATGGACAGAACGCAGGTCCAATGGCGGGACTGGGTGTGACTATGAGCGGAGCCGAGCGCCGCCCATATACATACAATAGCCGAGTGTACTCGGCTAGGCTCGGATAGCTCCGCTCACAGTCACACCCAGTCCCTGTGTTATGTCCATCATAGGGCGGGACTGGGCGCGACTGTGAGCGGAACTAGCAGAGGATAGCCGAGTATTCTCGGCTATGTATAGATATCGGCGGCACTCGCTCCTCCGCGATTTTCGCCTGATTTTAAGGGGAAAAAAGTGCGCGTTATACGCTGATAAATACGGTATATTTTGTTCGGTTTTACTCTATCATATTCTATTCTTTTTATTTTCTGTTATATTATTTTCTATTTTCATATATATATATATATATATATATATATATATATATATTTTCTAATCTATTCCTTTATTTTCTATTCTATTTTATTCTCTTTGGAAATTGGAAAACTATTCGAATTCAAAAACGCTTCAAATTTGAAAACTATTCGCATTCGAAAATTATTCAAAAACTATTCTAATTTGAATTTTGTCAGATTTATTTTTTTGTGTTTTTTCGGATTCGTTTAAATTTGGTACTATTGTAATTTGGAAATTCAAATAAATCAGAATTTCCAAAAAATGAAAATTTGTCTGAACTTAAATTCGGAATAAAACAAACCACACATGTCTACTCGGTGGACCACAGAATCCCTCTCCTCTATGGTATGGAGAAGAGGACAGGTGTAAATGTTTGTAGTCTTGTTCTAGGATGACAGCACTGCTCCTCATAGACATTATAAAGTGAAAAAAGACATTATAAAGTGAAAATTAAGAAAAAAACAACAAACACATCCAACACATCTAAGGGCCGGTAAGCTTCAATATATTAGGAATTTTATACACTTTTATATACACTTTTCACTTTTTCATGACTAAAGGGACATTTATACCTGCACAAAAGTTAAGCAAGTAAACCGAGTGGTTCTAGTCCAGGCACCTGGAGTTGGTCATGGTTACCTATCTTGCAAATAACTGGTTTGGTTTCCTTTGGCTTTGCCCCAACACTTCTGGCTTCCCTCTCATCAATAATGGTCAGTGAAGCTGCTCATCACACTAGGTGCATGAAATCAGGAGAGTTAAAGCTCACTGGGATGTACAATCTTTTACTACCAAGATGCAGAGCAATTTGGAACATCTCGGCGATCACTCTGAACATTTGTCTATTTGAGTCTGTATCTGACAAGTCACAGGGATGATCATCAAGTTTCCTCAGCGAATTTCTCACTGCTTGTGTGTATTTTTTTTATAGCAGCCAGGGCCGTCTTTAATATTGATTGGACCCTGGGCAAAAATTTTCTTGGGCCCCCCCATGCAGTTTCGCTCTCCACCTGCTCTGAGACATACAATAAATAGCAGCTAGGCATTGTTGTGGGCCCCACAACAATGACAGGGCCCAGGGCAGCTGCCCCTTTTGCCCTGCCTTAAAAACGGCCCTGATAGCAGCCACAATCCTGGAGCTTCTAATGATATCCATACATGTCATGGTGCAAGCACAGGCTGGTCATTGGGATATACAGTGGTTGAAGGAGAACTCCACTTACCGCTATTGGCATCTAAAATGGCATCGAGAAAAGCTGTTACAAGAGAATTTTGTAGGGCGTCATGTTTAATCCCAATGAAAAGGTTGGTTTTCATGTTTTACCTCTCTCTTTATTACATGAAGTCACTGACCTACAATAAGGATTTTCTCTGGCATTCTCTGACGCTCATGATCTGCATACTTTTTAGGGGGTCAGTAAAAATATTCAATTTAGTGAGTTGTTATAACAGACAGGCTATTAGCATTTACAGAAGTTTGGCAGCAATATCAGCCCCTGCATTTCTGTCTTGACATGTTTACTTTACCACCATGGTTGTTTCAGAAAAACTGCATGTAAGAGAGTTGCTGCCCTTGATAGATTTTACCTGCCAGTTGTTTTGGTGCTAAGGTGGAGGCCATATATGATCTGGAAGGAGCAGCTGACAGCATTTTGCATTGATAGGAAGAGAGAGAGATGGAGGTGTATGTAGTGTTGACCTCTTCGGAGGGTTATACGTAGCAAGGTCTATGACTTGGAAAGAAGAGGGTGGAGGAGGGTGTTGGGGTGAACTGTACCCTCCCAGATTTTATTTGCACCCCCCCCCCAGGTCTCTGAGAGTGCATCCACTGATCTATGAGCCAGTCTCATTTGGGGCAGTTAATGTAAGGGAAAACTCTAATGCAGACATTTGATGTAAGGAGGAGGCACTCTGACTTATGCCCCGTACACACGGTCAGAATTTCCTACGGAAAATGTCCTATCGGACCATGTTGTCGGAAAATCCGACCGTGTGTGTGGGCGCTATCGGACTTTTTCTGTCGGAATTTCCGTCGGAAAAAATTTTAGATCCTGCTCTCAAATTTTCCGACAACAACAAGACTTTTTCCGATCGTGTGTAGCGAATTCCGACGGACAAAGTGCCACGCATGCTCAGATCACATTACAAGACCAAAGCTATTGGCTACTAGCCTCTACGTAGTTCCGTTGTACGCAACGAACGTCACCACGTTCAGAATGATCAGATTTTCTGACAACTTTGTCCGACCGTGTGTATGCAATACCAGTGTCGGACAAAATCGTCTGAAAAAATCAGACGGATTTTGTGGTCGGAATTTCCGATCGTGTGTATGGGGCATTAGACAATCCATTTAAGGGGGCACTGTGATGGGGCACTCTGATTTGGACACCTGATGTAACAGGGCACTTCAATTTGGACACCTGATGTAACAGGGCACTCCAATTTGGACACCTGATGTAAGGGGGCACTCTGATGGGAACAGTTGATGTAAGGGGGCACTCTGATGGGGACAGTTAATGTAAGGGGGGACTTGGCTAGGGACTCCTGATGTAAAGGAGTACTTTGCTGGGGACCCTGATATAAGGGGAACTCTGGTGGGAACAAACAACTGGCCACTGCCCCCATCTATAACTGGCCTTCACAGCAAGGAGCACATGGAAGGGCAATGCATGCAAAAAAAACAAAGAAAATTCCCAGCTCAACTCACCAGCCAATTTGCTACCAACTGAATTATCATGTCTAACAGTTTGCGTTAAAAACAGGGGTTTAGTTAGCACACATTTGCAAATACATGCATAAACTTCAGAGCCACTCCAAAGCCTCCTAATATTTCTGCAGTCCTAACTCTTGCAAACTTATCAGGGCCTCCACAGCAGGTGCGGTTCGTGCACAATGTGCCTTTTTTTTACTACACCCCAGATCACATAGGCTAAATCTGGCCCTGCTTGGAGCCATGGTTTGGATTATAGTGGCACCACAGCCATAGTTCATCCCCTCCTCAGCTTCAGAAGCTAGAAATAAGCTATAGACTGTACTTTGCCACCTAAATTTGGACAACTACCATTTCCTTGGGAACTGTAGGCTACCAAATCATTGGAATGTAATACACCATCTGTATGGAATACATTTGTATTTTGTGGCACAGGAACTGTTCAGTAAACAATTGTTATCACATACCTTTAAAAGGAGCCCAAGATGACAAGGGTGGCCTCATGCACAATTCTAGTCTAGCACCCCTGGAAGTTGAGACAGGACCTGCAAAAGCTGTAGAATGGTGCGAAACTGGTGACTGGAAATTGAGAGTACTGGAGTTACATGTGCACGAATTCTGGTAATGCACAGAGGATTCCCCAAGTTCAGGTAAGCTGAACTGGTGAGCGGAATCAAGGTCAGGAACAAGCAGTTACAAAAGAAAATTGGCCGCACACCACCAGGAGCTTGAATGAAGTGAGATCTATTATTCACATGTGCCAAACATAGACAGGATACAACAAGAAAATAGGTAGACGCGTTTAACACAAACCCAACATGCTTGTTGCTTATCGGGTAGGGAACAAAAACGTTGGGTTCTGGTGGTGTGCGGCCAATTTTCGCCTGTACCTGTGATTATAAGGTGGTGAGTCGGGGGCCGGCACTCACACTGGATGGCTGACCAGTGACCACTTATTCCCCTGAGCGGTGTGGACACTTTCTGACACTGGATGAAGCACTGGTTGGCCATGTGCAGTCAGTGAGGTACCAAGTAGACAAGCAGAGTCATGGTAAGTAGACCAGGTGTTTGGTAACAGAGAGCAGCAGTCATGAACAGATAAGAAAATTTCCAATCTATGATGTGTATATTGTAAAGTGCATACATGTGTGCAAAGTTGTGTTTCTACTTAGACATTCTTCACACGAATATGTGCATGCTTATGACTTGCACAATGTTTCTGGTGGCTTTAATGATAAATTTAACAAAATAGACCTTGTCTTTATGTAAATTAAGACTACATTTTGATCGGATGTGAAGTGGATACAATTCTGTAAAGGCTGTAGACAGCCAGGCACAGTAAAGCCCTACAACTGTCCTAGTGGAGGTAAAACAGGCGTAACACCTATGCCAAGTCTATACCAGATGAAATTCCTTGTATGCAGCCAGTTTGAGATAGGAATGATGATGCTCAATTACAAGGGTTGGCCAGAGTGGTTACTAAGTAGGTTCCTCTGATGTAATGGCCAAGATGTTTGGGCACCTGTGTCACACTGGCCCCAGCTGTAGATGCGACCTCTGAAGTGAAGTGTGAGCGTTCCTTTCCAAGACTTACGGCCCGAGAAGTAAACTTGTATAGTGCCTGTTTTGTAAACCGGAGGGACAAGGTGGGGCTTTAGCTTACTGTAATTGCAAAGCTGTCCTATAGGTCTAAGAACTGGCTTAACAACCCAGATGCTAGAGGGCCCTCCAACATAAAAAGGTGCATATACAATATTATTTTCTTCATATGTCTCTAACAGTCAGTAAACATGTTTGAATGCTTGAATGAATCAGTATCCACAGCAATACACTGCTTTTATCAAGATTCCCGCTGGTACCTGAAATATGGTATCTCCAGAACTCTTTCAGATAAGCAGTGAGCTATATAAATAGTAAATTCTCCAAGTTGCATGTGCTTCTTTAAGTGAGTGTACATTTGAATAACAATAATAATATTTGAATAATATGATATTTCTACTTTACTGCTCTCAAGCCTCAGACTCAACTATGCATATTCGTTATATTTAATAGGGTTACTGTTGATGCCAAATGTTATGAAACATGGGGAGTACAGCAAAAAAAACACTTAGGGGCTGATTTATTAAAGGCAAATAGGCTGTTCACTGTGCAAGGGAATTTGCACCGTGCAAGTGAATTTTCCCCAGCGCTTAGTGAATGTGGTGAAATTTCACTTTGCAAAGCAAACCCAATTATGTGCATTTTGCTTGCACATTTTGCTTGCTCATGATTGGATGATGGAAGTCAGCAGAGCTTCACCTTGTTCACTAGGCTCTGGGGAAAATTCCCTTGCAAAGTGAACAGTCTCTTTCCAACCTCTAAAGCTGGGCATCGACAGATTGCAATTTGGCCAGTTCAGCGGGGGGCAGGCCTAATTTTAATCTGTGTGTTTACCCTCCCTGTTCAACAGAAGTCAATTATTAGATCGACTTCTGATGAATGGACACGCTGGAAAACTTTTTTCAATCAGCAACTGCAGCCACTGAACAGTTTATTCTGACAGCACTGGGAGCCACTGTCAGAATACAATATCCTAGCGGGGGGCCTCCATCCACCTAGCTTGTGCTCAAGTCTGCTAGCTAAGCAAAAAAAAAAAAAAAAAACTATCCATCTATGCCCTATTTATTAAATATGGCCTTGCCTAACCATGCCATAGCTTTAAGAAAAAAAATATTGATTGGCACATTTACAAAGAACAGCAATATGCTTTACAAATGTGCATCATGTTTTCTATTCCAATGGGTGCAAAAAAAAGCTAAGAGCATGAAAGCACAATCATGAGATCCGTTAGTCATGTGACTGGCCTCTCTTCCAATTACAGTGTTTGCTCTGCATCCCACAATCTCCACACTACAAATAACAAGTAAAATGCAGTCATAGTCTGGAGCAGTGTTTCTCAACTCCAGTCCTCAAGGCGCCCCAACAGGTCATGTTTTCAGGCTTTCCATTATTTTGCACATGTGATTTGATCAGTTTCACTGCCTTAGTAATTACCACAGCCGTTTCATCTGAGAAAAATCCTGAAAACATGACCTGTTGGGGTGCCTTAAGGACTGGAGTTGAGAAACACTGGTCTGGAGTACAGTATAGGACAGATAGTGGTATTCACTCTGCTCTAAAATGACCCGTAATTCACACGATCGGAAATTTGGCCAGCAAAAGACCGAAGAGAGATTTTCATTTTTTACTCTTATTTTAGTTGAAGAGTTTTTGTTTTTAGCAGCTACAAGGTAGAACTTCAAGTCCTCACTACCAATCCTGAAGAGATAGGAAATCTCACCAATTGGGACACCACAGTAATAGAAACCTGATGGAGTTCTAACCCTCCCATAATATTTTTCTAAAGTTGGGTTTTAAGAACTGTTCTATTGAGGTCCATACACAGATTATCATTTAAAGACAACAGAACTGATATCAGTGCTCCAAAGCAGAAATGTGTCTAGAGCTTAATATTTCCAGGGTCAAATCTGAAAACCTTGAAAATGTTCCTGCAAATCAGGGTCAGCTGGAGACTAAAGGTGGACCCGAAACAAATAATAAACAATGACTGGAATTTTAGAACGTCATAGAAGCATCCATTGTTCCAGCCATGCCAGTCCATTCCGGCCAGTGTCTTGTTTTGAGAGCCTTGTCTATCACACTGCCGCTACCCACTAGGCCTACCTTCAGCAGGAAATGAAGCTCTCAGTGTGATCAGACATGGTCTCTTGTCTGAATTTGCTGTGCTTGTTTTCCAAACACTAAGCTTTCAACTTTTTTTCTTCTCCTTTCATATTTTCCAAAGGTATTTCTGTTAGCTGATTAGAGCTGCTATGAAGTGACCTTTAGTCTCCTGTTCCCTCGCCTCCCTCTCATGAGTTAAATGAAAGCCTTCCTCTACAGGGTACTTACAGCTAAGGCACCATGGCGCTAGCTGCAGGTTGCTTTCATTACACTGATAGGATACATGTGCTGTTTTTTTATCTGTAGCATTTTCTCAGTAATTCTGCACTTTAAAGTCTCAGCTGTCTACCGCTCTGCAGACAATTGTTTAGTGTAACACTATCCGGAAAAAGCTGATAAAATGCAGATGTGGCGCGGGCTCTGAAATTTGTGGTTTGTTAAGTGGTTTCTCGGTCATACTTGCCCGTGGCGAGTACGCCTCCCTGCCAGGCTCCCTTTTTCTTTCTTTTTTTTTTTTTAATTAAAATGTTGCGAAGACATACATGATAAAGTGTGGGCAAGTCCTGAAAGCAAATGAAATGCGAGATGAAAAGCTGATCTTTTAAGACCCTTATGTAATCAGGGAGTTTTGTGATCACCGCGCCGTCTTACTGATTTAGGGGCTGCAGTGCTGCGTTTCTTAATGTTTTTGTTTACCAAAAAAGAAATAGGAGCAGTTTTGGTTAAATGTACATTCATGTCTGATTGATGATTAAAAACGCTCCATGCATCGCTCTCAACTGTCCTTTTAGAATCCAATCCCTCTTTCCTTTTCACTTGTTTCACTTGTTCATCTTTTTGACCTGATGCGGAGACCTCTATATATAAAATCTACTATTTAACTTCCAGAAGTGTTATATTGCACTAAACCTTTCATCCAACATCTGAATTACTGCAGTTTTTCTTTTTTGAATAGTAAATATAAAGGAAAAGTAGAGGTAAAAAATACACCATGAAGCATTATTCTAAAGCCCCATACACACGGTCGGATTTTCCGATGGATTCTGTCCTATCGGACAATGTTGTCGGAAATTCCGACCGTGTGTAGGCACCATCGGACAGTTTCCATCGGATTGTCCGACGGACAAAGTTCTATCTCCTGCTGGAAAAATTTTCCGACAACAAAGTCCGATCACACCAATTCCGATCGTGTGTAGCGAATTCCGACGGACAAAGTACCACGCATGCTCAGATCACATTACAAGACCAAAGCTATTGGCTACTAGCCTCTACGTAGTCCCGTCGTAGGCAACAAACGTCACCACGTTCAGAATGATCGGATTTTCCGACAACAAAGTCCGACCGTGTGTATGCAACACCAGTGTCGGACTAAATCCGTCGGACCAAATCCGATGGATTTGGTGGTCGGATTTTCCGACCGTGTGTATGGGGCATAAGACCCCAGTAAATGGGTCCTTGGTGCAAGGACTCGCAGTCCAGCATCATTTAACCTGGTAGATGACCACTTCTGGATTGCACAGCAGTGAGGCTGGGGAGACAGCACGGAGAGGAAGTGAATATTGCAGCATTATATTTAAAAAAGGGCAATATTAAAAAAAAGTGGAATTGGGCTTAAAGGAAAGCTGGCTATAGATGGTTCGAATCTCGGCCAGTTCAGCAGGGCCGGCCGAGATTCAAACCATGTATGGGCAGGCTGAATGTACCCAAGTCGATAAATTGATCAGCTTGGGTACAACCATCATGTCAGATTTTTGGCATACGATTATTGCCAGCAGCTATAGCCGCTGACAATAATCAGTGTGCTCTCTTGGCAGGGATGGCTCCTTGCACCCCCCGCCGGGAGAACACAATAGCTCCACAGGAGGGGTTGCAGGAAAGAAAATTGCACCATCTATGACCTGCCTTAGTCTGCATGTACCCTTCATATCTTAACAAACACACAAGGCATTAAAGCTCAGTAGAAAAGATACACTGGACACAGATAGTCAAATATGTTTCACAATAACTCCCTGGGACCCACTATGATTTTCTTCCTGATTCGACTGTCAGATGGGTGTCGTGCACACGCTGCACTGTTGGTATAGACAAGGGGTCTCCAAACTTTCTAAACAAGGGGCCAGATTACTGTCCTTCAAACTTTAGGTGGGTTGGACTGTGGCCGTCAGGAGTAGAAAAAGTCCACTGGTGTCATTGGCAGTAAAAAATCCCCCCGTCATAGGAGGCAGTGGGAGAAATAGTGTCCTATCAGTGTCAGTGAGAGGAATAGTGTCCCATCATTGGTGTCAGTGGCAGGAATAGTGCCCCATCATTGGTGGCAGTGGGAGGAATAGTGCCCCATCATTGGTGGCAGTGGGAGAAATAGTGTCTCATGATTGGTGTCAGTGGGAGGAATAGTGCCTCATCATTGGTGTCAGTGGGAGGAATAGTTCCCCATCATTGGTGGCAGTGGGAGGAATAGTTCCCCATCATTGGTGGCAGTGGTAGTCATAGTGCCTCTTGATTGGTGTCAGTGGGAGGAATAGTTCCATATAATTGGTGGCAGTGGGAGAAATAGTGCCTCATGATTGGTGTCAGTGGGAGGAATAGTGCCCCATTGTTGGTGTCACTGTCAGGAACTATGCACCACAGTTGCTAACAGTGGGGGCAATAATGCCCCAAGGGCTGGATAAAATCAAGCAAAGGGCTGCAAGCGGCCCTTGGGTTGCAGTTTGGAGACCGTTGGTATAGACTAAAGGATAGCTTTACAACATTCTGTAAATGGAACTATAGCAGAATGAACCCTTCCTGATTCAGATTTTACAGCTTCATAAAATGATAAAAGAAATGTTGAAATAACTGTCCTACAGCAATGAAAATTCCATGTTCACTTTGTTACCATTTAGGAGACCTAATGCCAGAGCATTATAGTTCAGGACGTGGCAAGCCCCCACCAACTGAGCACTATGTGAGTGCATCTTATACTGTTACCACTTTGCTAATTTTTTAATAAAAGAATGCATCACTATTTGACAACCAATAGTCTATTTTTTATAGCCAGCTTTTTATATTAGCCCACTATAGTGAAAACCCCTTTCTGTGTTTACGCCTTGCTAGTTTATTCGAAATATACCCTAAAAACAGTTCTGGGCGTGGCATCTTATACTGTTACCACTTTGATAATTTTAAATAAAATAATGCTTCACTAGGATTGGCCTGGCGCTTCTCTTTCTTTCGCCTGCCTTCTTATCTCTCAAAGTCATCGGGTTCCCAGCCCACGCCTGAAGCAGCCTCGCCACTGCCGCGTCAGTTACACCAGAGACTTACTTAAAGTGGTTCACCCCCCCGGAACATTTCATCAAGATTCCCTTTCTTACGTTTATAACTTTTATTCATATCATTTATATTTTTCTCATGTCGCTTTCATATCACTAACCGGACTCAAGTGTGTGTGTTTTTTTACCACTCTTTGTACTTATTAGGCTTTCTAGCGCTGATTTTTACACCAGCTTTCTGTGTGTGTTTTTATCTCAAATAGTGATTCCTGCCAAATTGGTTGAAGTTTGAGCCATGGGTGACCCTGTATGCACCACTCAACTCAACAAACTTCAATGTGGAAATCAAAGGAGCCAGGCCAAAAATTCTCTGCCAAGCAGTGACTGCAGCCAATCAGATTGTATTCTGGCAGATGCAGGGAGGAGGAATCTATTGTTTAGCATGAATAGAGGAATCTATCAATTTCTCTTGTTCACTGGCAGGGCTGAACTAAAAAAAATCTTAACGTGTATGGCTAGTCATATCCTAGAGCAGGGTTTCTCAACTAGGCTTCCTTCAGAGGTTGCTAGGGCTTTCTTGAACAACAATGACACCATTGATCTCTTTAGCTATCTGTAGAGGGGTAATTCTTCCCAATGACCACTAGTTGTAAGGAGCATTCTTCAGACTGACCATCACATGAATGTATCATGAGTTGTACATAAAGTCATTTTTAGCAGGGGTTCCCTGGGAAAAGAAAGTTATTTCAGGGGTTCCTCTGTGTTGAAAAGGTTGAGAAAGGTTGCCCTAGAGGATGTTCCTAAAGGGCCCACCAGGCAAGATTTCTGCTACTTAGAGAAACTCATTGTAACAGTTTAGATTTTTATCAAATATTTAATAAATTCTAATTAAATATGGTGTAAGTTAATATCTTAAAGATGAGTTTTACTTCTTTTCTTTTACCCTGCAAAGTAAAAGCATAATCTGCCACTATGCATCGCATACTAGCACATTATGTGACCTGAAAACGAAGCCCGCACCGTCCCCACTGCAGGCCGCATCCATGTTTGCCCCTCTTCCTTCCGGGGCCATGGACTCCGGCTCTGTGACTGTCAGGAGCTGCGTGACGTCGCTCCCGCCGGTCAAGGCACTCGCTCGTGAAGAAATGGCACGGGGGGGGGGGGCGTTTCTTCACATCCCATGCACCAATGACATCATCTGTGCATCGCATGCACCAATGACATCATCTGCGCATCGCATGCACCAATGACATCTGCGCAGTATACAGCAAATATCTCCCAAACGATGCACGTTTAGGAGAAATTTACAGTACCTATAGGTAAGCCTTTTTTCTAGGCTTACCTATAGGTACAACTTGCAAAGGGAGGTTTGCAACCTCTTTAATTTACTCAAAAACATAAAAGGTGTGTGGCAAACATTTTATGCAGTTAGAAATGTACATATGACAGGGGATATATAGGGTTACCCATAACAAGGATATAACACAGGCTTTGCCCAAGGTGCATATCATTTTATACCATTAAGAGACACTGGAATAGACCACCCCTACACATCAAAGTGCTTTATTACATGCTTCTGCTGTAATCACGTAAAGATAATGCAAGGTCAGTCAAAATGAAAAGTGTTATTTCAAAACAACTAATCGTTATTGAAATAAATGCCTGACTCCTATTTCACAGGGTATTAAAAGGGGTTGGAAATGATATCTAATTGTTAAGCAATGTTCAGTGGATATGTACATTGCTGCTAGCAATTTCTCTAAATGTGTAAATTAGTCAATCCTCTAATCTGCATGCTTTGAAGTGGACATTACACTCTAATGATGGGGGATACACAGTTTAAGTGATGTTTGATGTCCTGGTATCTTAACATAGTTGTCTTGATATAAGAAAAGTAAAAACGAGAGATAGGACTCTAAAAGAAAAATAGTTAAATAGAAGGAGAAGCCAGGGCAGCAGCTGATACTGGCACTTCAAAGCTTAGCCAGGCTAAAATTGCTGTCGATTGCTCCACACAAAAGTGTTCCCTTGTGGATGACAGTGCATGGTGACAAAGTTCAATTGGCAACAGGAGCCAGAAAAGATCAAAGGCTTCCCATTGTAATAGTTCTGTTCCATGAAGAATTGCTCATTGTTAATAGTTCTCCAGCCTATACCAGCTAGAACTGCATATCAAGATCCTTGTTTCTAAAGTTACCCTGTATCACACATATATATATATATATATAAAGATTGATTATTTTATCTCTTTGTTTTAAATAAATTAAAGTTCTAGTATTATTTACAACATGCAAAGAAGAAATAACGGTTGACTTTAGCTTTGAGAAAAAGGTTGATATTCCAGTGCTGCATGGTTAGTTTGAAAAAAACATATTCCAAGTTAGAAAGTCCATGGAGGCAAAAAAATTGAAAAAATTTGTAAATAAATAAATTGAAAACCTAAATTCCTTGTACAGAAGGCATATACGTGTAGGTAGGGAATCTGGAAGAATCAATGTCACACAACAGTTTTTGTTAACGGGAACCTTTATAAGCATGGCTGGCATTGGAGTAGAAGTTCAAGGCACTTAATAGAACCATAGAGTTTATTACAGCCCCTGTAATATATTTGAAACAGATGTTACTAGAGGACATCTTCTGCTAGAGGGGTGGTGAAGCAGGACAGTTCCCACTGCATGAAGAGATTTTGGAAGGTTCTGCAACACAGACAGTGTCCCTCATCCTGTCCCTACTCGTCAGGAACCTTTCCTTTTGTCAAACACCATCCCAATATATTGGGTTCATCTCCCTAACCTGCCACTTGCCTAAAACCCACCCATATAATGTGGAATCCCCTATTTAAAGGCTTCCATGTTAAGATGGATGCCTCGATTCTCTTGAGAACTCAGCATCAAATCAGATGCCTACCCTGCTTACCAACTCTACTTATCTTGGTGATCATTGTAACTTGGACAGAAAGTGATAAGAAATCTCAAATTTTACAGCTGTCAGTGGAACATGAGGTGATGAAAAACCTTTCAATGGGATTACCTATTCTGGGAACAACTGTCAAAAACTGGCCTTACACTGATAAAAATTTAGTTGGTTCCGATTAGTGTGTTGCCGTCCCGGCTTGAAAGAAGCTGATTTTTTGGTCAACTTCTGTCGAAGGGACACGGAAAAAGTTTGGCGACCTGACAGGTGTGGGTGCCGCTGTCAGAATACAGTTTCCTGACAGGGGGAGTCCTCCATCCAGTTTGTTTGTGTGGAAGGAGGAGCCTGTTATTTTTTTTTATTTGCTTAGCCTGCTGGCCAAACTAAAAAAAAAAAAAAAGACATGTATATCTAGCTTAATAAGAGCTAATCCCTCACTTTGGAAAAATTTGCTCTCACTTCCTGTCTCCAGGACAGAAAGTAAGGGTAAATATTTCCAATAAAAAAAAGTTTTGCCTAGAAATACACTTTAAACTTTATTAGGGCCTTATTAAGTTTTCCTACTGGATTCACTAGCTGGAGCTGGCACTCATAGTAGGAAAACCTGCCACGCAATTGCAGCTTCCAGTTTGTTTAGACTCCTCTACTATTTTTCATGTCAACTTCAAGTCTATTTTTTTTTTTTTAGTTTTTCTGAATTTGCACTGGGTTTTAAAATATGAGCGGTTTTGATGAAAAAAGTTTTAGTGGAATTGATGATGGTGATGCTGATAGCGCAGAAGAAAATAAAAAAGAAGAACAATAGTTTGTTTAAATCTAGCCTGGTAACGATATGCTGCCCTGACTTCTTCTCGTAAGTCAAGCTCTGTGATTCCATAATTTGCATCTAAAGTAGGATTAGTCATCAGGAGGGCCTTGCCCTTGTCAGAGGTTGTTATTTCATGCTCGTAAATGATGATGGACTTACACAATTGTCCGCATTCTTCCGTGCAGGCGACATTGCATATTCTGCCACGCCCCCCACCAAGCAATTACGACTAGTTAAATCAATTAGCACCAAGTTCAATTCCTGGTCCTGCATCCCCTCTGGTGTCAGTATGTACAATATTTTAATTACGAATGCAAATCTGTGAAACCTGAATTGTTTGGGGAAGCTTATTGAAATACCAATCTCTGTTGCCGGGATACCATTAAACAAGTCAGGGCGATGCAGATTTTCTTATTAGCTAAAAAAACAATGGTAATGAAATTCCAATAAAACACAGGCTTGCATGAGTGCTGGAAAGCTGTGGCATTGAGTTAATTAAAAAAGGATCAATAGTGAATTAAATGTTTAGTACTAGGAATTAATCTGATGTTAAGCAGTCATTTATACCTGCACATTATAAGTCTTTTTCTAATAACCACCAGGTAAGGATGCTTCAAATGTTACTGCGTATTAGTGAAATCTCTCAATGAGTTCATTGAATATTGTAAAAGGTCCTATCTTACACAATAGCTATAATTAAAGTAGGACTAAAGGCAAAATCTTTTTTTTTTTCATTTTGGATAGAGTGAGGGTGGGTTATAACTCTTGACAGCTTTTATTGCTATTTTTGTTCCCGTGGGGAGATTTGCCTTAATTTCCTGTCTCATAGCCAAAACAGGGAGTGAAAGAAAATTCCTGGTTGTCACCAGGGTCATTAGAATTGCTGTCCCCATTGAAAGATACCCTCATTCCTGTTCCCCTTCTTTTCTCCGTCAGTGTCCCCCAAGGTTCTGTGCTTGGACCTTTCCTATACTCAATCTACGCCTTCTACCTGGGTAAAAATCCAGAGATTATAGCTGCCCCACCTCTCCAGTACCTTCTACCTGGGTAAGCTGATAGCCTTCCATGGCTTTCAATATAATTTCTACACTGATGACACCAAAATCTATCTCTATACCCCTCAGCTCACTCCATCAGTCTTTTCACGCATCACTAGTTTACTGACCGACATATCATTCTGGATGTCATACCACTTCCTCAATCGCAACCTGCCCAAAACTGAGCTCATAATATTTCCTCTCTCACGTGCCCGTTCCCCTGACTTCTGTGTCAAGATCAGTGGCACACCCATCAACTCGTCCCTGCATGCCATGGTGCTAGGTATAGTCCTGGACTCTGAACTCTCCTTTCGGGCCCACATCCAATCACTTTTCAAAGCTTGCCGCCTCAACCTCCACAACATCTCCAAAATACGCCCCTTCCTAACCAATGACACAAAAAAATCTCCTAATCCACTCCCTGGTTATCTCTCACCTTGACTACTGCAACTCCCTCCTCATTGGCTTACCTTTACATAGGCTATCCCCTATTCAGTCCATCATGAATGCTGCTGCCATACTCATCCACCTTAAAAACCGTTCAGTGTCTGCTACCCCTCTCTGCCAATCCATCCATTGGCTTCCACTTGCTCAACAAATTCAATACAAAATACTAACAATAACTTACAAAGCCATCCACAGCTCTACCCCCAGCTACATCACTAACCTAATCTCAAAATACCAACCAAACAGTTCTCTAATGTCGCGTACACACGAGCGGAATTTCCGTCAGAAAAATCTTGGATGCTTTTTCCAACGGAATTCCACTCAAGCTTGGCTTGCATACACATGGTCACACAAAAGTTTGCTGAACTTTCGACCGTCAAGAACGTGGTGATGTACAACACTAGGATGAGCCGAGAAAATGTTCAATGCTTCTGAGCATGCATTGAATTGTTTCCGAGCACGCGTAGGAATTTTGCACGTCAAAATTGGTACAGACGATCGGAATTTCCGATCGGAACTTTTTCCGACCGAAAAATTGAGAACATGCTCTCAATCTTTTGCTGGCTGGAATTCCGCCAGCAAAAGTCCGATGGCGCATACACGCAGTTGCACCTCCTGCTCGCTAGCTCCCTTGTCACCTCATCCCATGCTTGTCTCCATGACTTCTTCCAAGCCTCTCCCATCCTCTGGAATTCTCTACCCAAATCTGTCTGACTATATCCTACTCTATCCACTTTTAGGCAATCCCTGAAAACTTTTCTCTTCAGGGAAGCCTATCATGCCTCCATCTAACAAATATACTTTTATTTTCTCCATCAGCTCATCCCCCACAGTTATTACCTATTGACCATTAGGGGGCACGCGTGCCCGGCACGCGGTGCAACGCCGGAGCCGCTACACGTGCCCATGATCGCTCCACACAGAGTTAGAACGGAGATCTGTCAATGTAAACAGGCAGATCTCTGTGCTGTCAGGGGTGAGGAGAGGGATCAAGTAGGTAACACAGTAACACAGTAACCCCTTAATCGCCCCCCTACTGTTAACCCCTTCCCTGCCAGTGACATTTACACAGTAATCAGTCATTTTTATAGCACTGATCACTGTCCGATCTGTCCACCATAATGTTGCATTCCTGATAAAAATCACTGATCACTGCCATTACTAGTAAAAAAATATATAATAATAATAAAAATGGCATAAATCTTTCCCCCGCTAAACTGTGTGTTTTTTTAAAAATTGTCAGAATTTTTTTGGTTATAGCACGAAAAATAAAAACCGCAGAGATGATCAAATAATACCAAAAGAAAGCTCTATTTGTGGTAAAAATAAGGGCGTAAATTTTGTTTGGGTACAACGTCGCACGACCGCGCAATTGTCAGTTAAAGCAACGCAGTGCCGTATCACAAAAAATGGCCTGGTCATTGAGCAGCCAAATCTTCCGGGCCTGAAGTGGTTAAACAACTTCCAGAGAACCCCCAAGGCTTTCTGTCCCATGGCACTCTGATGCAAATACTGATTAGAGAATGGGCTGAACCTTTTTTTTTTTAACAAAGGCATCAGATGGAACATCCAATAGGAATTTGGAACAACACAAGCCAGCTCTCAAAATTTCATTTTTCGAATTGGTATTTTCAATGAATAGTCCAGATTCAATGCTAATCTTTAGCATTGGCAGAACCGAGTATCCAATGTCAAGGTGGTGGCCACATGATCAAGCACCAACGGGATGCACAAATTACCTTTTTAAGGTAAAGTGCAGGAAAGGCAATTATGTACATGTGATGTAAAATTGACTTTAGGTCAGCTTTAAAAAAGTAAGTATAAAACCTTAAACAAAATTATTTTATATGGGTCACATTTTAAGTATTCAGAAAATGTTAATTTGCTATTATGATATCTATCTAGTCATTAAATGGCAAGGTAGATTACAGAGGAGCATGTAGTAAGTATGCATAATTTCTTAACAAAATATAACAATACAGCGCATAATAAAAAAAACAACATGGGCCCTGTTAACCACGACGGCACAAACATTTTTTTTTAAACTTTCTTAATATATATCTCTTACTTTTCTTCCATCCTGAACACTGGGCAGTCATGAATTCTGTTGAGAATGGCGCTCACCTAACAATGTTAGCGGAAAGGACTCGAGGTGGCCTGCACAGAACCCTGATCTCAACATGATTGAACACCTTTTGGATGAAATGGAAAGCCAGTTGTTAGCCAGGTCTTCTCCAATATCTGTTCCTGACCTTACAAATAATCTTTTGGCTGAATGCCCCCAAACCCCAACAGACCAGTAGCGGCCCGTCAATAGGGGGCGCAGGGGCGCCGCCCCCCCCCCCTCCCAAAGCTACCTATTAATAAAAGAAAAACAATGAAAAAAATAAATAAATGAAAACAACATATTTTTTTTAAAGTGTCCCTTTAAGTGGGTCTGTTAAGGGCGCGGGGCACAGGGGTGCTATTGGAGGCATTACTTGTGTGTAAACACATGATTGGGGCTAAGAAGCTCTATTGGCGTACTTTAGAGTGTGCTCGGGGCTATAAGGTCTGCGCCCCGAAAACTGCACCTCTGGCATTAGGTTTCCAGTGGTTGTAATTGATTGGGTCCGTAGGGTGGGGCTTTAATTGGACCTGCGGTGTCATTGGCTCACAGGCTGCCTGTCTTCTTCAGCAAGTGAGGGGGAAATTACCAACAGAAGAAGAACGGCTTAGGGCAGACAGGGAGCGATAGGTCCGTGCAGAGGCAGCTGTCCATTCATCTCCCTGGGACATAGACATCCAGCAGTGCACACAGAGGGATCGCACAGAAATCTCCAGGTATAGTACATGTCAGGACTGGAGGGGGGAAGAAGGGGCTATTATCACTGTGTCCTGAGTGACTTTACAGCAGCAACTTTACAACTTTACCTCCCGTCTCTCCATGTAATCCACGTCTGTACACCTTCCCTATCACCCTGACCCCCCTCCACTATATTCTGTCTGCATAGATCTTCACTGCTCTCATCCTGCATCCTCTGGTCTCAGATCTGACCATTCCAATCACTGACTGATACCCTTTCCTTCCCAGATTACTTTTTATCTCTTCCAAACTGTTGAGCAGATCAGTACATTCTCTGCACTCATTTAAGGTAGCCGTAGGAATGAAATTAAAAAGGAATCATCTATTCTATGGCCACCTTAAATGAGTGCAGATAATTTACTGATCTGTTCAACAGTTTGGAAGAGATAAAAAGTAATCTGGGATGGAGAGGGTGTCAGTCAGTGATTGGACCTCTAAAGAGGAATGCCCAGATCTGAGACCACACTTGTAAAGAAGAACTCAGCATAGGGATGGTGAGAACCCCTCATAATGGGCACAGCGGGTGTACAGACCTGGGAATTCAGCACAGGGATGGTGGTAACCCCTCATAATGGGCACAGCGGGTGTACAGACCTGGGAACTCAGCACAGGGATGTTGGGAACCCCTCATAATGGGCACAGCGGGTGTACAGACCCGGGAACTCAGCACAGGGATGGTGGGAACCCCTCATAATGGGCACAGCAGGTGTACAGACCCGGGAACTCAGCACAGGGATGGTAGGAACCCCTCATAATAGGCACATCAGCTTACAGACCCGGGAACTCAGCACAGGGATGGTGGGAACCCCTCATAATAGGCACATCAGCTTACAGACCTGGGAACTCAGCACAGGGATGGTGGGAACCCCTCATAATAGGCACATCAAGTGTACAGACCCGGGAACTCAGCACAGGGATGGTGGGAACCCCTCATAATAGGCACATCAGCTTACAGACCCGGGAACTCAGTACAGGGATGGTGGGAACCCACATAATGGGCACAGCGGGTGTACACTCAGCCCCGGGAACTTGGCACAGGGATGGTGGTAATCCCTCATAATGGGCACAGCGGGTGTACAGACCCGGGAATTTGGCACGGGGATGGTGGGAACCCCTCATAATGGACACAGGCTGCAATTGATGGCCACAGTTTTACCTAGCAGTAGTGAATAATCACCTGCTAAATGGCTATTTACAGCCCTGCATTACTAAAAGTGTAATTTTTCAGTTTGCCCCCCCCCCCCCCCCCCCTTTGAGCACCAGCCGCCACTGCAACAGACACACACCCTATGCAAAGGGATGTCCAATGAGCTCCTATAGGTGTGATAGCCAAGTGCTTTTTGGCCATGTAGTGCATCTCAACATATATTCAAATATGTTTACTGTATGTACATCTTATTGTTATTTGACTTCTACTACAGGCAATATTTTATTTGATTACCATGAAGGAAGTCAGTGGAGTGTAGAAAAATATTACTCCCTGCATAACTTTGTGCACACCATCCTAACGAGTTCTTTAAAGCTTTGAATATTTATGTATGAGTGTTGTTAAGCAATTGTTGTACATACACTAACTGGTAAATTATATTTAGCGCCCTTTTAATAAATTAAACTTAAACACTACACGCTATGAAACTGCATTACAAACACTGAGCTTCAAAGCTCCAGTTAAGTCATTATCTTCTACTAAAAGACTTAGAATTAGACAGAGGAAATTATATGTTTCAGATGATTGCTTATATTAAAGTGTTCTACTAATAGAATGGGCATTTATATCCTTTGATGATGTATAAATCAATGTTTTTATTGCTGTTGGTATTATTCTCATAAATAGTCTATATAAACTGCATCATGAAATGTTATCTTCTTTCCCGGCCAGCCACATACAAGTGCTGATTCATGATTAACCTGGCATAGAAACAGAAGGCTGTCTCTGGACATTTTATGGAATTTATTGCTCCGAAACAGCTTTTCTTAGAGCAGAGAAATTCCACCAAGTATTATGGAAAAGCCAGAAAGAGATTGAAGCTTTGTGTGGATATAATATCTCAGCTTGCCACATTTCAGATGAAGCAGAGGATTACGTATAAAATCCAAATAACTGATACTGGCCCCAATGTTATATGTTTTAAATATAAATATATTTATGGTTTAGAGCCCTATGGTCGATACGTGTAAAGATGACATACAGGTCTAACACAAAACTTACCACATGAAATGGACCTGAAAGTGTGCCTTGGTCTATTGTATGGTACACCAAAATAAGGGGGCATACCCTAGATTAGGGATGAGCCGAACACCCCCCCGTTCGGCTCGCACCAGAACCCGCGAACGGACCTAAAGTCCGTGCGAGCTTTAGAACCCTATTAGTTATAATGGATGCGAAAGTTCGAAATTAAAAGTGCTAATTTTAAAGGCTAATAGGCATGTTAATGTCATAAAAAGTGTTTGGGGACCTGGGTCCTGCCCCAGGGGACATGTATCAATGAAAAAAGAAGTTTTAAAAACTGCCGTTTTTTCAGGAGCAGTGATTTTAATAATGCTTAAATTGAAACAATAAAAGTGTAATATTCCTTTAAATTTCGTACCTGGGGGGTGTCTATAGTATGCATGTAAAGGGGCGCATGTTTCCCGTGTTTAGAACTGTCTCTCCGCAAAGTGTCATTTTTGAAAGTAAAAAAGCTATTTAAACTCACTCGCGGCTAATGTTAATTGACGGCTCCCGTAATACAGAGAACAGTCATTCATTGAAACTCATTCATAAAAAAAAAGTCATTGATAAAAAAGAAAAAAAATGAAAAAAAAAAAGCGTAGGGGTCCCCCCAAATTCAATAACCAGGCCCTTCAGGTCTGGGATGGATATTAAGGGGAACCCCAGCCAAAAAAAAAAAAAATGCCGTAGGGTCCCCCTCAAAATCCATACCAGACCCTTGAGGTCTGGGATGGATTTTAAGGGGAACCCTAGCCAAAAAAAATGGCGTGGGGTCCCCCTCAAAATCCATACCAGACCCTTATCCGAGCACGCAACCTGGCAGGCCGCAGGAAAAGAGGGGGGGACGAGAGCGCCCCCCCTCCCGCCTGAACCGTACCAGGCCACATGCCCTCAACATTGGGAGGATGCTTTGGGGGTCTAAGACCCCTAAAGCACCTTGTCCCCATGTTGATGAGGACAAGGGCCTCTTCCCCACAACCCTGGCCAGTGGTTGTGGGGGTCTGCGGGCGGGGGGCTTATCGGAATCTGGAAGCCCCCTTTAACAAGGGGACCCCCAGATCCCGCCCCCCCCCCTGTGTGAAATGGTAAGGGGGTACAAAAGTACCCCTACCATTTCACCAAAAAAGTGGCAAAAATGGTAAAAATGACAGGAGACAGTCTTTGACAATTCCTTTATTAAAATCTTCTTTCTTCTTTCTTCATCCTTCGGTTTCTTCATCTTCTCCTTCCGTCATCTTCTTCCATCTTCTTCTTCCATTTTCTTCTTCCTCCGATCCGCTTCTTCTTGCGCTGGTCTTCTTGTCCTTCTCGTCCGGCATCTTCTTCCGTCTGCGTCGGTGTCGGTGTCTTCTTGGGCCGCTCCGCGCAATGGGAGGCTCCCGATGTGTGAGGCTCCGCTCCGTCTGACAGGTCTTTTATAATGGAGGGCACCTGGTGACCCCGCCCCCCTCTGACGTCATGGGAAAGCCATCATGGAATTCCCCATGACGTCCCCGTGCGTCAGAGGGGGCGGGGTCACCAGGTGCCCTCCATTATAAAAGACCTGTCAGACGGAGCGGAGCATCACACAGCGGGAGCCTCCCATTGCGCGGAGCGGCCCAAGAAGAGACAGAGACACCGACGCCGACGGAAGAAGATGCCGGATGAGAAGGACGAGAAGACCAGCGCAAGAAGAAGCGGATCGGAGGAAGAAGAAAATGGAAGAAGAAGATGGAAGAAGATGACAGAAGGAGAAAATGAAGAAACCGAAGGATGAAGAAAGAAGAAAGAAGATTTTAATAAAGGAATTGTCAAAGTCTCCTGCAATTTTTACCATTTTTGCCACTTTTTTGGTGAAATGGTAGGGGTACTTTTGTACCCCCTTACCATTTCACACAGGGGGGGGCCGGATCTGGGGGTCCCCTTGTTAAAGGGGGCTTCCAGATTCCGATAAGCCCCCCACCCGCAGACCCCCACAACCACCGGGCACGGTTGTGGGGAAGAGGCCCTTGTCCTCATCAACATGGGGACAAGGTGCTTTGGGGGTCTTAGACCCCCAAAGCATCCTCCCAATGTTGAGGGCATGTGGCCTGGTACGGTTCAGGCGGGAGGGGGGGCTGCTCTCGTCCCCCCTCTTTTCCTGCGGCCTGCCAGGTTGTGTGCTCGGATAAGGGTCTGGTATGGATTTTGAGGGGGACCCCACGCCATTTTTTTTGGCTAGGGTTCCCCTTAAAATCCATACCAGACCTCAAGGGTCTCGTATGGATTTTGAGGGGGACCCTACGACATTTTTTTTTTTTTTTTTTGGCTGGGGTTCCCCTTAATATCCATCCCAGACCTGAAGGGCCTGGTTATTGAATTTGGGGGGACCCCTACGCGTTTTTTTTTTTTTTTTTTTTATCAATGAATGACAGTTCTCTGTGTTACAGGAGCCATCAATTCATTAGCCGCGAGTGCTTTTAAATAGCTTTTTTCCTGCAAAAATGACACTTTTTTGCAGGGAAAGTTCTAAGCACAGGAAACCTGCCCCCCTTCACAGGCCACCTATAGACACCCCCCAGATGTGATACTGCAATGCTGTTCTAACAGCACGCACACACATATCCCCAGAAATAGAGCACATATTGTCAGCAGCACACTGACACGCTGACACTGACTGAAACAGAATATGCGAGGCCGCCGGCACGGCGGCCTGTTATACCGTGGGGCGTGTACTAAAGCCCCTGAGCTATAATTGGCTACAGGCATCCTGCCTGTATGCAATTATGGCTCTCCTCGCAGCCGGCGCTGTGATTGGCCAGCATGCGGGGTCACAGTGCATGCGGGGCCAATCATCAGCCAGCATTGCACTGCGCGGGCGAATTTGATGCGAGCGGCCCCAATAGTTCTGGGCTCGCCGAGCGAGCGAACGCCCGGTGCTCGATTCGAATCGAACACCGGGCCCATCCCTACCCTAGATAAGTAATGATGAAATGAGAGTAGCTATGAAATGATGTGAAATGAGTATTCTGTTTGGGAGTAAGAATACTTGAGAAATTCCCTAAAAAGGGGAAGGGAGGGTGGGTATCTCGCACAGGAAACAGACAAAGACCGGCGGCCTGTGGGCTGGTTAAATACCCTCCGGGCTCCTCACATAATTTCAGGCCACCATACTGGCCTTCTTATATATACACATATATACATATATATATACACACACACACACTAGAACCCCTTAGTTTTTTATTTTTTTTACAGAATATTTGGAAAACTTTTAATTAAAGCCCAGCAGTTTACACATTTTCGAGATGCTTAGCAATGGCCATATATTGTTAGTAAAGATTTTTGTTGAAATTTAGGTTTAGCTTCTTCATGCTTGGAGCCTCTCAAATACTCTACAGGGAAATTAAAATGATTTTGGCCCACTTTTATTTTAACTGTATATTTTTTAATTCATGCATTTCAAGTGTATGTTTTATCTATTCGAATATGTGTGTATTTGTTTACTTCCAAGGCATACCTGCACTTAATTTATTCATTGCCATGTTGGGAGTTCAGATCATTTATGATCAGAGACCACACATTGCAGAGGTGCCTTGAAACAGCAGTGTGACTTCACATTTATTTGAAAAGGTATGCGTCAAAAACCTCTCTTTTTAAGCTAAATGTATATCTTATTAGGCAGGACGTCCCTCACTAAAATCTTACATAAAATTATTGATGGAGAATGTGATCATTCACATGGTTTTTAAGTTTCAACTTGAGCTGAGCTACTGAGCTCTATAAACAAGATTTTTTTTTTCTACCAAAGTAGACACTGGCAAATGTGAAAAAAGGAGGCTAGAGCTCTACCTGTAGGCTGCAATATGCAATATTTCATAGTTTCTGAATAAAATATTACATTTTTTTTATTCCTCACCATACCAAAAAGAAAGAAAATATCTCCAAAATGACTATATATTCCTTTTAATATTGACCTGTGATTTAAAGTGTTACTAAACCCAGGACCCTGCATTTACTATATCTGGTCTTCCACAGTACAGAGAACATGGAAATGCATCTATTATAGTATATATAAACTGCTAAATACCTTTTCTTATCAGCAGTATATAGCAGTCTTGTGACTTCTATCAGTGTCCAGCTGAGCACTAGTTAAAGCTTGAGGAGGAGTTTTCAGACTGTCCTATGAGACTGCAAGATCCCTGACTCTCTGTCTGGACAGTGCTGATTGGCCCTGTGCTGATCACATGGTCTCTCCCAAGAAAAAAAAAACTCTCTAGCTATACACACCAAAGTGAGCATGAAACTCACTTCAACAGCTAACACACCAGGTTAAAAATCCTTATTTTCAAAAAAGTGACATTTTTTTTTAGCTGACTCCAGTAAGATTTGAAAATTAGGGCTCGTTTACACTTACTTCGACTTACACTTTAAAGCACCTACTGCTTCAATATGCTTTTTGATGCTGCTGTATTGCTTCTGTGATGCTTTTTTGGAGCTTTAATGAAGCTTGGCTAAATGTCTTGGGTGTGTTGATTTTCTGTTTGTTTTAATGGGGCCCAGTAAAACCCCAGCTCAGTAGTACCCCCACTCAGCAAATCCCCAGCTTATTAGTACCCTCATTCAGCAGATCCCCTGCTCATTACTACCCCCAGCTCTGCTGATACCCCACTCAGTAGTACCCCTGGCTTTGCTGATCCCCCACTCAGTAGTAACCACCAGCTCTGCTGATCCCCGTTTAGTAGTAACCCCTAGCTCTGCCGATCGTCTGGTTTGCTGATAATCCACTTTTTCCAGTCCCTGCTCACCTTCCGCTATATTGCTCCCATGTGATATCTGCTCGTTTCTCCTGCTCCAGTCCCCCAGCTCTGCTGATCCTCTGCCGCTCAGCCTTCTCTCTCCAGTCCTCACTCCCCTTCTGCTATTGCATTGCCATGTTGCACATGTATAACTGTCCTTGTAGGGATTGCTGTGTGTAGACTTCCCTGGGTCTCCCACCATTATCTTGCAGCCAGTTACTAGGTGTTTTCACATGACCAAACGTACCATCCTCCACTCATTATCCAATAATCAACCAAAGGGGGATTGGTTGTTTTGGTATTTATTTTTGGAACTTGTAAGGGAGAAGAGAATAGTGGGATATTCCAACTGGAACTAATTACAGATGAGGACAACTCTCACTTGGCCTCACCAGGCTGAATGTGGTAGCAGACTCCCTGCTATACCATACTGCACTAGTATGGGAGAAATAAGTCCTTTGCTTGACTTGATGAAACTGTTCTATCTTCAGGACACCCGTCCACTGACTCTACTAGCTGAAGGGATGGCCCTCACAGGACAGGCCCCATGACACAGATCTTTACTCATGGTGGGCAAAAACACATTCTTCCTGGTATGTCTCTCTTCCAGTCAGCTTTGCAGGACATCTGGGTTGTAGCCTGTGCAGAGGAGGGGCAGCCGCCCCCTCCCACCTGGATCCCGCTCTTCAGCCGAAGACCCCAAACACATGTGCCTTTGGCATATATACAGTCACCTAGCATGCATTGTGGCACTTTCCTCTGCCATTGGCCAGGGCTTTACCTATGCCTACACTCTCACTTGTCTGGTTTCCTCCCATTGTCCAATTTCCCCCCCCCTATTGGACCAACATGAAACATTAAGACAACACGAGCAGCATCTGAGCACCATGAGCAGACCCTATCAGTGGATCACTGCTCCCTGGTAGGCAGATAGCATCTAAATTTACCTAGCGGCCTTCCTGGTTAGCAGAAAGACCCCAAAACTATACTCTCTTCTAGCACCTACCTAGGAGGGTTCTACACACACCATGTGTGCTGTCTGCCAGTTGCTCTGCTCCAGTTCAGACCCCGCTAACCTTCCTACTGCTTCATGCTGCACACCAGATATGACATCTTCACCAGACACACCCTGAATATATACACATGAACTGGAAGCGACTGCTGATGACATCATTCTGGTTCGCTTGTTGGTTTCCCAGTGAATCCTGGGACATCTTGTACCTCTAAAACAAAATGAAGCTAGCTGAATTAAAGCCTCTGAAAAGCTTCAGGTGCTGTAAGTGAACGTTGTCATAGACTTTCTATGGAAGCTTTGGAGATGCTTTGAAACACCAAGAAAGTGACATGGGTTATCATTTTTGGAGCAAACCAAACACAACAGTGTGAACAGGGCTGTAAGGTAACCATTTTATTTAGTGACGGTTGCTTTGATTGGCATTCAGAGTGCTTTAAAAAAGCGTGTCCAATGCCACATTTTGAAGTAAGTATCATCTATACATGAAACAAAAGCCTAAATAGAGATCCTTGTGTTAAAGCTTTGTGAATTGAATCTACTATGTAATGCTCAGGACAGCTAAAGTAAGATTGAAGTTCACATTCAGGTTTACAATACAGAGTACTGTATATCTGTGAAACTATATTTAATCCACAAGGATTCTCCCAACCTTTGAATGCACATAAGCTTCTTGCAGTTCAAATATTTTTCACAGTAGCCTCCTTGTTTGGGCCTAAATGCTCTTTCAATGAGCGTTAAAGAAAATCATACATTTAAAGGGCCTGCATTCTCCATAAAGTGTTAAGCCACATTAGGACAATGAGTTTTAATTTAATTTACTGCATATGTTCCATAATGTGGAAATTGAATTACTGTATTGTTTATTCCATATACTCTTGCCCACATTTTCAATTGATAACGTAGACCAAACATTTCTTGCACTAGGTCTATAGTAGTTTAATGACAAAGATTTTCCAGTGGTAAGCAAAGAAAACTGCTTAGATACTTCAAGATACTAACAAAATTCACATAATATATGCCTTCATCTACATATGATTCTGATTAAGAATAAGGCATGTTACAGTCCTGATTGATTAATAAATCAGACAAAGATCTTCATTTACTATATTTGAATTTCCCAGCATTGTCTGCCCTCTCCTACCTTTAGAGCCTAAAGCCTCGTACACAAGATGAGAATATCGGACTAATGATCTTTTTTTTTTTTCATATTGAAAATTAAGAGGTTACTTAAAGTGGATGTAAACCCTCACATATACTCAGTGAAGTGAACAGCCTCAGATGATGCACAGAGATGAAACAAATTCTCCTACATAAGTTTTACATGTATACCTGCTGTCTTCAGCTTTCTATATTCTTTAGAAAGTGCACATCGTGTTAGGAGATTTTCTCTTCCTGGTTGGCACTGCAGTGAAGCCTGGGCATACAGCCAAGACATCTGATTGGAGGAAAGGCACACACCCCTCTCCTCATAGGTAGAGCCTTTCAGAGCTGATTGTTGAATAGTTCAGCACTCTGCTGATCTATTTATAGCATCCTTCCCAACACAAAACCCAGGCTGCTTTTATCACAGTTGACAGAGAACTTGTCAGAAGTTATCAGGCTGATAACAGAAGAACGGAGCAGGAGACAGCTACGGGACATAGTGCTTTGAGAGAGAGATAACAAAACACTGCAGATATATGTGCTCAGCTCAAATTTCATGAATCGGGTTTTCATCCACTTTAAGTTTCGATAATTCTTGAAAGACAGAATACAACTTCAGAAGTGATGTAATGTGTTGTATTGTATTGTAATATATGGTCCGGGGCTTAAGTGGTTAAGAGTCAACAGCTACAAAAAGTGTAGCTGCTGACTTTTAACAAACAGACACTCACCTGTGCCATGGTCCAGCGATGCGGCTGCCCAAAGCCTCGCTCCGCTCCCCCTCCTCTCCACGGTGCCGTCATTGCAACTGTGTGCGAGTCCCACTGTGCTCTCCTAGCGGCCAGGCAATCTTCTGAGACCTGTGACGTGTCCCAGAAGATTGCAGGGAGGGAGGGGCCACCTAGGGGGAGAGGAGGAGCCGCTTAGGCGGTGAGAAGACAGAAGGAGGAAGTGGGACAGGAAGTACCTGTCAAAACCAGGTACGCTCCCCCCCTAAAAAAAATCATATGCCAAATGTGGCATGTCTTTTTTTTTCCAAATGTTCTTTTTTTTTTTTTTTTTTTTTTAGGAATTTTAATCATCTTTTTTTTTGGGGGGGGGGGCACTACTTTAAAGTTTAAGTTCCACTTTTGGGTGGAACTCCGCTTTCAGTAAACATATAAAAGAGATGAATAATATTAGACATGTGCACACTGAAATATTTCGTTTCAGAATTTTGTTTTCGTCCAAAAAATAAATTTATTTAGCTATTCCCGAAATTAGTTTTTATTTATTTTGTTTTTCGATAAAAAATCCGCAAATACGTCCGCAAATACAAATTAATTAGGGTCTAATCTTTCATTGAAGGCTTATGGTGTCTGTCGAATGTTCAAAGAAGATTCGACGGAGCAGCTAAACTGTACGACGGCGTATAGTTTAGCTGCTCCGTCTAATCTTCTTAGAACTTTCGACAGACACCATAAGCCAAAGATTTGACATTTGTATGTTTTTTGCTGCTTTGTCGAATCTTTGTCATTCATTTTGAATGTATATAGTTCAAACAGAAAATGGACTGGTGATAGTGATCACTGATCAGACAGGTAACAAGATAGGGTATATAGAATCTATATAGAATCTCAATCTATAATATAGAATCTATAATAATAAATCCCCCCCCCCCCCAACACGGGCAGCCTCTGAGGCTATCACAACACTAGCAACACTAGTATCACTATCAAGTTCACAACACAAACACAATAGCAACAGATTATTATGAAAAAGTTAAGTTAAACTGTAGCTTGCTTCACTATTGTTCTGCTGCTGTGCTTATGCTTAATTGCTAAATAATTCAGGTTCTCTGACAAACGGACCAGCTAAGATTGACTGTCTTCTGAAATGATTCAGTGTGTGTGTCTCTCTCTGCTAGCAATTGTAAGTGAAAGTAAGTTGGCTGTACGTGTGTACTTAGTTCTAGCTATTGTACTGCTCCTCCTCTTTGATTACAATCAGCCAATAACATTCATCATCATCATTATTTTTATTTTACTTCCCCCACCCAATTCCAGCAGCGATCTTTTCTCTCTATTTCAAATCTTTTCTCTCTATTTCAAATCTTTTCTCTCTTTGTCGAATCTTTTCTCTCTATGTCAAATCTTTTCTCTCTATGTCAAATCTTTTCTTTCTCTGTAGAATAATCTTGAACTAATAGAGGTAAGGTTAGGCACATTCGACCACAGGTTCAATAGACACAGATTGTTATTGTCATCGTCATGTCGAATTTCCTATCTATAACGAACTGTTGTCGCAACGAAAACGAAAATATAGCATTTATGTTGGATCTTTCGTTTTTTGGATCCTGCACTTTCGTTATCGTTTGTTAAAACGATAACGAAAATACCTGAAATTTGGACGAAAATGCATTCGGACGAAAAAAAATGCACATGTCTAAAGAATATAAACTATCTTATCAGTGTGTGTTGATGTATTAGAAACCTTGTTTAAATGTTTGGTTTGTAATACATTTTGTACACATTGGGAAGTTTTTTTAATCTCTTGTCCTACTGCGGGTTAAGAATAATCAACTCAGAACTGATTGGTAGACAGAGCCCATGTGATCCAGGCTGTAAGCTAGGAACATCATTTTTATATTTTTTTGGTAAAAAAGAGGTGCTTGTAAGAAGGTGTTTGGCTAATGATGGCATCTGCCCTATTGAATCATTTGACATGCAAATTTTACTTATGGCTTAAGTAGATTTGTAGTGGCAGGTTCCTTGATGACAGCTGTTAGACCTGAGGAAATAAAAGGAAATCATACAAGGATGTATGTGCAAGACTTCTCTATTTGTTCAGTATACCGTGGGAGAAAATATGTTTTAAAAGTGCACATATGCTTTAACAGCATGGACAACCAACATTTTTTTTTTATCCCAACTAGCAAATCCAGATATACTTATATCTGTATATCTATATTTTTTTGTGTTTAATTTCATTTTATTAGAATAGAAAATCTAAATTTACAGCCATAAATACAAATCTGAAATCAGAAAGGGCACACAGATTCCATAAAAATAATCCAACAGTGAAATTTATGAAGATTATGATATTGTCAGAACAATATGAAGACTTGTATGCTGCCGGGATTGCACATCGTATTAAAAAGCAATGATGCTTCAGTATGTGGGTGGAGCATGGTCACAAGGTAGATAGAGGACGAAACAGGAGGGGTACAGGACAGGGCAAGATAAGGAGAACAAGATAGACATGTGCATGACGAAAAAATTTGTTTTGTTTCGATTCGTTAATCTAGTTATTTTGTTTCGTTAAATTCGGTTGATTTGTTCAATTCATATTTGGGATTCATATTCGGAATTTGTATTCGGAACTCATTTTATGTCTTTTTCAAATTTTCTTCCAATTTACCCATTTTCTTTATTCGAAATGTTCGAATCGATACATTTTTAATCGGTCGAATCAAAAACTTTAGATTTTTTTTTTCTCAATTCGAATGGGACAAGATGAACACACAAAAGAAAAATCTTCATCAAATGATTACAATGACTGTTTATAGCGCAAAAAATAAAAACCGCAGAGATGAGCCAATACCACCAAAAGAAAGCTCTATTTGTTTTTTTATTTTGTTTGTACAATGTCGCATGACCGCACAATTGTCAGGTAAAGCAACCCAGTGCCGTATCGCAAAAAATGGCCTGGTCATTTAGGGACAAATCCTTCCGCGGCTGAAGGGGTTAAAAAAAAACAGCATTATTTAGAAATGGTACTCTAATAACACACACAGTCTTTGATTTCAGAAATATGTTTACAGTTAGAATTCGACTAGAGTTCGATGTGAAATTTCAATTCGCATTTCGGAAATTCGGACATTTTTCGTTTCAATATTCGGAGCATTGGTTAAATTTCGTTTATACTGTAATTTGGGTATTCGGACATATCAGAATCTCAGATTAATGAAAAATTTGTCTGAATATTTATTCAGAACGAAACGAACCGCACATGTCTAGATTAATATAATAGCAAGATCAAAGTAAGATTACACTGTGTCATGGGTGCACTGGACTAGAGTCAGTGTCGCTTTCGGCCATGTATGGAAATAGGAGGAGTAGCAAACCATGCGGTCCAGGTAAGTGAAAACTGGTCTTCCTTTCCTACCTCCTGAACCAACAGCCTTTCAAGGTCTCTTATGGAGTCCAGTTCATTGACCCAATCCCCCAGGAAAGGTACAGCACAGTGTATTATTTACAAATATTCATGGGCCGAAAAAAATTCTCATCTGAGTTTCCCCTTATATCAGGGTCTCCATCAGAGTCCCCTTTGCATTAGAATTCCCCTTACATCAGTGTCTCCATAAGAGATATCACATGAGTTTCCCCTTATATCAGGGTTTTCTATCAGAGTCCCCTTTGCATCAGGGTCCTCATTATAGTCCCGCTTAAATAAGGTCCTCCCTTACAATAGAGGCCCCATCATAATTCCTCTTTGTGATGATTTAAACCATGCTTTATTTGTAATCATGTAAACCATGTGAATGCACTTCTTTCTTAAAGGAGAAGTATGACCAAAGCTTACAATTACTTTTGCACTCCTGTGACCCAGAGTCAGCTGAGAGTGGTCTATTGCTCGCTGTCAGTTTACATCACAGAGCCGCTCCAGGTTCTGGAAGGATCCTGACAATATTGTCAGGATCCACCCAGATGCCTTATTGCACTGCACGAGGCACCGACCGCCATAGTGTCCCGATTATCTATTTGAAAATGGCGCCCGGCCGGACAAGCTTTCCCAAACCCGGCCGGGTTCGAAACAGCGCATGCGCAGTTCCATGGTCGGCAAGCGTGCCATCTTTTTTACGGGCACCAATGCCCATAACGAACTTTAACGGGCAGCCCCAAAAAGGGGTTAAAATCTATGGGCAGTTGGCAACACTGTGGGGCCCCCTACAAAATAGGGGATAAATTCATGGCATTTTTATTTATTTTATTTGTTTTACTAGTAATGGCGGCGATCAGTGATTTTTAGCAGGACTGCGACATTGCGGGAGACAGATCGGATTCCTAACTGACATTTTTTACACTTTTTTGGGAACCAGTGACATTACTACAGTGATCAGTGCTAAGAATATGCACTGTTATTGTACTAATGACACTGACAGGGAAAGGGTTAACATCAAGGGCGATCAAGGGGTTAAATGTGTTCCCTGTTTGTGTTTTCTAACTGTAGTGACTGGGGAAACACACAGATCCGTCTTCCTGCTTAGCAGAAAGACAGGATCTGTGTGATCTCCCTTGTTTACACAGGAAGATCCCCGTTCTATCACTGCGGGGAAAGATCATGGGTGGCCGGCGGACATCAAGTCCACCTGACCCGCTGTTTGGCTCCCCCGCTGGCCAATGGAAGCCCACAAAATTTAGTTCACGAGCCGACATACACCTATGCCGATTCATTCAGCCAACCTGCCACAGTATAATGAAGGACGGCTGGTCGGCAAGCGGTTAAGTATGCTAAATAAGGAAACCATACATTTATAATATGCAGTAACATAAAACAGCCAATCAGAATTATATTTCCCTGATTTGAGAGCCATAATCACATTGGTTTCTAGGAGTGATTGCACTTTGTGCAAATTCATTGCTCTTCTCCTGCCGAGTGATCATAATGCAAACTGTCCAGAAGTCTTGAGAGAGATATATTACAAGCAAGTGCAGATGGAGATGTCCAGCTTAAGGAAAACATATTTTCAGAAAAAGTACACGTGTACGTTCCAAAAGTGTTGTACATTTAACACACCATATGTCAACGTGCTTTAGAAAGGCTTTAAATTACTGCGTATCATACAGCACCCAGATGTTGTGCACGTCGTTCTCTTCATTAGATCAACATGGAAATTTGTCATGGACTTTGTTCTACATGAGTGTTTGTGTCCACAGTAGTTTCATCTTTGTTTAAATAATTAGTCATAGTAAAGAACACAGTCCTAGGGATTCAATTTAATTTAGCTTTTCTTAGCCATACCTAGAGAAAGCACAGTTTACTAATGATTTATAATTGACTATTGAATCATTACTGAACTTGGAAAACCTCAGTGTAGGAACGACGGACTATGCCAAGCATGAGCTGGCATATCTGCTAAACAAAAAACACAGATGTTGGAGACGTTTGGTGCTAATTCATAGAGTTCAAAAATTACAATAGCTCCAAATCACCTGTTTTATAGTTGTGTTGAAAAAAATGACAAAATTCAATCCAGTTCAATAAAAAGAAAACAAAGAAATAAAAGGAATACATAAATAAATAGATAAACCTCCATATACATAAGCCTATGACCACAGTTGATCCAGAGGAAGGCAAAAAAAAAACACGATGTCCATGGTTTGCTACAGCTAGCCTGTCCTTATTCACCAGAGGGTCAAGACAACTTCCTGTTCTGGGTCACACAGCATCTAATGCATGCGTTGCCATCCTTTCTGTGTCACATTACAAATGTGGAAGTGCTGGTGTGATAAAAAACAACCTTTAGCAGGGTGACTGAGTCTTTTATTCTGCAATAAAATCACAGACAGTGTAGTCACCCGTGGACAGGGTTGTCTTATATGGAATTGTAGTTTTGAACTTCGAGGAAGAGACAAATAGTTAAAGGGTAACTTTTTTTCCTATTAATAGTATGTTAAATATCTTTATCTTTGATATTATTCATTTTCTGGCTAGCTGATTGGCTTAGAAAGTCTTATCTAAGCTAGGCAATCAGCTTTTTCCTGTTCTTCACCGACAACGCTACCTCCCTTTATCTGAATTTGCAAAGCTGTCTTTTACTTTCTGAAAGGTTGTCGGTCGTTCTTAGACAGGCATGCCTAGACCTGCTCAGCACCACCCCCACCTCCATCCCTCCTATCCTTCACAGAACATGATCTCCTCCTGTCTTCATAGCCTAGTTTTTGGCTACCAACTTCTCCTGAAAGAGAAAGAGAGAGAGGGCAGGCTTTGGAAGTATGTTCTGCTCACTCTTCGTGGTTCTAGCAGCACATAACACACACTCTTTGTTAGAAACTGTAAGATAGATTACAATGCAACATGCTGCAGATTTTCTACAGCGTAGAACCACGTGCATGCATTGTGATGAGCACTGATGGGCACTGTGATGGCACTGTGTGCATGGTATGGCACTTTGATGGCACTGTATGCATGGTGTGGCACTGATGGGCACTGTGTGCATGGTGTGGAACTGTGATGGGCACTGTGTGCATGGTGTGGCACTGTGATGGCACTGCATGCATGGTGTGGCACTGATGGGCACTGTGTGCATGGTGTGTACCTACATTAATTTGTGAAATAAATTTACTCTTATACTACACTTAGATTGGCACCTGTGCTTTATCCCCATGGTATGGCACTGTGATGGCACTGTGTGCATGGTGTGGCACTGATGTGCACTGTGTGCCTGGTTTGGCACTGTGATGGGCACTGTGATGGATACTGATGGGCACTTTGTGCATGGTGTGGCACTGTTATGAGCACTGATGGGTACTGCGTGCATGGTGTGGCACTGTGATGGGCACTGTGTGCATGGTGTGGCACTGTGATGGCACTGTGTGCAAGGTGTGGCACTGATGGGCACTGTGTGCATGGTGTGGCACTGTGATGAGCACTGATTTGGCACTGTGATGGGCACTGTGTGCATGGTGTGGCACTGTGATGGCACTGTGTGCATGGTATGGTACTTTGATGGCACTGTGTGCATGGTGTGGCACTGATGGGCACTGTGTGCATGGTGTGGCGCTATGATGAGCACTGATGGGCACTGTGATGGGCACTGATGGGCACTGTGTGGATGGTGTGGCACTGTAATGGGCACTGTGTGCATGGTGTGTGTGCTTACCTGTGACAAGCTCCGCCTTGGCTCCTCCCTCAGGACCAGTGAATAATATAAAAGAAAAGTATTAGTGTACTCCCAGCATTCTCCTTTTTTTTCCTCATACCTCATGGTCAGTGAATGGTGGTCGAACGTCCCTTACCTCTGCAGTTGGCAGCTTCCAGCTGGGTTCAAGCCTCTCCCAGGTGCAGTCCCTATTCTTGGGCAGCTAAATATGCTGATAAGATAGGGAGTCCCTTCTGTGGGTCTTTTGGGACAGCAGTTGTCTCTTAACTAAGAGCTCCTATCTGCATTTATATACTGGCATTTGCTCAATTCTGCAGCAGAGAAAGCAGCTATATCTATTTTTCACTTAGCCTTATCCTTCCATTTCTCCCTCCTGTCATCAATTCTCCTCACTTTCCTTTCCTTGCATTCCTCTCTCTCTTTTTTGCTTTCTTCCACGTCCCCCTCCTTGTAATATTGTACCTTCATTCCTGGTTGCTATAGTGGGCACCGCCACCTCGTGACGGCTTTTCTATGTCCCGCAGCATCTTCCTGCCTGTCCTGCAGGCGTCAGGAGCTGGCTCGGTGGGCCGGGCTGAGTCGGGCAGGCTTTAATAGGTCCTAGTGCCGCCGGCCATGCTTGCGCAGTCTGGCCTGAGGTTGTGGCGACCATCTTGAATAGGGGCAACTTTTAAATTTTTTGCCCTTGTTTGTCAAATCGTTTTTTAGAGGGTTGTATCTTCCACAGATGTCTCTCCCCTCTCCATTGTTTATTACTGGGGGCTTTCAGCATGACATCCTGTTGTCATCTGAGGAGGTTGTCATCTGAGGAGGTTGTCTATGTGGGGAGCTCCTGGAGGAGACCCTGTTTTTTGCCAACATTAAATGTAATTTCTTTCTTCTTTTTCTTCTTTTTTTACCCAGGAATACCGTTTCCTTGCTCCATCTGAAATACCAGTCGCTAACTCCTTTATCTTTCTCTAGCTGCTTTTCCTGTCTGCTGCATAAAATAAGCAGTACGCCACCCGAACAAGACCCTCTTCAACGCTTAAGGTAGGGACCGTCGTCCAGGTGAGTAAAAAAGAAAAGAGAGCACTTATGCTGGTACGTTTATGTATTTCAGCCTTGTACGCCAGAAGAAGTCCAAGCGGACATCAAGGCGACTTAAACAAACCTATGAAGGCCCCAACCAGGGCACACCATCCAGATCAGGATACCATGCAAGCGGCGAGGGTTCATCCATGAAGAGACATAGTTCTGCACATTCAACAACTCTCAAATCCCTAAATGCAGAGCATACGGGGTCATCCCATTACCAGCCAATTGGTCTGCAAAAGCTGTTTAAGGATACTTTTACACTGAGGTGCTGGGCGCGCTGGCGGTAAAGCTGCGCTATATTTAGCGGCGCTTTACCGCCCGCTAGCGGCCGAAAAAGGGTAAAAACCGCCTGCAAAGCGCCTGCAAAGCGCCGCTGCAGCGGCGCATTGCAGGCGGGTTTGGAGCACTGCCCCATTCTTTTCAATTGGAAGGGGCGCTTTAGGAGCAGTAAATACACCGCTCCTACAGCGCTCCAAAGATGCGGCTTGCAGGACTTTTTTCAGCGTCCTGCAAGCTCACCGAGTGCACTGAGCGGCTCTTTTAGGGCGCTTTGCAGGCGCTATTTTTAGCACTTTAGCGCCTGCAAAGCGCCTCAGTGTGAAAGGGGTCTTAGAGTCTATGCAAAAGACAGAGAGTCAGAGGGTTAACAGGTAAGCTGTCCTACTCAAAAGATGGGCAGCGGTTAGATAGCGGTACGAGCAACAGCAGTTCCATTGCATCAATTAGTTCAACCTTCTCCAGAGAAGTTAACTCTTCCTGACCCATCCTTGTGAGAATCCTCTCCACACGCAGCAAGTATCCCTCCTAGACATCTGGATGATAGTGGGCCATCTGAGGATACCTCAGAAGAGCTCGGCCCTCGGACTTCAACCGTTTCCACTAGTGCGACTTGGTATGCGATCTGGGACTGCAAAGCAAATGGCGGGTAAACGCCTGGAAGTCAGCAATTGCCTCATCATCCGTATCCAAAACCCTGTGGGCATGGACCGAAAACATGGAAACAATGATTCATTAAAATGTCCCTAGGGAAAATATTGTCAAGGCTTTGGATGAATTATCCCTCTCAGCAGACTTCACCGGTCAATGTCACTACTTGTGATAGCCATATGGGTACTGTGGTCAGAACTACACTGTGACATTGTGTCAAAACAAAATTAGTATAAATACCGTTTTTTTTTTAATGGTAAATCACTCTTTGAAGAAAGGTTACAGAAAAGCTATTTCCCGCGTCACAGGAGAAAAGTCGTACTTGATTCCCAAGAACAGCAGAATTAGACGTACCCAGGGATTCAGGGATGCTTACTTGCATGCACCCATACTACAACTGTTACAGAAGTATCTGAGATTTTCGGTCAACCAAATCCATCTACAATTCCAGAGTCTCCCCTTTGGACCCTGCACTTTCCTCAGAGCCCTTACGAGGGCTCGGATCACTATACAAGCTTCATTACAAGAACTGGGTCTCAGTTCTTATCACTAATGAGAAGATATCCTCCTTTTATCAAACGATCCAGCCCAGCTAGTGTTACACAGGTGGATGCTGTGGCCTACACTATGAAGATACGGTTGGATGGTAAATCATCAACAAATGGTCCCTACAACCGAAGTTATTCAGTTGGATTGTGGGCAATATATCTTAGTGTCCAGCCTCAGGTAGATATTTCTGATACCCTTTCTTCTGGCTCGAAGCATCACACCCATCAGAATACTCACAGATTGAACCTTCACATTAGAATGTTAAAACACAGTGGCTTTAATTATTAAAATGTTCCTCAAGAGTTGTTTCAACTCTGCTCAAAGCACAGGAGCCTTCAATGAACAATACGTATGACAAGGTTTGGAATAAGTTTATATCTTTCGCTAACGGCAAAACTTCAAACCTGATGTACTCTCTTTCTCCCAACTCCTTGACTTCCTGCAAACAGACCTGATTTAGGATAAGGATTAAGCAATTTAAGCTGGTGGCTCTCTGCTGTGACCACAAGAGATGGGCGGAAGATTCTTTAATAATCAAATTCTTCAAGACAGTCAAGAAGATAAGCCCATCCATTAAAACAAATATTTCCCACTTGGGATCTCGCTATCGCTCTGGAGCCCTTATCCAAACAGCCTTTTGCCCCATCTGATTCAGCATCCTTGTGGAATCTCACTTGGAAACAATTTTTCTTTGTAGAGATGGCATCGGGCTGGGGAGTATCAGAACTTCAGGCTCTGGGATCAGAAAACAATAATATTATTTTCTGTATGCGGATAGAGTGGAACTTAGAATGGTACATGGATTCATCCCTAAATTCTCCTCTGCCTCTACTATCTCCGAGCCTTGGGCCCTGCCAATCTTTTCAGATCGAATTTTGACCTTCTTCACAAAGACGTTATTACTTTTGACATGGACATTCGTTGTACTGTTCATTTAAGCACAAGAGACTCCATTTTGTTCTCACTGTTGAAATGTGTTCAGTAACCTTCACCTAACACACAGACACATCTCCTCTAGAAACTCTCTACTCCCCCCCCTCCCCTATCCATGTTTTACTTTTGCAATTGTTCTATTCGCTAGCTTTTAATAATATATTTCTATTTGTTTAGCTTTTAATAACGTATTTCTATTTGTTAGTTTTTAATAACATCTCACACCACCCCTTTCTTATCTGTGTATAAAATAACATGTAATAATAAATTTCGTCAGAACGGACATTTTAAACACAGTGATTGATTCCTGTGAATCTGTTCCTGCAGCTGCAGTATTAACTTTTATTTTAGAGTCCCAATCAGAAATTAGTCATAACAGTTTTGGCGAGTCAGATATCAGGAGTTTGGCAGAGTTTCCAGAAGGAACCGCGATTCGATCGGGATCATCGGGAACGCAGACCTCTAAATGCCGGCTAGGTAAGCTGTCCTTAAGCTTGCTATATTTCTGCCTTTCCTATGTATTCTATCTGTCGGTTCTCAAGGAAACCAGACCACTCTCGGACCTTTCTGGTTGGGTAACGTGTGTGTGTGAATGTGTTTGTGTCCCCCTTCACGGGTTGGACTGTGTGTGGATAGGGAGAATCCTCTGCAGTTCCCTGCGTTGACTCCTTGTGGGCGACCTGGGTCAGAGGCGCATGGTAGGGTCAGATAAAACTCACGGAGAAGAGAAGAGACGAGGAGGGTCTCTTAATGAGTGTTTTGTCTATTGTCATAAACCCCTTCTATCCACGTAGATAAGTGGAGACTATCCTTGTAAATCTGCAGATTTGCTGTACTATTTGTGTGCTGCCCTTATGGCATTTGGAGTCACACCCACTGTAGGGGTCGCCCAGGTAGCGGGGTCAGATTCCCCTCATCAAGAGCAGTGGGATGTAGAAACTCTAATTCAGTTGCAGAACCAGGCCCCTGATGAAGAGAAGGATAAGTGGATAAAATGTAATGCTACCCAAAATCAGCAGGGCCTGTGGAGCCCTGACAACAGGTGGTGTCTACCCAGGAGTGTAGTCTATGTTTGCTAAAATTTGGTTCAAAATGTCAGCTCCCAGAAGATTGGTAGGAACTGTGTCTGAAACTAACACTTTAGTGACAATTTCTGTTTGCTGTCCTAGCCTGAGTTGAGAGACTTAATGGAATTTTGAAAAACAGATGTGCAAAAATTAAAGCAGATACGGGAAAAGGATGGGTGGAAGCTTTGCCATTAGCCCTATATTCTGTACGAACTACCCCTAAACAACCACATGGGCTGTCCCCCTATGAGATTTTATTTGGAGGGCCACCCAAAACAGGGCTATATTTTCCCCAACAGTTGCAGGCTTCTCACTCTAGTCTGTTAGAATATGTTCAGATTTTGCAAATAACATTGAATAAAATACATGAAGGTGTTTATAAATCTATCCCCGACCCAGATTCTGTTTCAGGTATTCACAGAATCCAGCCAGGTGACTGGGTAGTGGTCAAGCGACACGTCAGAAAGCCACTAGAACCAAAATTTGACGGACCACATTTGGTGCTTTTGACGACCGGTTCCGCTGTCAAGTTGGAAGGAAAGCCTACCTGGATTCACGCCAGTCACTGCAAGAAAATCCTGAAGTGATGATATCCTTTGAAAAAATTATGATAATGTTTCTTTTCTTTTTGATGTTTGTGAGAACTGAGACATGGGAAAATAACCCTTTCATCCAAATGTTAAAATTGTATGCAACCCATAGCAACGCTAGTAACTGCTGGGTGTGTTCTCACCTAAATCCCCAAACAGGAACAATACCCATGATAGCAGTGCCTCTCAAATTCACTGATCTAAACAGGACCAGAATAAATGGCTCATACATGGTCTCCACAGCTAATGAGCACAGATCAGTGACGTTGATGGTTTCAAAACAGATAGGCACTCCACAGATTTGTTTAAACATTACATGCCCATTTAAAGCTAAATGTACACGGTTGGGCAATTCAGATTGCACCGGAGCAAAAATTACAGTTTATGGAGGAAACTATGGTCAATATTATCATATCCCAGATCCAGAACTAAATAGAACCCTTTATAGTACAAATTGCTCACAGTTCCCAATATGTCAAAATATCGGTTACCTGGGATTCCAGGTTATTGCTTCCAGTTATTTAGAAGCAGGCATACCATCCATACGTAGAGGGTTATATTATATATGTGGAAATAAAGCTTACGCCTGGCTTCCTGCTAATGTTACAGGTACATGTTATATTGGGAAGTTAGCACCTGCTTTGGCTGTTCGCAAAGATACAGTGCGTCCAGATCAAAGTCCAGAATACCCTTTAGTGTTCAAAAGAGAGCTGTTCACTGAAGGTGACATGGCATGGTCATGGTTCCCTTCCTGGACAGGATGGGGAATTGAAGCAATGAAAAGAATAAATAATTACACTAGAATTGTAGATGAAATTATTAACCTTACAACCACTGATATAGGTTTATTAAGTGAAGAAATGGCTCAGATTAAAAAAGTAGTATTAGAGCAACAGATTAACTCTAAATTATCTCACTGCAGCTCAAGGTGGGATGTGTAAGTTGTTTCGCACTGATTGTTGTATATACATTTCTGATAATGAGGACATTATTAAAGGGCATCTTGCTAAGATAAGAGAACTACAGAATAAGGCCAGAGATATTGCTAAAGATGGATGGAACCCCTTTAAGGGTTTAGGAGGTGTTGGTGATTTTTTATATAGCATAGCAACATGGTTACAGAAACTAGGCGCTTACATTGTGATGTTCCTATTTCTCATATTTGTCATTTACTTCCTCATCAGGCTGTGCCTCTGTGTGACTACCCGCTGTATCAACAAATTGTCCACCAGCCCTGATGAACCCGTTGTTATGAGAAAGCTAGGAGAGAACTGAACAGGACGCTGCCTCTCTGCGCCAATGTAACAGGAGTTACCAGCAATCGGCTGAATGTAACGCGGAGAATAATGGTGTCAAATAAACAAAAGGGAGGAAATGACATGGACATTCGTTGTACTGTTCATTTAAGCACAAGAGACTCCATTTTGTTCTCACTGTTGAAATGTGTTCAGTAACCTTCACCTAACACACAGACACATCTCCTCTAGAAACTCTCTACTTCCCCCCCCCCCTCCCCTATCCATGTTTTACTTTTGCAATTGTTCTATTCGCTAGCTTTTTAATAATATATTTCTATTTGTTTAGCTTTTAATAACGTATTTCTATTTGTTAGTTTTTAATAACATCTCACACCACCCCTTTCTTATCTGTGTATAAAATAACATGTAATAATAAATTTCGTCAGAACGGACATTTTAAACACAGTGATTGATTCCTGTGAATCTGTTCCTGCAGCTGCAGTATTAACTTTTATTTTAGAGTCCCAATCAGAAATTAGTCATAACACTTTGGTACCAAGACACTATATTCAAGCCACAACTCCCTTCAGACTTTTATCTAACCTATTTGTAATACCCCCCAAAAAATAAAAAATAAAATAAAAACCTGGGGCAAAGAAGCATCATCTGGGGCGGAGGCCTCCAGAATGTGGCCCTCTGGCCATTCCGGAACTGCAATATCAATCATGCCTAGTTATGTCTGTGAATATCAGAGCTTTAAAATACCTCATGGGACAAGTGGTTCTGCGGCAGCTGGGAAGCCATAGTTTGCAGATCCCTGCTCTAGTACAATAGTTTCATGGATAATCAAATTGGTTAAGAAGGCATACAGGGCTAGGGGTCTAGACTCCCCTCTTCAGTTGGGCTGTATGCCACCCAGTTGTTTTCTGCCTCTTGGACAGCCAGAGCAGACATATCCATCAAAGCAATCTACAGGGGAGCATTATGGTCATCCCAACATGCATTTACAAGACGTTACAGAGTAGACCCGGAAGCTTTGTTATCTGTAGAAACTGGCCGGCATTTGCCCATTTTAAATCCTTTTTCAAATAAATATTTTACTATGCATCATCCCACCCATTTAAGTTATTTGTCACAGGTATGCACTAATCCTTTTCTTTTATAATATTCACTGGTCCTGAGGGAGGAGCCAAGGTGAAGCTTGTCACAGGTATGCTGCCATGGATAGGCACCAGGAAAAGAAAATTACGATAAGTATGAAAAAGATTTCTGTTTTTTTTTCCATTTTGGATAGAGTAAGGAAGCATTTTAACCTTCGTCAGTTTTTAGTCTATTCACATCCTCCCAGAACCACGTCTCTGCGTACCCGCTGCCACACACATCCAGCATGCTCTGTTATCGCTATGTCCTTTGGATACAGCTAATCACAGATCAGGGTAAAGGGCCAATCATAGCTGCCCTTTACCATGTGATCAGCTGTGTCCAAGTGTGAGGTGAGAAGAGTCTGTAACCGTAATGTGTGAAAGGGGACTTCTCCACTGATAATAGGGCACTGATCATTGTGTCCTGATGATCAGTGCAGCCCCAACAGTGCCCATCAGTGCTTCCAATCAGTGCTTCTTACTAGTGCCTCCTCAACAGTACCGCCTATCACCGCCCTTCAGTGCTGCCTATTAGTGCCTATCAGTACTGCCTATCAGTGCTGCATTTCAGTGCAGCCTTATCAGCCCCGATCAGTGCCTCCTCATCAGTGCCCATCAGTGCCATCTCATCAGTGCCCATTAGTACAGCCTATCAGTACTGAGGAGCCGAGCTAGTGAGGAGGACAACAAGGACCAGCATACCCAGGATTCTTATAAAGCTCTTTTGACTCCTGTCAATGGGGGTCAATAGCAGCTGGTGAGCGAGTGGGCACACTCAAAGGGAAGCACAAACAGCACTTTATTTGAATTTACTGCACTTTGGCTTTTTTGCACATTGGATAACCTATTTCACAATCTTGAAGATTTAATATCACTGACTTTTCTATGAAGATTATGTTGATGTATTTATGTATTATTCATTTATATATTGTTTATTATTGCTTATGGAATTGCTTGGTTTACATATTAATCATGAAGTCTAATAGGGGGTAGGTTCCCCAATTCTGGGTAGCGCTCTACACAAATTAATTTATATTTAAGGCTTTATTAGAGCAGCAACCCATTAACAGCACATGTTACCCATATATTACACACCATAAGCGTGGGAATACATATACGTATTTCTTTGATTCAGTGCCCACCAGTGCCTCCTCATCAGTGCCTCCTCATCAGTGCCCATCAGTGCCCCCTGATTAGTGCTGTCTCGTCAGTGCCCATTAGTACAGCCTATCAGTGCCCATCAGTGCTGCCTATCAGTGCCCATCAGTGCTGTCTCATTAGCGCGCATCAGTGAAGGAGAAATATTACCTGTTTGCAAAATGTTATAATAGAAACTAAAAAAGAAAATTAAAAAATCTGGGTTTTTCGTTTGTTTAGCCCCCTATCTCTTCTGATTGGCTAACAGACTTTGACAGCTGCGGTAGCCAATGGCACCACTGCTGTGTCTCAGCCAATCAGGAGGAGAGTCCCAAATGGACGAGGGACTCGTGGACATCGCTGGAAAGAGATGGAGCTCAGGTAAGTAATTAGGGGGTGCTGGGGAGGCTGCTACACACAGAAGGATTTTTATTTAATTCATAAAATGCATTAAGATAAAGAACCTTCTGACTTTACAATTCCTTTAAGCAGTTATGCCAAAAGGTTTTTGTTTTTTTAATAAAAAAATGAACGTGGACAATTGACCATGTGACCATATTAGGTCATGAGCATCCCTGCCCCTTTGCGTACATGCAGCTGTTGGGTGGGGAATGTCCCAGCTGCAAATGATTGGATCAGGAATGACAGCTGACAGCTGATAGGTTTCACAGAGCATAGGTTCAGACAAACTTGTAGCTAAACCCTTTTAGTCATGTTCAACTGGCCTTGTTCTGTAATGTTGGAGGTGTTTCAGAGCCTATCAAAGCCACTTCTACAGCCAGGAAAACACCCAGTATGTTCTTAGGGTGCTACCTGTGTGGCTATAAATGCTGGGGTATGTTCCTGACACTTACTAGAGCTGAAGAAGTGGCTTGGATAGGCTACTAAACATCTTCAATATTACAGAACAAGTCCAGTTAAATGTGACTATCATTAGATAAAAAATAATGGATCTTTTGGCAGGGTCAACAGGTAATAAAACCATGTTACAAGGGGACTCTGAAAAACGACTTTCTTATTGCTACTTACAAATTGTATCATATAATGTATGTCATTTTTGATTATACCAATAGGTGCATTTTAACAAAATGCTTACAATGAGTTGGATGAACTCATAGGCTCAGTGCACACAAACAGTTTTTAATTTGCGTTGATTACCTCTATTAGAGGCAATGAAAGCAAGCTTATTGGTGATTCTGTTTGGCGATCAAGCGAGTAATTACAGGGCAGTAGCAAAGGCTCAAAATCAGTCACATTGTGAACAATCAAAACAAGGTTTTCTTTTAGCTCATTGATTTCAATGAAGCATAGGATTAATTGTATACTGTAGTACAGTCAAGTTATTTTCTGTGATTTTTTTACCTGAGATTTTTGCAGACCACGCATGCAAGCCTCAAAATTTCTCCCAGGAAAAATGCCATAAATATATCCCCTATTTTGTAGACACTATAACTTTTGCACAAACCAATCAATATACACTTATTGCAAAGGGACTGAAAATGGCAAAAATGGCAAAATAACCTCTCTGAAGCTCAAAGACAGCTTTTTGATGATAAAAGGTACCGCTTTAAAAATTATACTGCTGCTCTATATAGCAATATGTCAGGAATTTATTTACTTATAAAGTTACTTTAAGGTCCACTTTAAAACCAGAATAAACACTTTTCATAGGTAAATATAGTGTATATTATAGTGTGTAAATTAGAGTTTTTAGCTAATTAAAATGATCTCAGTTGCTTTGGCGCTGGGTTGTGGTGCCATGGCGTATGTTTTGATATGCCAATTTTCAGCGCAAATAACTTTTAACATTACACATAGCCAAAAATGAATCCATCATAATTTATTATAACTGAAAGTGTAACATGAGTCAATTCACAAAGCCACGTGAGTTATTTTGTATGTGCTCGTCATTTCATGAACCTTTTCACATCAAATTACAAAAATAAAAAAAACCCATAAGGGTCAGTTTGGTGTGGAATCAATATATTGCCACAGGAGTTGAACACTTAACTATTGAAAGCCTCTATTTTATTAGGGGGCATTAAAGGTTACCCACCAATGAACATTAATGCTTCTTTCAGGGGTGAAGCAGGGCTGCTTTCCACCAGTGGAGAAGGTGAGTTATATTTAGGGCCATTTGCCATCAATGCAGTGTTCTGTACCAGGGCAAGGTCATTTGAGGACCACCCTCAGGATTTTCTCTGGGACACTGTGGTTCGTAGTTATACCCCTGTCTCTCTTTGTTGAGTATGGCTCTGATCATGGCTTGTTGAGGTTCACAGTCTCAGCACTGATTACTTAACCCTATTCAGACTGTTAGGCTTCAGACATTTTTTTCAGGAGGACTTAAAAACTGTCCTTTGATCATGTCATTATGTGCCTCTGTGAATTTATGTTTTGCCAGCTTGATTTTTTGCTGATAATGGCTTAAACATCTGAAAATGACACTGGGCAAGGTTGGCTTAAATAAGGTCTTATCATTCAAACAGCTGACACAAATTATCCTTTAATTACCTTGATGGTTAAATTTAAAGGCAATTACTTTTTTTCTTTACTATTCTATGATTATGTACTTATTTATCTTTCATATTAAAGAAATGGTGTGAAAAAATAAAAAAGGTTGCAAAGAAATGAAAAAAGTTGCAAAGATACTTTATTAATGTTTTATACAATGATGTCAAAAGTTGTAAAGAGTAATGCCCCGTACACGCGGTCAGAAATTCCGACGGAAAAAGTCTGATCGGACCATGTTGTCGTAAAATCCGACCGTGTGTGGTCTTCATCTGACTTTTTCCGTCGGAATTGAGATCCTGCTCTCAATTTTTCCGACAACAAAATCCGATCAGACTTTTTCTGATCGTGTGTAGAGAATTTCGACGGACAAAGTGCCACGCATGCTCAGATCAAATTAGGAGACCAAACCTATTGGCCACTAGCCTCTACGTAGTTCCGTCGTACGCAACGAATGTCACCATGTTCAGAATGATCGGATTTTCTGACAACTTTGTCCGACCGTGTGTATGCAACACCAGTGTCAGACAAAATCCGTCGTAAAAAATCCGACGGATTTTGTGGTCGGAATTTCCGACCGTGTGTATGGGGCATAAGAGTTGAGGTGTTTGGTTTACAGAAATCTCTAAAGACAGAAATATGGCTCCTGACTTTTTGATGGTGTAATCTCCAGGACTATCATTCTTATCCTTCAGTTCTTAGTGAGTCAGTAACCAGGAACAAGCATATGCATGTTAGTTGTCCTATCCCCTGATGAACACATGCTTTTTTTGGATCTTGCACCTTCCAAATAAGTCAGCGATGGCAGATACCATATTTATCTTCTGATGGGTCGATTTTAAGCATTGGGCCCCTTTCACATGGACGGACCGTTCAGATCCGCCTGTCAGTTTTGACGGCGGATCTGAACGGGCGCTCCATCTCCATCCATCTCCATCCATCTCCATTTCCGCTGACATTCGACCCGGTCCGATCCGCCAAAAGCAGACGTATGGCCCCACGTCCAGATCCGTCGCTGGCGGATCGGATAGGGTGAGATCTGATGAAAACGGACACACTGTCCGTTTTTATCCGATCTCTCCATAGAGACCAGCGGCGCTCGCAAGCCCCTCCCCGCTCAGTGAGTGGAGAGAGGCTTGTCATCCGCCGGCTCAGCGGAGGTCAACGGAGAGATCTCCCGCTGAGCCGGCGGACAGAGGCGGACTCCGTGCAAGCGGAGTCCGCCTCGTGTGAAAGGGGCCTTAATGAGTAATTTTAGGAGGCTGAGAAAGTTTTAAGGTCAAGGGAGGCACAGTCTTAATGTTTGGGAGATGATGAAAGATAAGTGGTAGGTGGGGAGGGGGCTACAATGCTTTCTGTTAAATTCATGGCCAAATATCCTTCATCAGGTTTTACAGTAGGTTACCTAAAAGCTATGTATCCCTTTAATTGAGGTCCATGGATTCCTTCATTCGATCCTTTACCATGTTTGATGCCCTCTGGTATAGTTGTGATGGTCAGGTGCCAACAAACGTTTGGCTATATAGTGTACAATTCTGAGCTGTCTTTATAAATGTCAAAAGCTACCTTGGTGAGCAACTCATAACTGGACAGATTCATCACCAGAAGGAACAAACAGAGTATGATTTTTGCATTCTCATTCCAGCTGCAGCATGACTAGAGCTGCCACAACTTTTAAGAGTAAAGCTGGCCATAGCTGGTTCGAAATTCAGCTGGTTCAGCAGGGTCTGCCCACCTTTCGATCCATGTGTGTGTGGTGTTTTTTTTTTATTTGGCTCACTGTGTATAAAGAAATGTATTCACGCTATGGATATGTTAATGCAAACAAGTGATTTGGAAAAAAAATCAAAAAGACTTATGTTGCTGCTGTTATACTGTGTAAAAACAACTGGAAAGACTCAAAACCAACCCCACCTACCCTAAGGGTAACAGCGCTATCTATGCTCCATAATTAAAGCCACATATAAATTTTAATATCATGTGCAATTAATAGAAAGTCCAAATGTGATCACATTCACTGTGAACCAAGGTAATCAGTGTGTTGTACAGGTGACATTCCCACTTCTTGAATACAGAGCTCCAAACACAAAGACAAGGACAGAATATTTTCCATAGTGTGTTTTCTCAAGAAGACAGGGTACACAGACTTTACACGGCACGCACCAGAGGATTTTCACTCCTTGCATCAACAAGGGAGTCAAACCTGGCATATATAGTTATATCTTTGATATTATGGCTTCTGTTTACTCCTAACGGTTCTCCCCTCTGTTCCAGTATAAGTAGTTGTATAAGCTTAGATCAGAAAAAAATTCTCCATATAAAGCAGTAGGGAAGAGAAAAGGGGAGCCCACATAGTGAAAAGTACTGCTTATGTATTTAAAAGAGATGTATGGGATTTTTAATTTTTTTGGAATCATACTTACCTAGGTGGATGCAGCATCACTCTGCGTCTGTCCCCCGCCGGCTCTAACACTGAGAACCACACAATCAAACACCGCCGATCGCTCAGTTCTCACAGCTCCGCGAGCAGAGCGACAGTGACTGTCGGTCACCTACTTTCTGCACTCCCCCCCCCCCCACAATCACTGGAAGGGTGGGCTGTGGATGGTTTTTCTGACGGAAAAATAGAGAACCTGCTCTCTATCTTTTGCTGGCAGAAATTCCGCCAGCAAAAGTCAGATGAAGCATACACACGGTTGGAATTTCCGACCAAAGACTCACATTGGACTTTTGCTGGCGGAATTTCCAATCGTGTGTACGGGGCATTATAGTTGTCCTTGGACAACTAAAGTTGTAAGACCTGAAACAGAGCCAAAGACACACATGACCCTTGTGCAATGCTCTCCGCGGCCACACCGGAGATGTGTGAACCGGCTCCATTGAGAGACGGTCACACTCCCCTGTCATGTGAATTGGATGCGAAACCTGCATTCCAATTTGCAATAATGTAAACCCAGCCTGAAATGGAGAACAGGGAGCCCTGCCTTGAGCTGCGTCCGCACACAGTATGAACCCAGCCTCAAAGCTAAAAAAAAATTGGTGTAAAAATACTAAAAAGTCACTGGCTGAACAATAAAAACCCAAATCATGTTGGGTCAGCTTAAAGCGGTTCAACACTGTGTTAGAAGTTTTTTTTTTTTTCGTCAATTGTGCAGTAATGTGCTTTGCATATTTATCACTCACTTGTTTTAGTTCTGGGTGTTACTGCTGCCGTTTTTCGTCCGCAATGTGGAGTTTTAAAACCGGTTCATGGCGGCTTCCATCTTCCGTGTGGGCACCTGAAACCACACAGGCCCCTTTCTTCGGGGTTGCTGGCCCACAATGCCGACATCTCGCGAGATTTCGGAAGATGTGACCGAAATCTCGCGAGATTTCGGAAGATGTGACCGGAATCTCGCGAGATTTCGGAGGATGTGACCGAAATCTTGCGAGATTTCGGAAGATGTGACCGAAATCTCGCGAGATTTCGGAAGATGCCCGCACAGACTCCTGGGATCAATGACACCAGATCCCAGGAGACAGTGCGGCGTGACGAGGATCCCCGCACAGACCCTGCCCACCCCCGCAGAGATAGAGGACAGGAAGTCATCGATTACAAGGTAAGTGACAAAAAAAAAAAAAACACATTTCATTTAGTACTCTTTGCCTGATTTGGAAGGCAAAGAGATTTACTGAATGAAATGTGTGCAGAACCGCTTTAAGGAAATGCTTATGACACAAATCTCTTCCTTGTCTGTGTAGGAAATTGGACGAACAAACCTTCTGGAAAATCTTAGCAATTGAAAACAAGTGACGCTCAGAATGTTAGGACATATATTGACGGCCTTAAAGCAACAGATTAGGAGACAAAAAAAAACTTTTTATGCCTAGATTTACAAAGAAAAACTAATTGGAATGTGTGACTGTGTTATCCATGTGATCACTTCATTACCACTGATCCTATTGACTCCAGTCTGTGCAATGTCATGTGTACATCACCCAATCCTGTGTGCTAAATCAATTCATGACTAATGAATGTGGATGCGACATATATTTAACTAGCCAAATAATCCTTCAATTGGCAAAACAAATCTATAAACTGTGAGGATTCCGACATTCTTCTACTACAGTCATGCCTTTGTTATACAGTAATTAGGATATCAAAGGTTTCTTTTTTCTATGGTGGGTGGAAAGTATAAAGAAAAAATATGGCTTTGTAGTGTTTCTTAGATGTATAGGTGAAAGCAATGAGTTTAAAGTCAAAGTGGTTCTTGCATTAAGGTATAAAATGCCCCATGACCTGTTCTACCCACCTCCATCCCAAAACATATACCTGGCTCCTTTCACCACTCCAGCGCTGTCTACAACTGCAACACCACTCCCCTCACTTTCTGCTTCCATAGGAGACACTGAGGGCAGCAGAGCCATAGGCGTCCTCTGCTGTCACTCAAACTCCTGTGAGAAGAACGCAGGGGCGTGTCTTACTGGAACTGTGTGTGTCTATGAACACACGCGGCCCGGCTCATCAGCCTTGCTAAGGATGCACCAGGGGGAGGGAGGAGCGGACATCGCCGGCAGGGGACTTCCAAAAGAGGACATAAGGGACCTTTCTGTGCAATATACAATAGTTGCTGGCTTCTGCCGAGGGGTATGACCGGAAAAGGTCTGTCGATCGGCATGGGTTGTAGAAAAGAAAGTCACCATCAACACTGACTATCTGCCAACTCCCGTGGAGCTATTGTGTTCTCCCGATGGGAGGAGGGGAGCTATCACTTCCAGGAGAGCAATAATCGCATTTTAGAAATCCGACATGCTGGTTGTACCCAAATCGTTTGATGGATTGACTTACAATCAGCCTGCCCACAGATGGATCGATTTAAACCATCTGTGACTGGCTTAACGAGGTGGATGGAGAAATCCCCCTCAACGGGCCATTGAATTCTGACAGGAGGACCCGCCACTGTCAGAATACATTGACCATCGGCTGCAGCTGATTGCCTGCAACTATATATTATGGAAAATTGTCCAACACATCCCATTGCCTCACACTGATCGAAATTTAGATCAGTGTATGGCCAACTTTAGAAAGTATGGCAGGCTATGTATCTGCATGACAGCCAAGCAACTATTGTTTTTAAAAGTTGGCGAACAGCAATGGTATATATATTTTCAAAATAAAAAATACACATTTTGAGCGTATCTCTAATACATGCATACTGTATTCCCCATGTTTATCTCATTAAAAATTCTTCAAGTACAGAAAAATACAGGGGTTGTAAAGCCACTGTGTGATATTGCTACAATCCCCTGTGTTACAATAATTTATGTGCCCAGTGTATGTGTTTTTTAAAAACAATGCCATTTTATACGTTATTTCATAGCAGCACTCTGCGCTCACGTGACTGCCCGCTGCTTTCCTCTCCCAATCTGATAACTACAGCGAGAGGGGCTGAGAATCCCCTGCTGACATGAGGCAGGAGGAGGAAAGGAGAGGAGGAGAGCGGCGGGCGGTCACGTGGGCGCTAAGCGGCAGTATGAAATAAAGTATGAAGCAGCTTATTTTTTAAAAAGCACATACACTGAGGTACATAATGTAATGTAACACAGGGGATTGTAAGAATAAGACACAGTTAAAAAAGCAGAAGGTGGGGCAGATCGGCACTGTCACTAGCTGACAGGCAGGGAGAAAGGGGGAGACAGGAGAGCTAAGAATGACGGAGGCACGTAAACTGACCATGGTAGCAGCCATGATAAATGTGGTCAGTTTACACAGGGGAGGGCCACACCAGGCAGGATCAACCTGGTATTTTAGATTATACAAGGGGGGGGGGGGGGGAATTACACAGCATTAGCACTGTGCTGTATAACATGCTTTAAAGGTACATTTTTTTTAGGGTTATTACCGCTTTAACTGACAGAAATCCAGTGAGCTCATAACTTTTTGTAGTGGACTGACAACTCTCCCTTTGCTGTACTGAAATTCCATGTCGTGGAGATAAAGAGGAGTTAAGGCATTCTGTAGTCCTGTGGACAAGAAATGGGCAGTGCTGACAACATGGCTTGGTATGTCAGTGCAGCAGAGGTGGCATTGTCAGCCCACTATAGAAACTGGATTTCTGAAGGTTCAACAAGCATGACATTGTTTTTCTGCCTTCATCTTTCTGGTTATGATGCATGAGTAGTGAAATATTGCTGCCAACGCTACAATGCATATACACACTGCTACATATTACTTGCATGCATCATTTGCTGTGTTTATATGCCTAAGAAAAAACATGTATTGTCTTGTCAAGGTATAGGCTAGAAATGCATGGCATTACATTCAGTGTCAGCAAGCCTGTCTAGTATTAACTATAAGCAGCACAGTTTAGTGGTTAGCTGAGCCATTCCGCCTTCCTAATCAGGACACTATCTGCATGGAGTGTGCATGTTCTCCCTGGGCTTGTGTGGGTTTCCTCCCACACTCCAAAGACATGCTGGTAGGTTAATTGACTCTAAGAGGACAGGGACTAATGAATGAATAGTAAGTAAAGCACTGTGTAAATTGTTGGCATTATATAAATACCTGTAATATTAATAAATGTACAGGGGAAGCCATATTGGCTATTTACCCAGGCATGCTTTGATTTATGTTTCCTAGCACACAGCAGAATAGGTACTACTGATTTCCTGCTGAGAATATAAACAATCTGTCACAGTACATTTTCCCCAATTGCTTTCTTGCAATTCATCTTCTTAGGATTCATCCAGAGACAGAGATAGGAAGGCCCCCCTCTATTGGCTGTAAATTGATATGTAGCGCTACCCCCAGTTAAGAGAGCCGCTGGTTTGTTTTGGGTCCCTGAGTACAGCTCCACCAACCCCCGGCAATTTGGCTCTACCCGCTCTGGCACAGTTAGTAAAGGGGTACGTCCCTATGCACATAAAACTTAGCTTATACTCTAAGTGTAATTGGTATGAACTCACAAGCAGACTGCTGAAATAAGAATAACTGGCTTTACTTTTGTCAGTAAGGAAAAGAAATAGCAACATGCGTTTGAACATATGACTTACAATACTTTAGCAGGTCCCTGCAATATGCACTTTAACATGTACACACATATGTAACAACTGGTAATGGGGAAACGGAGCGCCCAGTGTGGCGACCGTCTGCTATGCACCCCTGAGGTGCAATAAATCTATCTGCGCCTACCTAATGGACCAGGCCTGATCCCTAGCAATAGAGCTCAGTCCTTGTACTAGTACAGTGTTCTTCACCGGCAATAAATCTGTAGAGGTGGTGCACATGTAGCTTTAAATGGTGTCATTTGTAATCCACAAAAAGTAACATTGCTGCTCTGAGGTAAATTGCGCCTAGGCAGTTCAATAGGCATAAAACTTGTGTGTCAATGTAGGATGAGCCTCTCGGCTCTCTCACCAATCCTTGGGTACCGTCCTCAGCTCCGGTCCCTCCAATGGTGGCTCTGGTCTCTTCAATGGCGGCGTCCGGTCTCCTCAGTCACAGCCCTGAACTCCGGTCATCAGCTCCGTCCGACCGACAGTAAGGGGAAGTCTCCGCTCCGCTGCTGTGGACTCTGAGGGGTGAGAGTCTCACTCCATCGGCTGCAAGGCCCAGGCTTCAGGCCTTCAGCTCCGGTCCGCACAGGTGTCTCTGCTGGCTGCAGTCTCCGCGTCACACGCTCTGTCAGCAGAGGCAGGCCAGTCCTGTCAGGCCTCTGAAGAGGAAGTGTCCCAAGAGGAAGAGGCGGTCTCCGCTCTTCCTTTTTATAATCTCCCCCAGCAGCCTCCCGGGCGGAAGTCAGCAGCCCGGGGGCCTGGGGAATCATGGGAGATGTAGTCTCTTCCAGTAAAAGGGGTAGAACCCCGCTACACACTCCCCCCACTTTGAATCTTTGGTCCCCAAAGACAGTGTTCAAACTACAAACTTTCTCGGGAACAATATTTTCACATAATTTGGACAGAGGAGCTTCCCACCAATTGGCATAAGATGGGGAGCTGTCCTGTCTACAGGTCACTTCAGTGTGGGCGACCTGCTTAACTGTGCCAGAGAGTGAGCTGGGGTTGCCCTCCACTAAATGAACAGCGGAAGGGTCAGGGCTTTCAGCACTTCTCCTTGCTGTAGTAACAGAGTCCTCTGAACTTTCTCCCATCTTGGGGTAAGTTAACTTCTTGGGAGGCTTCACACTCCTGCGAGCTCTCTGTTCTCTTGGAACTTCTTCAGGAACACATTCTGGCAACATCTCTGGTTCTGGAACATCTACTTCTTCTTCTGGGTAGAGACCAGGGATATCTTCCCAGCACTCAGGCACATCACTGAATGGCACAAACTCTGTGGCTTCTGGGTTCAATGTGTTATCTTCCACATCTTCAGTAGGTGGAAGATCTATGGCAGAATTTCCTGGAGTTGAGGAAGGCCATAGCCATTCAAGTTCTCCTCTTTCTTCCTCAGGTTGGGGGTCCTGTCCACCCCTAACTTGGGATGTCTGAGACCTAGTATTAGGCCTGGGGGTATCCAGAATGGAAACAGATTCAGGTACATCTCTTACTGGAGGCATTCTGACTGCTTCAGTGAGTGGGAGCAAGTGATTCCTATGCCAGGTCTTCAAAGGCCCCACTCTTCCTTCTGGCTTCAACTTGTAGAAAGGCAATCCTGGAAGTTTTCTACAGACGATATATGGCTCTGATCTCCATCTATCAGCAATCTTGTGTTTCCCAGGGATCCCTAGATTGCGTAACAGTACACGGTCCCCAGGCTGTAGGTCCTGTACTCTAACTTTCAAATCAAAGTTCCTCTTATTTCGGGCCCCCCTCTGGTCAGAGGCCGCTTGAGCTTTCTCATAAGCTATCTTCAGACTGCGCCTCAGTCTGTCCACATATCCTTTGTGGGAGGCAGCAGAGGCATGGTCTAAGGAAATGCCAAAGGCCAAATCCACTGGCAATCTTGCTTCTCTCCCAAACATAAGCCGGTAAGGGGAGAAACCTGTCACATCACTTGTGGTGCAGTTGTAGGCATGCACCAGAGCTGATATGTGTTGACTCCAATGTTGCTTCTTCTCTGTTTCCAAAGTTCCCAACATGTTCAATAGGGTCCTGTTGAACCTTTCAGGCTGGGCATCACCTTGAGGGTGATATGGTGTAGTTCTAGTCTTCTCTACTCCCAGAGAATCTAGTAGCTTCCTGATCAGGCGACTCTCAAAGTCCCTTCCTTGGTCTGAATGGATTCTCTGTGGCAGTCCATAGTGAACAAAGTACTTCTCCAAAAGTACCTTGGCTACTGTAGAGGCCTTCTGGTCCTTGGTTGGGAAAGCCTGAGCATAACGAGTGAAATGGTCGGTTACCACCAGAACATTTCCCAATCCACTCAAATCGGGTTCAAGGCAGAGAAAATCAATGCATACCAGATCCATTGGGCCTTGACTCTGTAGGTGGCCCATTGGGGCAGCTTGATGGGGTAAAGTCTTTCTCTGAATGCATCTTGCACAGGAATGGCAATACTCCTCTACTTCGGCCCTCATGCAGGGCCAATAAAACCGGTCTCTGACAAGTTGGAAGGTTCTCTCTGCTCCCAAGTGACCATGCTGGTCATGTAAGGCAATCAGCACAGTCTCTCGATGCTTCTCTGGGAGAAACAACTGCCACTTGTCTTCTGGGCCATCAGAGGGGCCCCTTCGGTAGACTACCCCCTGATGCACCTGTAACTTGTCCAACTCTCTCCTCAGTAGGCGAGCTTCTTTAGAAGGGTGAAGGCGAAGTCCCTCTGGACTCTTGTCTTCCAGGGCTTCCAGGACCAATCTCCCCATGGGGTCTTCCAATTGGTCACACCTTAGCTCCTTCTTGGACAGCTTCGGTAGGCACTCCTCTGCCAGTTGAGTTACCCCACAGTAACACCTTGGGACTCCCACTGTGGTAACTCCTATCTCTTCAGCTCTGGATCCTCCTCTGGCTTGGAGTTCAGCCCCCTGACAAAGGGCTCGCACTCCATCTGGTGCCACTTGGGTCCAGTCTTCCCAGTCATCGACCATGACATGGGATCTTCGGGACAGGGCATCTGCATCCCTATTTCCAGCCCCTGGTCTGTACTTGAGACTGAAATTGAATCCAGACAACGCCGCCAACCATCTGTGTCCAGTTGCATCCAGCTTGGCGGTGGGCTCGCACTCCATCTGGTGCCACTTGGGTCCAGTCTTCCCAGTCATCGACCATGACATGGGATCTTCGGGACAGGGCATCTGCATCCCTATTTCCAGCCCCTGGTCTGTACTTGAGACTGAAATTGAATCCAGACAACGCCGCCAACCATCTGTGTCCAGTTGCATCCAGCTTGGCGGTGGTGAATAGATAGGTCAAGGGGTTGTTATCTGTCTTTACAGTAAACTCGGCCCCATACAGATAGTCTCTCAGTTTGTCAACAACTGCCCACTTGAGGGCTAAGAACTCCAACTTGTGGGTGGGATAGTTCTTCTCGGAGGGGGTCAGGCTCCGGCTCACATAGGCCACTGGTCGTAGCTGGTCTTCATACTCCTGGTAGAGTACTCCACCTAGGCCCTCATGGCTGGCATCAACATGTAGCTCATATGGTCTAGTGGGATCAGCGTAGGCCAAAACTGGGGCTGTGGTGAGACTTCTCTTCAAGGTTCTGAAAGCCTCTTCACACCTTGAGTTCCATTGGTCTTGGACCGACTCACTGGACCTCCTAGGCCCCATTCCATCTTCCTCTCCTTCTGTCTTCAGCAGCTCGTTGAGGGGTTTGGCAATGCGGGCAAATCCATCCACAAACCTGCGGTAGTAGGAGCAGAACCCCAAGAAAGACCGAAGTTCTGTAACTGTTGTGGGCCTTGGCCACGAAGTAACTGCCTCCAGCTTCTCAGGGTCTGTAGACACTCCTTTTTCAGACACTATGTGTCCCAGATAGTTCACAGAAGACTGATAGAACCGACACTTCTCTGGAGAAAGTTTGAGTCCCTCTTCACTGAGCCTCTTCAGTACTTTCTCCAGCCTGGCTTCATGTTCTTCCAAAGTCTTTCCAAAGACAATGACATCGTCCAGATACACAAGGACTTCTATGAGGTTCATGTCTCCAACAGTCCTTTCCATTAGGCGTTGAAACGTAGCAGGAGCTCCAGATAGGCCCTGGGGCATCCTGTTGAACTCAAAGAATCCCACTGGGGTTATGAAGGCGGTCTTTTCTCTGTCTTCTGGATGCATGGGGATTTGGTAATACCCACTCTTGAGGTCCATCACACTGAACCACTTAGCTCCAGATAAACTCTGCAAGGCATCTTCTATCCTTGGCGTGGTGTACGGGTCAGGAATGGTCCTCCTGTTGAGAGTTCTGTAGTCAATGCAGAGCCTCAATGACCCATTCTTCTTCCTGACTACCACAATTGGGGAGGCATAGGGGCTTCTGGACTCCCGAATCACTCCCGTCTTCTTCAGTTCCGCAAGCTGCTCCCTCAGATCCTCCAGATCTGCTAGCGGGACTCGCCTCACTCTCTCTCTGAATGGCTTGTCCTCTTGCATGCGGATTCGATGGGTGGCACTCCTCGCACACCCCACATCAAACTCATCTTTGGAGAAAATCTTCTCCCATCTGGTCAGCTGTGCCTTGGCTCTCTCTTTCCAAGCTCCAGGTAGGTTTGGGTTTTCCATGGAGAGTTTCTTCCAAACATCTTCTCCTTCACCCGTTCCCTTCACTTCTGACCAGCCAACTGGGACAGCAGGACTCACCTGTCCCAGAAGCATCCTGGCAGGGATCTCCACGGGCCGCTCCGTGGGGTTCCTCACACTGACAGGGACTCTTCCTCTTGCCTTCTTCAGGTCCTTCAGTGAAATTACTTCTGGTATCACCTCCAGACCTGGGTGACCCTCCATTGGGTCGGGCTCCAACATTACAAAGGGGCCAGGCTGCTCCCAGGTAAGTTTCACCGTGGCTCTCATGCAGGTTACCTCTCCAGGCTGTAACACTGCTCCTTCTTTTCCAAGCCTCCATACCCTTCCTATCCCCTCACTTGGGGTCTTCTGCTCTAGGACCAACCGCTGATAGGCTGCCTTCAGCATGGGATGGATCTTGGGAGTTGAAAGATTCTCTTTCTTCACCAGGGGGGTCAGAAGCCTTCTGACTAGGTCCGTGTTCGTCCCTATAATCAGGGACGTCTTGCTGGTTCCTGGTGGGCGGGGACACACCACTGCTAAGGTGTCGAACACTTCAGACTTCCCAGCTACGGATGGGTCAAACGTCAATCTGATGGGTAAGTATCCATCATAGGGGAAACTCTGGGTTCCCAATCCCCTTATCTCCAACTCTTCTATCTTCTGTATTGGCAGATGACTCAGGTATCTGTCATAGAAGTCCCTGTACAACAGGGTCACTTGTGCTCCAGTGTCTAGGAGGGCCTTTGTGTACACTCCTTCCACCTGGATGGGTACAGTAGGGGATGGACCAACTAGCTCTTCTGGGTAGGGCCTAGTTGATGCTGTCCTCTTCTTTGGACTCTTTGCTTTACCAGCACTTGATTTGCACTTGCTCCTTTCTTGAGCCTGGTATGCATTGATTTTCTCCCTCTTAGTGGGAGTGTGAACCCGTTGAGGGATGTTGTTATCTCTCACTTTGAAGAGTTCACGTTTGGGGGTGCCGTGTCTCTCCGGAGGGGTCTTGCCCCCTTTCTCTGGAGTGCACCTTGGTTGAGGATCCCTGGACCCCTTCTGAGGGGTTTGGTCTCCTCGCTTTCTCTTCCTGTTGTGCTTCTTGGAGCTCACTGAAGGCGATGGGCACCCGGTTGACTCCTTCACCGGGGCCCTTTGGCGTTTCCCGCCGGCTGGCGGCTTTCTGCCTTCTTCTTCTTGGGACTGGAACATACAGCTGCAATATGACCAATTCCTCCACAATTAAAGCAAATCATCTCACCGTAGTCAGGTGGGGATGCTGGTGCTGGAACAGCTGGAAACAATTCCCTCCTGCTTGTTTCTTTCTTGGGACTGGGCGTCTCTTTCGCCACTAGAGACGTCAGTATCTCCATCATCTGGGACATCTGCAACTTCAGGGCATCTACCTCTGTGTCTCTTTCAGGGGTTAAGGCTGACCTGACCGTGGCCACTGGAGGCTTTGTAGACCCCATCACCTGCTTCTCCCTTTTCTCTTCCAACATGGCCTCTTCTTCTCTGACCATTCGGATGAGGTCAGGGTAGTCCAGGCTCTTCCCATCCTGCCGGGTGCGTAGAATTAGTGCGACAGGGTCCAAGGGTTGGGCTCCCCTCATCACCTGCTGGGCACGGGCTTCATCTACCTTCCCTGGATCTATCCCCTTCTTCAGGATAATCCTATGCAGGATCTTGTCTATGCGTCCCATGTACTCTGACAGCTTCTCCCCTGTCTTCTGGTAACAGTGTTCCAGTTGATAGGTAAGTTCTGTGACTTTTTCTGTCCCACCAAACACACCCTCCAGGATGTCTACGTAGTCCTGGGCAGTGCAATCCTTTTTACTCGTCTTCAGATTGCGTATGGCCTCTAAAGCAGGTCCTTTTAGGCTTTCAACAATCCTTTGTTTCTTTCGGCCCTCTGAGACCTCCCATTCTTCTAGGGCCTGCGTGGCACCATCTAACCACTCTTCAAATCCCTCTTCTCCCGAGGGTACAGGTGTCCTCCCTGAAAACATCCGGAGTTTCCTGTATCCCGACATTGGGTAGTCCCCGGGGTCTCTTCTGCACTGGGTCACAATTTCCCCTAGGACAGCACACAGTTCTGCACTAAGAGTAGTGTGTGCGGGTGCGGGACTTTCCGCGCCCTTCTGCTCCTCCTTCTTTGGGGATAGAATGGCTTTCATAGGAGAACCTTCTCCCTTGCGCGGCAGCGCATGCAGCAATTGGTAGGCCTGACCATTTGGTGCCTGTATGCTTTGGCTCCTGAACTGCTCTGGAGTCTCTTCCTTCCATTCTATTAAGGCGTATGTGTACCCAGCATCATTTCTCATGTCCATTATCCATGACTTCTGGCATGGGGATAATGACATTATGAGCTGCTTCACTGCCTCTCTCTGCCATATCCCTGGCAATTCAATGACTGCTGCTGCGGCTGGGTCAGCGGCCCATGTTGCGGACCACCGTCCCACTTCTATTGGGTCCATGCCGGCACCTTCTGGCGGCTTTTCCCGCTGACTCAGGATCCCGGACGAGCCCCCACGTGTAGCGCTACCCCCAGTTAAGAGAGCCGCTGGTTTGTTTTGGGTCCCTGAGTACAGCTCCACCAACCCCCGGCAATTTGGCTCTACCCGCTCTGGCACAGTTAGTAAAGGGGTACGTCCCTATGCACATAAAACTTAGCTTATACTCTAAGTGTAATTGGTATGAACTCACAAGCAGACTGCTGAAATAAGAATAACTGGCTTTACTTTTGTCAGTAAGGAAAAGAAATAGCAACATGCGTTTGAACATATGACTTACAATACTTTAGCAGGTCCCTGCAATATGCACTTTAACATGTACACACATATGTAACAACTGGTAATGGGGAAACGGAGCGCCCAGTGTGGCGACCGTCTGCTATGCACCCCTGAGGTGCAATAAATCTATCTGCGCCTACCTAATGGACCAGGCCTGATCCCTAGCAATAGAGCTCAGTCCTTGTACTAGTACAGTGTTCTTCACCGGCAATAAATCTGTAGAGGTGGTGCACATGTAGCTTTAAATGGTGTCATTTGTAATCCACAAAAAGTAACATTGCTGCTCTGAAGTAAATTGCGCCTAGGCAGTTCAATAGGCATAAAACTTGTGTGTCAATGTAGGATGAGCCTCTCGGCTCTCTCACCAATCCTTGGGTACCGTCCTCAGCTCCGGTCCCTCCAATGGTGGCTCTGGTCTCTTCAATGGCGGCGTCCGGTCTCCTCAGTCACAGCCCTGAACTCCGGTCATCAGCTCCGTCCGACCGACAGTAAGGGGAAGTCTCCGCTCCGCTGCTGTGGACTCTGAGGGGTGAGAGTCTCACTCCATCGGCTGCAAGGCCCAGGCTTCAGGCCTTCAGCTCCGGTCCGCACAGGTGTCTCTGCTGGCTGCAGTCTCCGCGTCACACGCTCTGTCAGCAGAGGCAGGCCAGTCCTGTCAGGCCTCTGAAGAGGAAGTGTCCCAAGAGGAAGAGGCGGTCTCCGCTCTTCCTTTTTATAATCTCCCCCAGCAGCCTCCCGGGCGGAAGTCAGCAGCCCGGGGGCCTGGGGAATCATGGGAGATGTAGTCTCTTCCAGTAAAAGGGGTAGAACCCCGCTACAGATATATAAAAATAATCAAGAAAAATCTGACACTGGAAGCATTTCACATAGCAATACTGTGTAAGTATATAAAAAAATATAGAGTGCCAAAAACATAAGTAATAATATGAATACTTGGTCTAGATTGTATTTTATGGTAATTGCATGCATGCTAAGTCATTTGTAAGTGTAACACTTAGGGCTCTTTCACACGGGGCGGATCAGTGCAGATCCGCCCCGTGGATAGCCGGAGCGATCTCCGCTGAGCAGAAGATGACAGGTCCGTCTCTGCACTCCGTGCAGGGACGGACCTGTAGGGTTGCCACCTTTTCATCAAGTCAAACCCGAACACTTTAACCGGGAAGAATTTACCCCCTTCCTGACCAGGCCATTTTTTGCTATACGGCGTTGTACCCACACAAAATTTATATCCTTTTTTTCCCACAAATAGAGCTTTCTTTTGTGGGTATTTGATCACCTCTGCAGTTTTTATTTTTTGCGCTATAAACAAAAGCACCACAGGCCCCATCAGATATGACATCAGAGCCCCCCCCCCCTTACATTAGATATGACACCAGAGCCCCCTTACATTAAATATGACATCAGAGCCCCCCTTACATCAGATATGACATCAGAGCCCCCCCCTTACATTAGATATGACACCAGAGCCCCCTTACATTAAATATGACACCAGAGCCCCCACTTACATCAGATATGACATCAGAGCCCCCCCCCTTACATTAGATATGACACCAGAGCCCCCCTAAAGCCCCATACACACGGTCGGACTTTTTCATCAATTTGGTCCGATCGGACAAGGTTGTTGAAAAATCAGACCGTGTGTATGCACCATCGGACAGTGTTCGTCGGTTTGTCCGTCGGACAAAGTCTTATCTCCTGCTGGAAAGATTTCCCGTCAACCCGGTCCGATCACACCAAATCCGAGCGTGTGTACGCTTGTCCGACCGGACAAAGTGCTACGCATGCTCAGATCACATTACAAGACCAAAGCTATTGGCTACTAGCCTCTACGTAGTCCCGTCGTAGGCAACAAACGTCACCACGTTCAGAATGATCGGATTTTCCAACAACTTTGTCCGATCGTGTGTACGCAAAACCAACATCAGACAAAGTATGACGGACATGGTCCGACGGACCTGGTCCACGGATTGTCCGCGCGTGTGTATGGGGCTTTACATTAAATATGAGACCAGAGCCCCCACTTACATCAGATATGACATCAGAGCCCCCCCTTACATGAAATATGACACCAGAGCCCCCCTTACACTAGATATGACATCAGAGCCCCCCTTACATCAGATATGACATCAGAGCCCCCCCTTACATGAAATATGACACCAGAGCCCCCCTTACACTAGATATGACATCAGAGCCCCCCTTACATCAGATATGACATCAGAGCCCCCCTTACATCAGATATGACATCAGAGCCCCCCCTTACTTTAGATATGACACCAGAGCCCCCCCCCCTTACATTAGATATGACACCAGAGCCCCCCCCTTACACTAGATATGACATCAGAGACCCCCCCCCCCCCCCCTTACATTAGATATGACACCAGAGCCCCCCCCCCCTTACACTAGATATGACATCAGAGCCCCCCCCTTACATCAGATATGACATCAGAGCCCCCCCCCTTACATTAGATATGACACCAGAGCCCCCCCCCCCCCCCCCCCCCCCCCCTTACACTAGATATGACATCAGAGCCCCCCCCTTACATCAGATATGACATCAGAGCCCCCCCTTACATTAGATATGACACCAGAGCCCCCCTTACATTAAATATGACACCAGAGCCCCCCTTACATTAGATATGACATCAGAGCCCCCCCTTAAATCAGATATGACATCAGAGCCCCCCCCCTTACATTAAATATGACACCAGAGCCCCCCTTACATTAGATATGATATCAGAGCCCCCCCCCCCTTAAATCAGATATGACATCAGAGCCCCCCCCTTACATTAGATATGACACCAGAGCCCCCCTTACATTAAATATGACACCAGAGCCCCCCTTACATTAGCTATGACACCAGAGCCCCCCCCCTTACATTAGATATGACACCAGAGCCCCCCCGTACACTAGATATGACATCAGAGCCCCCCCCCTTACATTAGATATGAATATGACACCAGAGCCCCCCCCTTACATTAGATATGACACCAGAGCCCCCCCCTTACACTAGATATGACATCAGAGCCCTCCTTACATCAGATATGACACCAGAGCCCCCCCTTACATTAAATATGACACCAGAGCCCCCCCTTACATTAGATATGACATCAGAGCCCCCCCTTACATCAGATATGACATCAGAGCCCCCCCTTACATTAGCTATGACACCAGAGCCCCCCTTACATTAGCTATGACATCAGAGCCCCCACCTTACATTAGATATGACACCAGAGACCCCCTTTCCCCCTGTACTCACTGATCACTAACTGCAACGAAGTTCCTCATTTCTCTTTCCAGGCTCCACACACTCCGTGTTCGTTCCTCAGCAGTGCTGCTGAGACTGTTCAGTCAGTACCGCTCTCTATTGCCACCTGCAGGCTGGAGGGAGGAGAACACCTAATCCTCTCTCCAGCTATGAGCCACGATCCTATCTTAATGTGTCCGGTTTTCAGGGGTGCTCAAAACCGGACACATGATTCAAATCCCGGACTGTACGGGTGAATCCCGTACAGGTGGCAACCCTAACGGACCTGTCAGAGCGCCGCTCTCCCCTATGGGAGATCGGGTGACGACGGACCGTAGAGTCCGTCGTCACCCGATCCGCTCTGCAGACGGATGAAAAAATTGGGTTTTCCTCCGTCTGCAGAAACGGAGCATGGCGGGCACGGACGAGAGCGGGTGTCAGCGGATACTCATCTGCTGACACCCGCTATCCCATAGGGATACCTGTATGTCCGTTTTTCATCCAAAAACGGAAGGATGAAAAACGGACATACGGTCCGTCCGTGTGAAAGAGCCCCTACAGGTAGTTGACCAAATAATACAACAAATTTCAAGGATGGAAAAGGACCTGGGGGTCCTAGTAGATGATAGGCTTAGCAATGGCATGCAATGCCAAGCTACTGCTAACAAAGCAAACAGAATATTGGCATGCATTAAAAAGGGGATCAACTCCAGGGATAAAACGATAATTCTTCCACTCTACAAGACTCTGGTCCGGCCGCACCTGGAGTATGCTGTCCAGTTCTGGGCACCAGTCCTCAGGAAGGATGTACTGGAAATGGAACGAGTACAAAGAAGGGAAACAAAGCTAATAAAGGGTCTGGAGGATATTAGTTATAAAGGAAGGTTGCGAGCACTGAACTTATTCTCTCTGGAGAAGAGACGCTTGAGAGGGGATATGATTTCAATTAAAAAATACTGTACTGGTAACCCCACAATAGGGATACAACTTTTCTGTGGAAGTGAGTTTAACAAGACACGTGGCCACTCATTAAAATTAGAAGAAAAGAGGTTTAACCCTAAACTGCGTAGAGGGTTCTTTACTGTAAGAGCAGAAAGGATGTGGAATTCCCTTCCACAGGCGGTGGTTTCAGCAGGAGGCATCAATAGTTTAAAAAAACTATTAGGTAAGCAGCTGAATGACCGCAACATACAGGGATATACAATGTAATACTGACATATAATCACACGCATAGGTTGGAATTGATGGACTTGTGTCTTTTTTTAACCTCACCTACTATGTTACTATGTAACTAATATTAGGCGCCCCCCCAAAAGTGTAGTAATAAAAAAGTGATCTCTTAAATAAATATATGCAGCTGCCCCTTTAAGTGAATAAAAAATCACCTATAACAATATGTAACATAAAATTGTGGTGCTTGCAATCTCTCCTATATGACACAACAAATCAATTCCTAGTTGTGCACCAAATTTTTAGCCACTGAAAATTATCAGCCAAAGATAGGGTTTTCAGGGTTGTGCCCAAAGAAAGAAAAAAGCAGATAATGGCTGCCGAAAACACCCAATTTGGACTTTTTTGACTGATTTTACCATTTCAGTGGGGAGGTGCATTTTTGGTGCGATTGGCCAAATATGCACCAAAAATGCAGCAAGCAGAATTTTTAACACCGCTTCAAAAGGTGTTGATAATGGCCGACAAATTCATATTCATTTAAATTCATTATATTAATTAAAAAGTAAAATATAACACAATTATTTATAAAAAAATATATATAGGTGCATCCTGAATTTCCGGTTTCGGCACCGAAATGTTAATTTTGGTGCACCACTATTGCAAACACATAACAAAGTGAATAATAAATTAAGCAGGTAGCATACATAGATAGATGAATTAAAGCAGAATTCCAGGCAAAAACGTTTTCCATGTTCTCGTTGCTGATCTCCTACCTTCACCAACTATGCCAGCCATGTTCTTCTGAGCTCTGTAGTTCCTCTGCAATAGCCTGCTGAACTTTCTGAAAAACCGTTAGTGCCCAGTGATTTCCTGTTTGTATGACCGCTGGCTGCTATCCCTCCAGTAACCTCAGTCGGTCTGACACGCCCCCTTGTAGTCCTTTGAAAGCGAGTAGGGAGTTCTATTTCTGCCTGGCTCGCTGTAGTGGGCGGAGGGGTCTCATAGCCCCTGGACTGTGCCGCTCATAGAGGTGGTGTCCTCCTTTCCTGCTCCCTCCTCCTCCTCCCTGCCAGCACCGCCCCTGTCCTCCCCGCCACCACGGCCGCCATCTGTCTCCAGTGCGGGGATAGTTACAGATCATTGGGATGACAGAGCGCATCTCAGGCTGATAGATATGTGAGAACACCTCTCGTGCTACAGCCCCGCCTCCCTGAGGTGGGGCTGTACCACGAGCGTTGTTCTCACATACAGACCTATCAGCCCGAGATCCGCTCTGTCATCCCGATGATCTGTAACTATCCCCGCACTGCAATGACGGACACTGATAAGGCACTGGTGACACTGCACTGATGGGCATTGATAAGGCACTGGTGTCACCGCACTGATGGGCACTGATAAGGCTCTGGTGACACCGCACTGATGGGCACTGATAAGGCACTGGTTTCACCACACTGATGGCCACTGATAAGGCACTGGTGTCACCGCACTGATGGGCACTAATAAGGCACTGGTGTCTCCCCGCACTGATGGGGACTGATAAGGCACTGGTGTCACCACACTGATGGGCACTGATAAGGCACTGGTGACACCACACTGATGGACACTGATAAAGCACTGGTGGCTCTGCACTGAATGGCACTGATAAGGCACTGAGAAATTATAGACGGCCACTATTACTGGCTAGTCAGGCTCCGCGCTTAGGATAATTACCAAATGGTCTATACTAATACTATTACCATAGACCCAGTACAGCTGCTCCCTACGAAATCTATATGATTTAATTGATAGTAGTTTGGTGTATGAGGGGCGCTAATACCAACACAAGATACCGCTTATTAAGGGGTTACTTAATTATATTAATCTGAACTGTATGATAAAAGGTGAGCTATTGATAAAGGGTGTGGAGACACAATATAGATCTACTACGAACTAAGCTAATTAATATCTGCTTAGGATGACTATAATACCCACATTTGGTTGCCCATACATTTACAAGTATTGTTATGTGTCAATACATTCGAAAAAAAGTGATTGTGTCTATACAAATAAATAATTAATCATAACACAATAACCTATACGTGACCAGTGGGATGTATAAGTATTGCCTACATAAAGTGCAGCAAAAGAGAGCTACCAGAGCTCTATTATAGCAAGTGAAAAAAACCCACAACATGGATACAAGTAAATCAAACCCTGTAGCATGTATCACAATGTGTACATAATCTAAAACAGAAAATTATTAACTATCAACCAAGCAAATGTGCCCAATCTGATATATATAATGCAAAATGTCAGTTTAGCAAGTGATCCCAATGGCTTGGGTACATTCAATAATTGTGGCAAACATAAAAAAATATATAATAAAAATTAGCACAAAATATATGGTGAAGACTCCATAAACCGCAAAGTTCATATAGTAGTCCTTGCTGAAAAAAACCCGCATTCACTCCTGTAGATATAGCTTGTGCACCATCACCAGACAAATTCTTGATCCACCCAGTGTGAGAACCAGCAGTAATAAATGGCCTCTTACCAAATGGAGTTGATTACTTTGTTTAGAAGTAATCAAATGCGCTTTCACAGGATTGTGCCTGCACACTGAGTGACACACCCTCACTCAAGGACTCTCTTCCCCTTAACAGGTCAGCTCAGATGAAATGGAATGGAAACATAGATGGGAATATAAAGAGAGGCGCACCTCATAGCGTAATAACGTTTTTATTAAAAAAATCATAAAAAACATAGCAGCCAATTGCTCACTTACATTTTTCGGTGCCTACCCGGCACTGAGGCTACTTGCAATAAGTTAAAATTCGATGGAGCAGCGGATCCCTCCCTCGTGGCGTACGTTTCTAGCGTGCGTTCCACTCACCAGGAAACCAGGGCCAGTCACACAGGAAGTCCGGCAGTAATGCGTCCAAAAAGATAAAAGTGATCAGGTACCGCCTACCGACGTACGTTTCGTGTTTGTCACGTCTTCAGGGTGGCGTACCTGATCACTGAGAGACCTGATTAATATACTGATCCTCATTAGTAGCCAACCAATGAGGACTCAGAGCGTGCGCAGCCTCAGTCCTGGTGATGCTCCCGCACGCTCTGAGTCCTCATTGGTTGGCTACTAATGAGGATCAGTATATTAATCAGGTCTCTCAGTGATCAGGTACGCCACCCTGAAGACGTGACAAACACGAAACGTACGTCGGTAGGCGGTACCTGATCACTTTTATCTTTTTGGACGCATTACTGCCGGACTTCCTGTGTGACTGGCCCTGGTTTCCTGGTGAGTGGAACGCACGCTAGAAACGTACGCCACGAGGGAGGGATCCGCTGCTCCATCGAATTTTAACTTATTGCAAGTAGCCTCAGTGCCGGGTAGGCACCGAAAAATGTAAGTGAGCAATTGGCTGCTATGTTTTTTATGATTTTTTTAATAAAAACGTTATTACGCTATGAGGTGCGCCTCTCTTTATATTCCCATCTATGTTTCCATTCCATTTCATCTGAGCTGACCTGTTAAGGGGAAGAGAGTCCTTGAGTGAGGGTGTGTCACTCAGTGTGCAGGCACAATCCTGTGAAAGCGCATTTGATTACTTCTAAACAAAGTAATCAACTCCATTTGGTAAGAGGCCATTTATTACTGCTGGTTCTCACACTGGGTGGATCAAGAATTTGTCTGGTGATGGTGCACAAGCTATATCTACAGGAGTGAATGCGGGTTTTTTTCAGCAAGGACTACTATATGAACTTTGCGGTTTATGGAGTCTTCACCATATATTTTGTGCTAATTTTTATTATATATTTTTTTATGTTTGCCACAATTATTGAATGTACCCAAGCCATTGGGATCACTTGCTAAACTGACATTTTGCATTATATATATCAGATTGGGCACATTTGCTTGGTTGATAGTTAATAATTTTCTGTTTTAGATTATGTACACATTGTGATACATGCTACAGGGTTTGATTTACTTGTATCCATGTTGTGGGTTTTTTTCACTTGCTATAATAGAGCTCTGGTAGCTCTCTTTTGCTGCACTTTATGTAGGCAATACTTATACATCCCACTGGTCACGTATAGGTTATTGTGTTATGATTAATTATTTATTTGTATAGACACAATCACTTTTTTTCGAATGTATTGACACATAACAATACTTGTAAATGTATGGGCAACCAAATGTGGGTATTATAGTCATCCTAAGCAGATATTAATTAGCTTAGTTTGTAGTAGATCTATATTGTGTCTCCACACCCTTTATCAATAGCTCACCTTTTATCATACAGTTCAGATTAATATAATTAAGTAACCCCTTAATAAGCGGTATCTTGTGTTGGTATTAGCGCCCCTCATACACCAAACTACTGATAAGGCACTGCTGTCACCGCACTATTTACACTATAGATTGCACTATTGCCAGGTGTGCCAGAGGGGCTGAGACTGTTCTTGGGGTTGAGAGGCAGAGAATGGAACCAATTACACTTAAACGGCTCCCTCCGGGGTAGCGCTACATCAAAAAGATAAGAAATATTTTCTTTTAAAGTGGTTGTAAACCCTTACCCACTTTGACCTACAGGTAAGCCTAGATTAAGGCTTACCTTTAGGTCCAAGAAATGTCTCCTTCACCTACACAGTGATATTTTACAAAAAAAGGACACCTCTGTCCACGGCGCATGCGTGCCGTAGACAATGGCGCAGGCTAACTGGCTAACATGCTGTCACTTACGGCTTCCGCGCGCAGGCGCCGGAGTGACGTCATCGCTGCTCCGGCCACTCACAGCGCCGGAGCAGCGATACCCGGAAGGAAGATGGACGCTTCGTGGAAGTGGGGACAGCAGTGTCATTGCTGGCTCCTGTGTCAGGTAAGTGACACATAATGGGCTACTATGCGATGCATAGTAGTCCATTATGCTTTATCTTTGCAGGGAAACAAAGAGGAAGTAAATCAATCAGGGTTTACTTCCTCTTTAATTGCAGGTATGGATATTTTATATTTAGAAATCATACTTGGCCGATGTCCCTGGAAGCTGAAAATCACTGAAGTAGACATGGCTACTCCAGTGATCTCCACTTGCTTTCAGATCCTGTGCTAAGCAGCCGGTGTGATGCATTGTGAACAAAGAAGATTGGCCACGTGGCACAGGCGCCATTCAGAGAATGCTTTACACTCTTTGATTGGACTGGGCAGAAAGGCAGAGCAGTGACGTCACAATGCCTGTACCAAGTGGCCAAATTCCTGTGTTCAGAACGCAACACGGCAGCAGTTCAGCACGGGACCCAGTAGTTAGTGGAGATCACTAGTGTAGTGTTTCTACTAGTGATTTTCAGCTTCCAGCTGGATTGGGTAGGTATGGTACATACATAGTTACATTGGTACAAGCTGAACCAGTGTAACTTATGTATAAAATACCCATATCTGAAATTCCTCTTTAAATGTTTTAGGTATGATGTGTGAGTGGGGACACATAAACATGGGGTTTTTCTCAAATTTGACAGCAAAAGTGGAAATACACTTTAACCACTTCCCACACAATGATATATGACATTGTGGATTTTGAGTGGGGATGTCTGAATGAAGCCGGCAGCTGCAGGCATCATCCAGATATCTTATTTTTCTGCTGGCGATTCCCTGCACCGTAAGGTCAATTATAGTTGCTGTTCAGCCGACTGATTGTTATTGCAGGCGGTGGGAGTGGACATCCCCCTCCCGACGCCGTCCGGTGCTTCTACCAGCTCCCCCGTGCAATCGGTGAGCTGGAGAATGAATCGGCCGAAGGCATCCACATACCATAGTGCTGACCGAGGACCAGATGGTACAAGGCGCTCTGGGGTCAGAACCAAAAGCACCCTCCACATGTTGAGGGCATGTGGCCTGGTAAGGTTCAGGAGGGGGGTGCTCTCTCGTCCCCCCTCTTTTCCTGTGGCCTGCCAGGTTGTGTGCTCAGATAAGGGTCTGGTATGGATTTTGGGGGGACCCCTACGCCATTTTTTTACATTTTGGCGCAGGGTTCCTCTTAAAATCCATAACAAACCTGTAAAAAACTTTAAAGTGTTGCCTATAGACACTTTTAAGTACCGAAGTTTGACGCCATTCCACAGGTGTGCGCAATTTTAAAGTGTGACATGTTAGGTATCTATTTACTTGGCATAACATCATCTTTCATATTAGGAAAAAAAAATCGAACTAACTTTTGCGTTTTGTTTTGTTTTTTTCAACAAAAAAAAAGTGTTTGAAAAATTGCTGCGCAAATACCGTGCAACATAACAAGTTGCAACAACCACCATTTTCTTCCCTAGGGTCTCTGTTAAAAAAAAACATATATATACTGTTTGCAGGTTCTGAATAATTTTCTAGCAAAAAAAAAATATTATTTTTACATGAAGAAGAGAAGTGTCAGAATTTGCCTGGGTGGCAAGTGGTTAAAGTGTATGCACAGGAAATATTAGACTGTGATATATAATAGCTTAATTCCATCTAAAAAATATCATGCACCAGCTTTTTTTTCCTTGTATATGTCTTTTCATTCATTTATCATGCCAGCAAGAGTACTTCCTGTCACAGGGTGACATTGCGTGAAAACTTCAGGCCAATGTATCAATGAGCAGTGATAGCTGCAAGAAACAGTAAGTTTAAAAAAAAAAAGTAAGTTTAAAAAAATTAAAAATAAAGTTTAAAAAGAAAAAAGTCGTTTTAAAAAAAGTGAAAAGAAAAAAGTAAGTTTAAAAAGAACAGCAAGCCAACAGGTTTTAATAGAAATTTCAATTTCAAAAGGGATTCTTTCTACTTTAAGAAATCAGTTGACTATTTAGCTTCGCATAATACTTTTCCTTTAAAGTTGAAGAAAAGGCTAAAGATAACTCAGTATAAAAAATATGCAATGCTGTATTAATATGATAGAAATAGAAACATATCACATTTCTTTTTATCTCCGTCCCTCGGTTTTCTGGAGACTATAGTTCTAGATCAATGAGCATGGGCATGCCGCTCTACTGGTAAATATATCTTTGTTTGGAAAACCATAGGAACCAGATGTTGATGAGTCAAAGATAAACTCTCTGTATATGAAAAAAAACTTCCTAATTCATTTATAGAATATTTTGTTCAGTAAAGGCTTTTGAATTTCATATGGGGAAAACTAAATCGAGTTACTGATATATTTTTATCAGCCGACGTCTTTTCAAATTTCAAGCAAAGAAAATTGAGCACACAGATGGTAAAGGAGAAGTATAATCTTCTTTAAATATACATATAAAACATAAAAAATAAATAATCCTATTAATTATATATATATTTTATATATATATATTTTGGGATGATGGATTGAGTGCTCCATGAGATGTTCAAAGCCTGGGATATTTTTTTTATAACCTAAAACTTCTTTAAACTTCTTTCCAACTTTATTCCTGACCTGTCTGGTGTGTTCCTTGACCTTCATGATGCTGTTTGTTCACTACGGTTCTTTAACAAACCTATGAGGGCTTCACCGGACAGCTGTGTTTATACTGAGATTAAATTACACACAGGTGGACTCTATTTACTAATTAGGTGACTTCTGAAAGCAATTGGTTCCACTAGATTTTAGTTAGGCCCCTTTCACACATTTGGATGAAATACGGACATACATGCATCCCTATGGGATAGCGGGTGTCAGTGGATGAACATATCATCCGATATCATCCGTCCCCGCTATGGTCCGATTCTGCAGACGGAGGAAAACCCTATTTTTCCATCCGTCTGCAGAGCGGATCGGATGAACACGGACAGACGGTCTGTGTTCATCCGATCCCCCATAGAGGAGAGCAGAGATCTGACAGGGCGGTCCCTGCACAGTGTGCAGGGACCGCCCTGTCATCCGCCAGCTCAGCGGGGATTAACGGAGCGATCCCTGCTGAGCAAGCAGATGTTTATGGGGCGGATCATTACGGATCCGTTCCGTGTGAAAGGGGCCTTAGGGGTAACAGAGTAAAGGGGGCTGAATACAAATGCATGCCGCACTTTTCAGATATTTATTTGTAAAAAACTTTGAAAACCATTTATCATTTTCCTTCCACTTCACAATTATGTGCCACTTTGTGTTGGCCTATCACATAAAATCCCAATAAAATAAATTTACGTTTTTGGTTGTAACATAACAAAAAGTGGAAAATGTCAAGGGGTATGAATACTTTTTCAAGGCACCTTTAAATTAATAAATAAATCTTAAAAAAATCGAATATATATATCTAGCGATATCTATAGATATATATCTATATCTATATATATCTCTATATATATCTATATATATATATATATATATAGATATAGATATATATCTATAGATGTCGCTAGATATATATATTCGATTTTTTTTATGATTTATTTATTAATTTAAAGGTGCATTTGTATCTTCTATATACAGTATCTATTGAGTTCTGCTTTGAGTTGCCCTTTTAATTGTATGAAATTTTCACCCACAGGAAATATAAAAGAAAACTGCTCGGTTTTAATGTATATAATTCTTAAAATGGTAATAAACTCAGGTTTACCCCTTGTACCTACAAACAAGCCTATGGTAAGGCTTACCTGTAGGTACTGTGAATATCTCCTAAACTTGCACAGTTTAGGAGATATTCAGAGTGCATGCAGCCAGTGACGTTACCGGCGCATGCGCTCTAAAGGTCCGGCATACCGTGCCAGACCTTCAGAGGCTGTGCCATAAACCGCGGCTCCTGTGACGTCCACTCGTGTAGCTGGAGGACGCAAACCCGAAAGGAAAAACAGGGGAAGATCTCAGCGGTGACAGTAGTTTGCTAAGATCCCTACTTTTTACAGCCTACCCAAGGTGCACAAGGACATGGTTAACCCCCCAGGGAGACCCATTGTTTCCGGCGTGGGGTGCATCTCCGAGAATCTGAGTAGATTCGTAGATGAACAACTTCGTCCTCTCGTCACTAATTTACCCTCCTACATCAGGGACACCACCCAACTGTTGCAACACTTGGATGGCCTTTGTATTCCCACTGACTCCCTCCTAGTTACGTTAGATGTAGAAGTACTCTACTGCTCTATTCCCCACAAAAGGGGCTTAGAAATGATCAACCACTATCTGTCTCAATCATCCAAGGATGATAAACCATTACATCATTTTTTGACACAAGCTTTGGAATATATTTTATCCCATAATGCTTTTTCTTTTCATGGCTCCCATTTCCTCCAGATACAGGGGGTGGCTATGGGGACGTGCTGCGCACACCATCCTATGTCAACCTGTATCTGGGGGAATGGGAGAACACCTTTCTCTCGATGTACCCTCAATTTTCAGACCAGATTATACTCTGGTATCGTTACATCGATGACATTATTTTGGTGTGGCAGGGAGACAAGGAAAGTCTCGACCAATGTATAACAGCTATGGGCATAAATAATTTCAACTTGAAATTTACTATGACATGTGATACCAGTAAAATCAATTTCTTGGACATTACCATAATGAAAAACAAGGATGGCCACCTTTCCAGTACTTTGTATCGGAAGGAAACATCAGGAAATACCATCCTACACGCCTCTAGCTTCCATCCCACCCCTTTGGTTAAATCGATTCCATATTCTCAGTATCTGCGGATACTGAGAATGAGGACTCAGATTTTTTGATAGAAGCAAAAAACCTACAGACCCGTTTACTCCAACGGGGATATTCCCCAACCAGCCTAAAGAAAGCCTTTAGGAGAGTCTATAAACTAACGAGACTAAGCCTGGTGTTCAAACCTACTAAACAAACTAATACGACCCTAGATCAAACTCGAATAGTGATGACATTCAACAAACAACACCAACAGGTCAGAATGATTCTCAAAAAATATTGGCACATACTTAACATCGACCCTCTATTGAATTCCTTCATACCCAAAGAGCCCCTCATTACATTTAGACGCACAAAATCTTTGCGCGACATATTAGTCAAAAGCGAATATACAGGGGACTTTAGGGGGGACCCATGCAAACGTCGTGGTACCTTTAGATGCGGAGGATGCACCCAGTGCCAGTACATGAATACTGATACCAACATATCCCTTCCCAATGGAAAGAGTTTCAGACCTAACCACTACGCAAATTGCCGCACGTATGGGGTGGTGTATTTGCTTACTTGTTCCTGTGGCTCATTTTATGTGGGTAAAACCAAGCAGGAGCTTCACAAGAGAACAAGTAAGCATATACACAGTATTCGTGTGTGTGACCCTGATCTACCCCTTGGGAGACATTCCCAAGATGTCCATATGGGAAATTTCCCCAAAGTAAGGTTTTTAGTTCTGGATCGTATACATCCGAACACTAGAGGGGGGGACTGGGATAAAACCCTTTTGCAACACGAAACTAGATGGATTCTGGCATTAAAGGCCACGTATCCCCCAGGCCTAAATGACTGCATTAGTTATAAACCTTTTTTGGAAGGCTTCACATCTGGAACCTGGGAGGGTCATGGTTAATGCCTTTTGGCCATACACATGTATCTTTCAGTACAAATTTCTTTTTCTTTATGCCTGCTTACAGTCGTCACTATACTCTCCCACACCATGAGTAGTCTGTGACGTGTGTTTTCTCTGGCTATGTTCTATGATTATTCACTACAATGTGATTTTCCAATTTTTCATCATATATGTTACATCTTTCTGGAGTATGATGTGCATGTCTAAAATATATATATATATTCTTGTGTGTCTCTCTCTAGATACTTTATGGTTTAGAACTGACCACAGGGCTGTTTTTTATATTCTTATGTTTATCCACAGTACCACAGGAGCATACCCCCAGATGTTCTGTATCTTCGGGAATAGAGGGATGTGCACCTTCCCTCTGTATTGCAGCCACATTGTATAACCAAAGATCTACCTCTCTTTTTAAATTTTGCTTGGGGTCCGCCCCACCGGTTCTAGGCTTAGGGCCGGGGACCTTTTTTTGTGATCCCGGTCAGTGCATGTCCTCCCCACCTTCCAATCTAATTGTACTCTGCGCACGCGCGTTTCCAGCTTGACGGGAGATCGTACTCCTTAGACGCAGGCCCGTACAGGGCCCTTGCGCATGCGCAGAAGAATACACGGTCACACCACGCATCTATGTGATGTGTGTGGTGTGCGCATGCCCCCGCCCAGCGTCAGTGACGATCGGAGTACGGCCGTGCGACGCTAGATGATGACGCTGTTTATAGTGCGTCCACATCGTGGGATTCTCCCTATATAAATGCCCCACTGTTATCTACCATTTGGGCAGCAGATGACCACACGGAGACGGGCACAACCTTTATATGTCTCTCTACAGGGGACAGTCTACACGAAAGGGTGAGTTGCCTAGCCTCAGGCTACAGGGACACTTCTCCAACAAATGTATGGCGTTCCCTCTAACTTCACTTACCTCCTCCATTTCCCCTAGGTATCTAAGACCCCTTAATGGGATTTCATTCTTCCCATCCGGGATACTAATTCTCGGCAAATGGCAACGAATCACATTTATGGGTATACCGCAAGTAACAGATACTTCTTATAGTATCATACCCCCCTTTTAGGGTGAGATGCTATTTTTTGTAATACCTGTTTCTCTCTCTTTTGGTGTACTGGGCAACCTCTGAGTGTTTCTAAGACACACCTTTAAATAGTGCACCCTATACTGCCCCCTCCTTTTTGGCTCACCTATCTTGGGTTCTCTGTTATTTCACTCTGTGCGGGGGATCTGGGAGAGGACATGCGCATGGAAGATACATGTGCATACTTTTTTATTCCACTGGTATTTTGGAATAAGTTATAGGCACCATTGTATTGGGTACCTCTTCTCTTTACTTACGGGATTCACCTCTCTACACTCCTCCCTAAAAAAAAACTTATTCTTTACTATTATTATTTTTCTATTTTATTTAATTTTTATTTCGATACTATATACATGCGGGGACATATGACTAATTCCATCCTTCCCCTTCTAATATACATCACACTAGGCCCTACTGTGGACCCCAACATATTCTATAAAGAGAATATTTAATTAGGATTCAATCCTGTGTCTGCTGCCGCACCTGGGAGGTATCTCCCTCTCTCCCGGGAATACAACTGATTGTTTTACGAGCATCGACTCCAATGTGGTACGTGGTAATGTATGCCCTTCACACAATGCATAACCCATTCATAGATGTTAACTTTAGAATATTATGATCTCTCCAGGTTCCCTATTAATTATCTTTAATTCCTTGCCTAAACCGCTTCCTGTAATTTCTGTTTTTGTTATATCCTGATGTGTGCCCCCCCCCCCTGATTTTTCTTTTTTGCATTTTAGAGTGGTAGGTACTTTTCAAATTCAATTATTCTCTTCTCCTGACGAAGGTTCCCATATTTGGGTAACTGGAAACGCGTCGAGTATTCGGGGGTCACATACCTCCATGAGAGCATCAGTACCGTAATTTTGTATATTTTTTGTAAAGTGTTGTTAGAATTTCTGTCTGTGCAATTTTTGTTGTTTTCTGTAACTGTCATGTATATTTTGAACTGTGTACCGTGTTATCGGACATTTGGGTGATTTTATATATCCTTTTAACCACTTGCCTACCAGGCACGAACACCCCCTTCCTGACCAAGCCATTTTTCAGCTTTCAGCGCTGTCGCATTTTGAATGACAATTGCGCGGTCATGCAACGCTGTACCCAAATACAATTTTTATCATTTTTTCCCCACAGATAGAGCTTTATTTTGGTGGTATTTGATCACCTCTGCGTTTTTTATTTCTTGCGCTATAAACAAAAGAAGAGGGACAAGTTTGAAAAAACATTATATTTTTTACTTTTTATTATAATTTAATATCCAATTTTTTTTTTTTTAAACAAATTTTTTCCTCAGTTTAGGCCGATACGTATTCTTCTACATATTTTTGGTAAAAAAAAATCACAATAAGCATATATTGATTGGTTTGCGCAAAAGTTATAGCGTCTTCAAAATAGGGGATGGATTTATAGCATTTTTATTATTATTTTTTTTTTACTAGTAATGGCGGCGATCTGCGATTTTTATCATGACTGCGACATTGCGGCGGACATATCGGACACTTTTGACACATTTTTGGGACCATTCACATTTATACAGCGATCCGTGCTATAAAAATGCATTGATTGGGGGCGCTGCAGGGGTTAAAATGTACCCTATATGAGTGATTTTAACTGTGGGGGGAGGGGACTGACTGGGGGAGGGGACCGATCGGTGTCCCTATGTACAAGGGACACACCATCGGTCTCTTCTCCTCTGACAGGACGTGGATCGGTGTGTTTACACACCGATCCACGTCCTGCTCACTTACCGGGCAATCGCGGGTGCCTGGCGGTCATCGCGACCGCCGGGCACGCGCATCGGGTCCCCAGCTACACGGCGGGCACGCGCCTCCCGCGGCGCGCGCGCGCGCCCCCTAGTGGCCAAAAAGTGAGCGCCGTCATATGACGGCGGCCCGCCACAATAGCTGCACCGCTCCGCCGTCATTTGACGGCGGGCGGTCAGATAGTGGTTAAATATACTAATAAAATCAATATTTTTTCACAACAACTTGGTGAGAGTGGTGATCTATTCAAAGTCCCAACCATAGGGGGTTCTTCTCTTGTCAGCGGTGACAGTACGGCTATGGAGGGCTTTGCATACTAGCACATTATGACATTACCTTGCAGGGATTTTTTTATTTTTATTTTTTTCAACAACTGCGGTTTACTACCGCTTTGAACTTACAAAAAGAACACTTGCATAAATATTCCCACACATTTGTACTATGAGCCAGAATGACTGTACAAGATATTAGTATTTCACTCTGGTTTTTAAAGCTTGTGGGATCGTCCGTCTACATTCTGCAACAGTTGGGTGTGAACATAACGTGTAAATGGTATTGTTAACTGTGCAGATCAGGTAACGTGCGTAGCATGTGACTGCAGCCTGCGGATCTCACACGTGCAATACAGCTGTACTAGCCGTCTGTTTCATATTGAGTGTAACAAATTATGTAAAGTACACGAAATAAGGACTATTTAAAATTCCAGTGGGCAGTTGTGTAAGCTTTATAGAGAAATGTTTAGTTTGTCATTTCCTTTTATCCCACGTGTAGGAGGAATCTTTAGAAGTCGTCAATTGTTGGAGACTAACGACCCAGAAAATGTTAAGTAAAAGAAAACAAAGCAGGCTGGTAAAAAATGTGCCAAGGTATTTTTTTGACTATTTGACAGTCAGATAGTTTTCTCCATTTGACAACTACAAGAAATCCCAGAGTGTGTCAGAGAAAAGCTGGACATGCAGTTTATGGATTCTGTGATTGATCCGTACCACACTTGTAGGTTTACAAACTGTACAGAAATCTTAGCATGCGTAGCACAAACATAATAAACTGGATGCAGTTGTGTCAACGACAATAGGATGAGCTGGAACTTTTCCAATTGGATATCCAGATTGCAATGTGTACAATATATTGTAGGATCGCAATTCTACATAATAGTCTCTAAAGCAGTAATTGCATACCTCCCAACTTTTTGAGATGGGAATGAGGGACATATATCAGCAAAAGTATGCAGGCATAGGACACACCCCTTACCACGCCCCCTTAAAGGAGAAAAAAACAAGATTGGTTAAACCCACAAGTGCTTTTTTTACCACTATTATTCCTTTATATTGGCTTTTGGAATTTACAAATGCAGCAATTTAGAAATCAGATGAAAGGTTTAGCGCTGGAAAACACTTTTCGATAAATAAAAAAAGTGCATTTTATATACAACTATATAGATCAGACCAAAATGAGGGACAAATGAGGAGGAATGAGGGACAGAGGGACATTGCTGCAAATCAGGGACAGTCCCTCGAAATCAGGGACAGTTGGGAGTTATGGTGGGACTTGACTTGGACTTAACATGATAGTAAACCCTACAAAATGTAAGGACATTCAGCAGCTGATTTAATCTCTTACTGAATATGCCGATTATTTATCTTTTAATCCTTTCCTATGTTCCAGTTGAAGCTGGTGCCATAACCAATGTTCCAGGTTTCCTGTTTCAGGGTGGCTCCTTTCTCTTGCAGCATCCTATGGAGTAACCATAGGCTTTCGCAGGGGGTGTGCCGTATGTGTCTGGGCGCACCCTAATCACCCCTTGCGGCACAGATTCTCCCTGCTGATTTCACCAAAGCATCCCAATTGGGCTCCTAAAAAAATTGTACAAAATTATACAAAAATAAAATAATAAAGATATAAAAACTTCTGACACTGTCCACTGCCCTGCTGACACCAACATCTGCCCTACTGACACCATCCACTGCTCTACTAACCCCATTCATGTTTTAATACATTTTAAAATGTTTTTTACATTTATTTATAAAAGTGTGCGTGTGCAGTGCCTTGAAAAGTATTCATGCCCATTGAAATTTTCCACATTTTGTCATGTTACAACCAAAAATGTAAATGGATTTTTTGGGGATTTCATGTGATAGACCACACAAAGTGGCACATAATTGTGAAGTGGAAGGAAAATGAGAAATGGTTTTCCAAATTTTCTACAAATAAATATGTGAAAAGTGTGGCGTGCATTTGTATTCAGCCCCCCTGAGCCAATACTTTGTAGAACCACCTTTCGCTACAATTACAACTGCAAAACTTTTTGGGTCTGTACCAGCTTTGTACATCTCTGCTTTGTACATTATGCCCATTCTTCTTTGCAAAATAGCTCAAGTTCTGTCAGATTTGATGGAGAGCGTCTGTGAACAGCAATTTTCAAGTCTTGCCACAGATTCTCAATTGGATTTAGGTCTGGACTTTGACTGGGCTATTCTAACACATGAATATGCTTTGATCTAAACCATTCCATTGTAGCTCTGGTTGTATGTTTAGGGTCGTTGTCCTGCTGAAATGTGAACCTCTGCACCATTCTCAAGTCTTTTGCAGACTCTAACATATTTTCTTCTAATATTGCCCTGTATTTGGCTCCATCCATCTTCCCATTGACTCTGACCAGCTTCCCTGTACCTGCTGAAGAAAAGCATCCACACAACATAATGTTGCCACCACCATGTTTCATGGTGGAGATGCTGTGTTCAGGGTGATGTACAGTGTTAGTTTTCCACCACACACAGCGTTTTGCTTTTAGGCAAAAAAAATAAAATTTGGTCCCAACTGACCAGAGCACCTTTTTCCACATGTTTGTTGTGTCCACCACATGGCTTCTCGCAAACTGCAAACGGGACTTCTTATGGCTTTATTTCAACAATGGCTTTCTTCTTGCCACTCTTCCATAAAGGTCAGATGTGTGGAGTGCACGACTAATAGTTGTCCTGTGTACAGATTCTCCCACCTGAGCTGTGGATCTCAGCAGCTCCTCCAGAGTTTCCATGGGCCTCTTGGCTGCTTCTCTGATGAATGCGCTCCTTGCCCGGCCTGTCAGTTTAGGTGGACGGCCATGTCTTGGTAGGTTTGCAGTTGTGCAATACTCTTTCCATTTTTGGATGATGGATTGAATAGTGCTCTGTGAGATGTTCAAATCTTGGGATTTTTTTTATAACCTAACCCTGCTTTAAACTTCTCTGCAACTTTATCCCTGACCTGTCTGGTGGTCCTTGGCCTTCTTGATGCTGTTTGTTCACTAAGGTTCTCTAACAAACCTCTGAGGGCTTCACAGAACAACTGTATTTATACTGAGAATAAATTACACACAGGTGGACTCTATTTACTAATTAGGTGACTTCTGGAGGAGACTTTAAGGTTTGAGTACTTTTCTAGTTTTCTTGGAACCCCAAGAACATCGCTAGTGTCAGAATTTGTGAAGCTCAGTTGCCGGGCCGTGCTCGTTCCCTGAAAGGCTGGCCTGGTGCTACTGCACCCCTGACTCTGTCTCCTCCTCTCTTCTGCCACAGAGGAGCCAAGCGTCCGGCCCGGTATTCTAACATGGGGCCGTAACGGCGACGGGGGGGGGAGAGACCTGGTCAATATTCGCTCCATAAGACGCACAGACGTTTCCCCTCATTTTTGGAGGGGAAAAAGGGGTGTCTTATGGAGCGAAAAATACAGTAGTTGTAAAGGCAGAAGGTTTTTTACCTTATAGCATGCATTAGTAAGCAAAACAACCTTCTGTTTTCTGATCCCCACCCCCCCCAGTCCTTCCTAAATACTTACCTGAGCCGGATCTTGATCCAGTGCTGTGTGTGAGAGCGGTGGTGCTCTCCTTTCTCTTTTCACTGGACATGGAGGCAGCAGCAGCCATGCTAAGCAGGGGCACCGATCCATGCCTTCCCCTAGTACAAACACCTCCCCCAAAGTAGTAAAGCACTGGTCAGGCACACATTTAACTCTTTGATCGCCCCTGATGTTAACCCCTTTCCTCCTGTCAGTGTCATTAGCACAGTGACAGTGCATATTTTTTAGCACTGATCGCTGTATTGGTGTCACTGGTCCCCAAAAAGTGTCAAAAGTGTCAGTTAGTGTCTCGACTGTCCGCCGCAATATCACAGTCCCGATATAATTCACTGATTGCCACCATTAAAAGTAAAAAAATAAAAATAAAAGCAAATAAAATTAAAATATCCCAAAGTTTGCAGACGCTGTAACTTTTGCGCAAACCAATCAATATATACTTATTGGGAGTTTTTTTACCGAAAATATGATGCAGAATACATATTGGCCTAAATTGATGAAGACATTTTTTCAATTCTTTTATTGGATATGTATTATCGCAAAAAGTAAAAAAAAAATATATTTTTTTAAATTGTCTGCCTTTTTTTGTTAAGACCTCTTTCACACTGGGGTGTGGGCTACATTAGCGGTAAAGCTAGCAGGCGAGTAAAGGGTTAAAATCGCCTAAAAAAAGGGCTACTGCCGAAGCACTTTACAGGAGCTTCAGCAGTGCTGCCTATTGATTTCAATGGCAGGGCCGGTTTAGGTGCGGTGTATACAGCTCTCCCGCACCACCCCAAAGACGCTGCTTGCAGGACTTTTTTTCCCGTCCTGCAAGCGCACTGCCCCAGTGTGGAAGCACTCGGACTTTCACACTGGGGTGGCTTGAGAGGTGCTTTTCAGGCACTTTACAGGCACTATTTTTAGCGCTAAAATGCCTGAAAAGCGCCTCAGTGTGAAAGTAGCCTTATAGTGCAGCAAAAATTAAATATAACGCAGAGGAGATCAAATACCACCAAAAGAAAGCTCTATTTGTGGGGAATAAGGACATAAATTTTGTCTGGGTACATTGTCGCACGACCGCGCAATTGTCAGTTAAAGTAACGCAGTGCCGTATCGCAAAAAAATGACCTGATCGTGAAGGGGGGTAAACCTTCCGGAGGTCAAGTGGTTAAAAAAAAATACCTTTACAATCACTTAAATAATTATTTCCAATTATTTATATTAGGAATTATTTTTCCTAATACTTTTCTGTTGCAGTCTTTAGGTTTGACAGTGAACACCTATAGATAGACAACACCCTGTACAGTTTTCTTGAGCTCTCTTACAATATTTGGGGAATGCACCTTTCATACTAGCAGTATACGGTTTGCAGTATGCGGTTAGCAGTATGCGTTTTTTTATCCATAGTACTTGTTACATTGTAGTCCAGATTTTCACCAAATTTTGGGGAAATTAAAACAAATCCAATTTCGCTCATCCCTAATGATGAATTATAGTCAGTGTCATGCCGCGTACACACGTACGGACTTTTCCCGGCGGACCTAAGTCCAGCGGACAATCCGCTGGACTTTCCAGCTGGGTACGCTGGACTAAAAAGCGAACGGACTTGACCACACACGATCACGCAAAAAGTCCGACGGTTCACGCGATGACGTACAGCACGTACGACGGGACTAGAAAACGAAAAATACTAGAAAAATACTTGCTACTGAGCATGCGTCCTTTTTGGTACGCCGGACCATACTACACACGACCGGATTATCCGCTGGACTGCCAAGTCCAGCGGATAATTTGAAAACAAAACCTGAAACTTTAGTCCGCCGTACTTTGGCCAAAAAAAGTCCGCCGGCGCCCACACACGAGGGGATTATCCGCTGGACTTCGGTCCAGCGGATAATCCCGCGGGATAGTCCCTTCGTGTGTACGCGGCATTAGTGTTACAATAACTGAAAAACTGTACTTACCAAAAACAAACTTTAATTTCCCTTACCCATAAAAAGTTCAGTAAGGCTAAACCATCTGGAGTCCTTTGCTTTTTTAAGGTAACTGTAGCCCATGCTCCCTAGGCGCCACTGTTTATAGCTTAAATATGACTTACATGAGCATATGGCATTATAAATAGGAAACAGCAGCTTCAGGTTTTGTATATTAATGTTGCCTTTCATCACCCGGTTACCCTTAAGCATCTCCTTTCCCATTTTAATTCAGCCTCAATGCAAAGCATTAGTCCCATTAATAAAACTTAATGGTTCCATTTGAAAAATAGGTCAGCTTAGAAATAGAGAAGAATGCCCCTGTTCAGGGAAACATTAATTTATCCTGCCGCATATCAAAGCAGCCGTAGAAGAAAACATTCCACTTCATTTTATAGTTTACTTTCATAAATTGGATTAATAACTATATATAACCTCATAAATACATGGCGCTAAGGCTAAACTATACACAGCGCATTTTGCTGTATGTTCTTGCATGTTGTGTTATTAGGAATTGATGTGAATATTTAAAAAGGGTGTGTTGTCAATATATTAAATCGCCCCAAAGGCCCACATTATGGCCAGGTATGTGTGTTTTACACGTATATATATGGATGCAGCTGCGCTTCCCCGGTGAAAAAGCAGCCAACACAACAATATGACTGATTGTGAAAGAAACTAAAAAATGGTTAAGTGTGGCGCTGTGAAACTTTGTATCTGATCAATAGCTACAAGGAAGAATGCAATCTTCATTATATTGCTATCATCCAGATTTTAGTGATTAATCACCATCTGTAAAGGATGGTGGGAAAAAGTGAGTACAAACAGTCCACATCAGAACTGTTTATAAAAATAAAAAAAAATAAAAAATACAACTATTATTAAAAATAGAAGTGAACATCCAACACAAATCTATGTGAATCGCATGAGTGAACTGATTATGGTATGAGGATAAGGAAGTGTTGCAATATATAGTGAAAACACTAGGTTACCTGTCTCTGAAAAACAGGAAATCATATAATGCAATACAATTCCTTTGTGTAACCGCCTATAATCAGAATTACAGTATGTATGAACTAAATGTAATCATAATCCAAAAACAATGACGTTCATGAAAATAAGTGAACACAATAAAAACATATATATAAAGTGAACCCAAATAAGTGCTATGTTAACACGTGTTAGGGTGGTTTGTATATATAGATACAGGTGTCCCAAATGGAATGTCACATGTGCAATGATATATCAATATTCTGATATTCCTCAGAAGTTAGATAGTGTTCATCAACGTATCATCCTCATGTGTTTTGGACGGCGTCAAGAACTTTGAGATGTAGAAATAAAGTTGGGTACTCTTACCGTCAAAGATGGACCCACTGACCTTTGGTGAGGGGTCAAACAGAGCTTGGATATGCCGATGGATGGTAACGGCAGGATGGTAAACCGGAATCAGGAGCTTGGAAGGGCACAGCTGGGCCGGTCCCACAGTGTGTACTCACCGAATCTCAGATAACGGTATAAGGACTGCACTTTAAACAACTGTGCAGGAACTCGATGGTTGACCCCGAGGCAGCCCAATAGGTCAAAATCATGGAAAAGAGATAAAACAGAGGGCCTCCTCATAGGGTAAATCAATCCGATACCGGAAAGGATTTATTTATAAAATTCTTGTTTGTCAGAAATAAAAACGATCAGTAAAAACAAAGACAAATCAAGAAGTAAAAAAGCAAACGCAGTGGTGATGGGTATAGCGTATCCGCCCTTTTACACACTGGTGCCAGATTTTCACTATGTACTGTACTACTCCAAGCAATTGTGCTAATGTCCTATCGGAGGCTTCGACAGTAACGGTGTAATACAATCATAAAGGAAAAGGAGACGTGGTTTCTAGAAAGGTGAGCACACACATACCTCCCAACTTTTTGAGATGGGAATGGGGAACTCCTACTAGCAAAAGTATGCAGGCATAGGACACACCCCCTGCCACGCCCACTTAAAGGAGAAATATACAAAAAAAATGATTAGTTAAACCCACAAGTGCTTTTTTTTTTTTTCTTTATCATGGCTTTTGGAGTTTACAAATGCAGCAATTTAGAAATTGGATGAAAGATTTATCACTGGGAAGCACAGATAAAAAGTGCATTTTATATACAACTATATACAGTGGTGTGAAAAAGTGTTTGCACCCTTCCTCATTTCCTGTTCCTTTGCATGTTTGTCACACTTAAGTGTTTCGGAACATCAAACCAATTTAAACAATAGTCAAGGACAACACAAGCAAACACAAAATGCAATTTGTAAATGAAGGTGTTTATTATTAAAGGTGAAAAAAAATCCAAACCATCATGGCCCTGTGTGAAAAAGTGATTGCCCCCCTTGTTAAAACATACTATAACTGTGGTTGTCCACACCTGAGTTCAATTTCTCTAGCCACACCCAGGCCTGATTATTGCCACACCTGTTCACAATCAAGGCATCACTTAAATAGGAGCTGCTTGACACAGTAAGGTCCACCAGAAGATCCTTAAAAGCTACACATCATGCCGAGACCCAAAGAAATTCAGGAACAATTGAGAAAGAAAGTAATTGAGATCTATCAGTCTGGAAAGGGTTATAAAGCCATTTCCAAAGCTTTGGGAATCCAGCGAACCACAGTGAGAGCCATTATCCACAAATGGCGAAGACATGGAACAGTGGTGAACCTTCCCAGGAGTGGCCGGCCGCCCAAAATTACCCCAAGAGCGCAGCGACGACTCATCCAAGAGGTCACAAAAGACCCCACAACAACGTCCAAGGAACTGCAGGCCTCACTTGCCTCAGTTAAGGTCAGCGTTCATGCCTCCACCATCAGGAAAAGACTGGGCAAAAATGGCCTGCATGGCAGAGTTCCAAGGAGAAAACCACTGCTGAGCAAAAAGAACATCAAAGCTCGTCTCAATTTCTCCACAACACATCTTGATGATCCCCAAGACTTTTGGGACAACATTCTGTGGACCGATGAGACAAAAGTGGAACTCTTTGGAAGGTGTGTGTCCAAGTATATCTGGCGTAGAAGGAACACTGCATTTCAGAAAAAGAACATTATACCAACAGTAAAATATGGTGGTGGTAGTGTGATGGTCTGGGGCTGTTTTGCTGCTTCAGGACCTGGAAGACTTGCCGTGATAAAAGGAACTATGAATTCTGCTGTCTACCAAGAGATCCTGAAGGAGAATGTCCGACCATCTGTTCGTGTACTCAAGCTGAAACGAACTTGGGTTCTGCAGCAGGACAATGATCCTAAACACACCAGCAATTCCACCACGAATGTCTGAAGAAAAACAAAATGAAGACTTTGGAGTGGCCTAGCCAAAGTCCTGACCTGAATCCTATTGAGATGTTGTGGGATGACCTTAAAAAGGCCGTTCATGCTCGAAAACCCTCTAATGTAACTGAATTAGGACAATTCTGCAAAGATGAGTGGGCCAAAATTCCTCCAGGACGCTGTAAAAGCCTCATTGCACGTTATCGCAAACGCTTGGTTGCAGTTGTTGCTGCTAAGGGTGGCCCAACCAGTTATTAGGTTTAGGGGGCAATCACTTTTTCACACAGGGCCATGATGGTTTGGATTTTTTTTCACCTTTAATAATAAACACCTTCATTTACAAATTGCATTTTGTGTTTACTTGTGTTGTCCTTGACTATTGTTTAAATTGGTTTGATGTTCCGAAACACTTAAGTGTGACAAACATGCAAAGGAACAGGAAATGAGAAAGGGGGCAAACACTTTTTCACACCACTGTAGATCAGACCAAAATGAGGGACAAATGAGGAGGAAAGAGGGACAGAGGGTTTTTGTTCCAAATCAGGGACAGTCCCTTGAAATCAGGGACAGTTGGGAGATATGGCACATATGATGCAGCTTTTGGGCTGTTCTAGGATCAGATTGCATGAAGCTTGTACATTTTGACATTATCTTTCTCTCCCTGCATGTCAATAAGAATCAATATAATGCTGTGCAAAAAAACAGGATAATTGACTCCCAAATAATATAACATTTATTGATTAACCACTTCAGCCCCGGGAAGGTTTACCCCTTCATAATCAGGCCATTTTTTGCGATACGGCACTGCGTTACTTTAACTGACAATTACGCGGGCAACACTGTACCCAAATAAAATTGATGTGCCACAAATAGAACTTTCTTTTGGTGGCATTTGATCACCTCTGCGGTTTTTTTTTTTTGTGCTATAAACAAAAAAAGACCGGCAATTAAAAAATGTTTTTTACTTTAGGCTATAAAACATACCCAATAAAAAAATGTATAAAAAATCTAATTTATTCATCAATTTAGGCCAATAAAAAATCCCAATAAGCGTATATTGATTGGTTTGCGCAAAAGTTATAGCATCTACAAACTATGGGATATTTTTATGGATTTTTTTTTTACTAGTAATGGCGGCGGTCAGCGATTTTTAGCAGGCGGCGGACAAATGGGACACCTGACACTTTTGACCCTTTTTTGGGGACCACTAATGTGTCACTAATACAGTGATCAGTGCTAAAAAAAATTGCATTGTCACTGTACTAATGACACTGGCAGGGAAGGGGTTAACATCAGGGTTGAACAAAGGGTTGTGCTCCTAGGGAGTGCTTTCTAACTGTGCTGGGAGGGGGGGGGGGGGTTGACTGGGGGAAGACAGAGATCACAAGATCTCTGTCTTTCCCTCTCACAGAACTGCCTCTCCTGAGAACAATTGGCGGGTCCCGGTGGTGATCGACTCCTGCTGTGTCCAATCACAGCTGGAGCAGGATGCTGGAGGCAGACCCAGTGCACGGAATCATGTACAGGTACGTGATTTTGTACAGGAGGGTCACCCTGCCGCAGACTATCTGCGTGGGGCAGTCCATACCAGGTTAAGATAGGGCTCCTGGGTGTCCATTCTTTGATATACTCTGTCACGATGATCAATATTCCCAAGAAAGCCCAGATCGCTATATTAAATAAACCAGTAGATGATATTCCATGTGCAGTTGTTAATTTATTTTATCTTCTTGGCAGCCAAGATAGCTATCGCCACAGCCTGGAAGAGTCCAGTAGTTGATCTAGCCCTGTTAAAATGCAAACTAACCTGAATTATGTTACACTAAAAAATTGTGAGTGTTATAAGGGATAAAAAAAATAGTTTTTTACAAGGTATGGGGACCTTGGCTGTCTTATTTACAGGTCCCTGATGCTTGAAGGGGATTCTTTCTGAATGGTGCGGTAGCCCTGGATGGGCAAATTGTTTCCTCTTTTTCTTTTCTTTCTTTTCTTTCTTCTCTATCTCCATCTCCCCTTTTTCTCTTATTTTTCTTTTCTGATGGTCTTTCTTCTTTTTTTTTTTTAAATGTGTTTTGATAATGCACGGGCTAACCTGGCCTAGTCATGCACAGTACCTCAGTTGAGATACTTGGAAAGGGTACCCAGTGAGATGGCCGCGATACATTGAATCTTTATGCAGAGGAGAAAGTGAGATTGCACCGCTCCTAGAAAGATCACCAGATAAAATCCCCTACTTCTGTCATTGCCGGGTGCCTGCCTGGTCCGCAATCCAAAGTTCCATAAGACAAGAAGAAAAGTGGCAGCACTTCCAGCATAAAAAAAACCAAGTTTATTGAAGAAAGATTAAAATCCTGGACAAGACATGAATGGACACAGCGCTAGGAGCAACAGCAAACGCGTTTCACACAACTATGCTTAATCATGCTGTCGCAGCCCTTTGTACTTAGCCATCACTTTTCTATGGAATCCTATGTTATCAAAAAGCCGGCCTCCCTAGTGGTTGAGCGTTTCCACTTACATTTTTCTCAGGAAAGATATGCACATAACATTAGCACATACTGTGCTTGATGTTGTATCAATTACCCTTTGTATTTTGTCGTAATTGTTATGCCATTGAGTATTTTATACCTACTTTCTTTTGAAAACTAATACAAACTATTGAAACAGAAGATAGGGCTCCTGGCACTCACACCGATTCACATTTCCCCCTCCTCTTGTCTCATCCTAATTTCCAAATATTTTCTTTTGCATCCTTTTCCTCATTTTTTGTTCTAGTATCGATGGCCTGGACCTTGTTGCTCCACTCTACGGACCCTATGTTGGGAAAGCATGGAAGTAAAAGGACAAAGAGAAAGAGGTCATAATAAGTTTAGTAATCACCTGCTGTAAACCGTTAAAGTGACATTAAACCAACATCATTAATAACTGTCAATAAATGCTGTACGAGGTGTGTCTAAAAGTTTGATGAATGGTATCAGAAAACAAGCAAAACAGAAGATACAAACAAATTACCTTTAGTGGCCTTCAAAATAACTGCCATCCTTCACAACACACTTTTGGCAACGTTCCTAAAGCTTCTGGAAATGGTCAGCAAAGGTCTCTTTAGGAATCGTTCGCAGAACCGCTGTCACACATACTTGGATTGCCGCCATATCCGCAAAACATTGTCTTGACCTTGGACTTTTGCAGACGACTCTTCTTGGGTTGCAGGGTAGACAATGAATGCCATTCCATCAATTGCTGCTTGAAATCCAGTTTGAACTGGTAGCACCAGGTATTATCCCCTGTGACGATGGTTCGCAGAAAGGATGGATCCTGGTCACGCATGGTAATGAAATCCCCAGAGATTTCCATCTGTTTTTCTTTCTGTCCGTCTGTCAGCTTGTGCACCACAAACCTGGAAGAGATCTTTTGCTTACCCAAATCTTCGTGGACGATGGTGCACACCGTGTCTTTGCTAATGCCCAATTCCTTCACCATGAATTGTAGAATCAGTCGCCGATCTTGTGCCAGCATTTGTTGCACTCGTTCAATCATGTCTGGGGTTCTGCTTGTCGACGGTCGACCTGAACTTGGCTCATCCTCAGTCATTTCCTTCCCACCACGAAAGCGTTTGAACCAGCCAAAAACAAATTTTCTGTTCACGGCTTCCTTCCCATACACTTTCACCAACATTTCATGCATCTCCGTTGCCGCTTTCCCCAGTGTCTCTGGTAAGCCATGTGCATGTACGTGCACCTGGCCCATGTTGTTGTTGAGATTTCGGACCATACACCAAACTTTTTAGACACACCTCGTATTACATGATGTTCATAGTCAATCAATCACTATGGGATTTGCTTTCTGTATTCTGCAAAAACCCTTGTCTATATTCCCACTGCAATTGGGGATTTTGCAGAACAGTGTTGGCAGATAGTGCTCAATTTTCAGTGTATTTTCTACCTTGAGCATTTCCTCTCTATCACATCTGAGCAGCCCATGTGACTATAGAGTCACACATGTGGGCGTATACACACCAGTAAATGATAGCCTACTGAATCCATTCAATCCCTCTGCCTCTATGCCCACTAACCAGCTAAACACAAAGGGGGTGGGATATTACATTTTGATTGATGGATGCTTCACCTCCCCTGTTATTTTAATGCCCCGTACACACGGTCGGAAATTCAGACGGGAAAAGTCTGATCGGATTATGTTGTCGGAAAATCCGATCGCAAATTTGAGAGCAGGGTCTACAATTTTCTGACAACAAAATCCAATCAGACTTTTTCCGATCGTGTGTATAGAATTCCGACGCACAAAGTGGCACGCATGCTCAGAATAAATTTGGGGACGAAAGCTATTGGCTACTTGCCTCTACGTAGTCCCGTTGTACATGGGGTATGTCACTGCGTTCTGAACGATCGGATTTTCCGACAACTTTGTGCGACTGTGTGTCTGCAAGACACGTTTCGGACAAAATCCGTTGTAAAAAATCAGACAGATATTGTGGTCGGAATGTCTGACCGTGTGTACAAGGCATAAGACACAGGCTGTGACTGACAGAAATCCGCCCACATCATGTTATTGCCCAAAAATAATAAAGATTTGATTTCAAATATATATATATATTTGTATGACAATTTAAAACAGTTTATTGGTTCTAATTATGTATTTTTACTCTGTATTCCAAAGGCTGTTTTTATTTTTCCCTACAGACAGGCCTGGGAGAGTGCTGGGTCATGTGTCAGCTGTATATTGATTAGGAAAGAAGGTACTTAGATGTTTCTGTTTATAAAAATACTGTAATTACAGTGCCATCACCCACATACAGAAAGAGAAGGGAACATTTAAATGAAACATTGTGTGTTTAGTATCACTTAAACCACTTGCCGACCGCCGCATGTACATATACGTCGGCAGAATGGCATGGCTGGGCAAATGGGCGTACAGGTACGTCCCTTTGAATTTGCTGCTGTGTGGTCACGTGCGCGCCGGCGGCGCGCGCGTGACCCTGCCGGGAGCTCCGTGAGTAGGAACGCGGGTCCCGTGGACTAGATGTTCGCAGGGATACCCGCGATCGTCTCACGGAGCTGAAGAACGGGGAGATGCTAATTTAAACAAGCATCTCCCCATTCTGCCTAGTGACACTGTTACTGATCATAGCTCCCTAGCCATTACTAGTAAAAAAAAAAATTTATAATAAAAATGCCATAAAACTAACCCCTATTTTGTAGACGCTATAACATTTGCTCAAAACAATCGATAAATGCTTATTGCGATTTTTTTTACCAAAAATATGTAGAAGAATATGTATTGGCCTAAACTGATGAAAAAACATGTTTTTTTATATGTTTTTTGGGGGTATTTATTATAGCAAAAAAAAAAAATAATGCGTTTTTTTCAAAATTGTCGCTCTATTTTTGTTTATAGCGCAAAAAATAAAAACCGCAGAGGTGATCAAATACCACCAAAAGAAAGCTCTATTTGTGGGGAAAAAAGGATGTCAATTTTGTCTGGGAGCCACGTCGCACAACCGCGCATTTGTCAGTTAAAGCGACGCAGTGCCGAATCGCAAAATGTGCTCTGGTCTTTGGCCAGCAAAATGGTCCGGGGCTTAAGTGGTTAAATCGGTTCTGCACTGACGTTTTTTTTTTTTTTTTTTTATGTTTAAAAATCATGTCTTGCTAACATCATACTCACTAGCAGTGATGATGCCCGTCCAGGTCAGTTTTTCCATCTAATCGATAGTTTACAAAAACATTCCCGGCTGATGTCATCTTGCTTGTGGGCATTTGAAGCCCACAAGCAATCACTTCCTCCTTCCATCGATTTGGAGGAATCAGCATTCCTTGCTGGTTCCCGCGCATGCTCAGTAGCTACAGCTCCGAGCGGCGTAATCCAAAATGTTGCCATGACAACTTGTCACGCTGTTGAAATCACGCGAGATTTCGCATTGGACCTCCGCACTGTCTCCTGGGATCCGCACGAGATCCCAGGAGACAGTGCGGCGATCACCGGATATGATGCGGATCCCCTCATAAACACCGCCCACAGCCGCAGGGACTGACAAAGAACCAGAACAGGTATGATTTTAAAAAAAAATAATTAAACGTCCTTTATGAACTCTTTACTCGGTTTTGGAAACGATTGAGCCAAACTTAGCAAATTCAGTGCAGAACCGCTTTAAGTTTAGTTTTGCATACATTTTTTTTATCACCTGTTGTCTTTTTATACTGAATAACATGTTGGAACAATGGTTTTAACAGTATTATTCATCCTAAATGTTTGGAATGCCTTTATATATGACTTCTTTGAAAACAACACAAAATTATCCTCTTGATATTTTAATGTCACTTGGCAGATTTACAAGTTAAAATGGAGGTGTAAATTGAAAATTATTAAAAATCTATAAAATCTATAAAATCTATAAAAATCTATTAAAAAATAAATAAATAAATAAAGGTGTACGCACATATCTGACAGCAGGTTGAAGAGTTAAAGAGACTTTATTCTCTTCTACCCAAATACTCTTCAATCTCTTCAGCTATGGAAGGTTTACCCCCCTTCATGAGCAGGCCATTTTTTGCGATACAGCACTGTGTTATTTTAACTGACAATTGCGCGGTCAGGCAACGCTATACACAAATAAAATTGATGTCCTTTTTTACCCACAAATAGAGCTTTCTTTTGTTGGTATTTGATCACCTTTGCGGTTTTAATTTTTTGTGCTATAAACCAAAAAAGAGCGACAATTATGAAAAAACTAAAAAAATTTTTTTTTACTTTCTGCTATAAAACGTATCTAATAAAATAATGTAAAAAAGCTAATTTATTCTTCCGTTTAGGTCAATATTTATTCTGCTACATATTTTTGGTAAAAAAAATCCCAATAAACGTATATGTGTTGGTTTGCGCAAAAGTTATAGCGTCTACAACTATGGGATATTTTTATGAAAATTTTTATTTTTTTAGTAATGGCGGCCATCAGTGACTTAGAGCGGGACTGCAACATCGCGGCAGACAAATCGGACACTAAGGCTATTTTCACACTGGGGCGCTGGGTGCGCTGGCGGTAAAAAGGCGCTATATTTAGCGCTGCTTTACTGTCGTTTGAGCGGCCAAAAAAGGGTTAATACCGCCTGCAAAGTGCCGCTCCAGCGGCGCTTTGCGGGCGGGTTCGGGACTGCTCCTACAGCGCACCAAAGATGCGGCTTGCAGCTTCCCTCGGGCTTTCACACTGAAGACAAATCGGACACTAAGTGACGCTTTTGACACTTTGCGGACCAGTGACATTAATACAGTGATCAGTGCTAAATATTATGCACTGTAACTGTACTAATGACACTGGCAGGGAAGGGGTTAACATCAGGGGAGCTCAAGGGGTTAAATGGGTTCCCTGGGGATGCTTTCTAACTGTGGGGAGGTGCTTGTACTGTGGGAAGACAGGGATCCATGTTCCTGCTTAGCAGAAACACAAGATATCTGTCATGCCCTATCGCAGAGCGGTGATCTGCCTTGTTTACATAGGCAGACTGCCATTCTGTCTGCCTCAGGAACGATCGGCAAGTCCCGGTGGACTTCGAGTCCGCCAGATGTGCTGATTGGCTCCCGTTATGTCCAGTCACAGTGGGACTGGGTCACAGGCGGCACGCTCGGGAGCCCCAGACCTAGGAAAAGAAATCATGTACAGGTACGTAATTTCCTGCTGAAGAGCCGCCCTGCCGCAGTATATATGCATGGGGCGGTCCAGAAGTAGTTAAACTGTCTGATAGACATTTTTTTGTCATCTGTACAATGAAGAATGTGTAACACAGTGCGGAGTGCCAGTTCATTCCACCTGTAAAATTCTGAGAATCAAGACAGGTACATGAATGGGAGTTGCATAGGGCTCACTGAATGGGTGAAACAATAAGGCAATGGACCCAGAAGAAGGTGGTGGTGACCACAAAGTGGAGGTGGAGAACTTGGATCTTGGTGAAGGCGAGCACACCTAAAGGTAAGAGTGCAAAAATATGTTTGCTACCGACCTCTGCATTTTGAGTTACTTACTACTGGTCTCTGTACCGTGTGTTACCTATGCACTGTATAAATTACTCACTGTTTACAAATGTTCACAAATGAATAAGAATTTATGCTTTAAAAAAAAATACTCCTGATCCCTGCACTGTGTGTTACTTACTTCTGAGCCCGTCACAACTTACCTCTGACCTCTGAACTCTGACTTACATACTATTGACCCCTGGAATGTGCAATATATACTACTGGCCCCTGCATTCTGTGTTAACTACTCTTGACCCCTGCGCTCTGTGCATCACTTACCCCTGACCCCTTTATTCTGGGTTACTTACATTTGACCCCCACACTCTGCATTAATGATCCCTGCACTAGGCTTTACTTACTTCTGAAATGTACTGATGACCTCTGAACAATGCATTACTTACCACTGACCCCTGCACTGTCTATTACATACTACCGATCTCTGCACTCAGCATTACTGACCCCCTACACTCCTTTACATATTCCTTACCACTGTACTGTGCATTGCTTGGTTATTTTTTTAATTGTTTAAGTGTAATGCACCTTGGTGATCTTTGATCTCTCCTGTGTTTTTCAGGTAGATCTCCACCTCTCTGGAGTTGCCTACCCCTGCTCTAAAAGATAACACAATTGTATACAGGCTTTAAGATCTGCCCTTTACTATCCCTGCTTTTTTTCACGGGAATTACAACAGGCTGCTACCAAGCCAAATGCAGATAATTATATTATTAGAAGTATTGTTGTCCCTGCGCTGTGATGTGCTTTCCAATCTATAATGAAATTGACTGCTGCTGTGGTACAAGGTGCAGATGTCCTTTAAAATTGCAATATTTGAACCCAGCGCTGTCTAATTACCGAAATGTGTGTGATCCTATTTTTATTCACACCAACATGAATTTCTTTAACACAAATACAAACATAGTGAACTAAAATATTATAAGAAAATGGTAAAAAAAACTGTGAAAAATGAAAAATTCGATTGTTAAGTGCCACTTATATCTTGTGCCAGTAATTAAATTCAATGAGTCCTTTAAAGTGCCGTGTTTTTTCCTGTTATCTTGTGCCAGTGATAAACAAAAAGTGCTCCCCTCCTTATGTGCCCTCACTCACCAACTCTCCGTGAACATGTCGCCTGTGAGGGAACTGATAGTCATCAAAAAAAAAAAAGATGTATAGTTGGCTCCTTCGTCCCGTGCTCCACCAGGATAACCATTTAGCTCATACGTGATTTAATGTGAAGAGAACCAGGAGAAATCCATAGTGTAATTCTGTTTTTGATAAAAATATATTTTAAAAACAAATTGTACACTTACAAGAGCTATTCTTGAGTAAAAGCATGTACAACACAGTATCCGCGGCTTGCGTTCCAAAAGCCGTGACGTGACGTCACCGGAAGTTCCCGCCAGGCTTATGCATTTCGCTCCTCCCAGGAAGCGTCATCAGAGGTTGGGGATTCCTCCAATTATAGTGATAGTAATTATATTAGTTGCATATAAATATAAAGATTTATTAATAAGCACAGAGCTGGATTAATGTGTTTCTTTTATATTTTCTATAACACTGCTACCTCAGATAGTCAATCAACATACAGTATATAAATAAATAGGCCATCTGTTTGTACTACAAATATACAACTTTTAACAAAGTACAAGGTTTGTTATACAGAATCATTTCAAGAAATAAGATTGTGGATTTAGTAATCTACTGCACTGGGGATCCCATTAAGTAGATACACAAACATCTGAGTTTGGTTCAGCCAAGCATTATGTTTGTTTTTACAGAGATGGGAGCAGACAAGAGATATTAAAGTACTGTATATCTAAAGCAAAAATGTTTTTTCTTCGTTTTGAAAAGGGTGGGGACGTGTTCAAACATCTGGTTTTTATTGCTATCTCCCTTTTGAAGAGGTTCGCCCTCTCTTTTTTTTTCTAGTGACCATAATCCACTGACCAGAAAGTTATGGACAATCCACAATGTTATAGTTGTCCCTAGGTCAATAGCTGGGGGTAAATCTTCCAATAGCGACAACAGTTCTGGTGACAACTCTCTAAGAAGGGATTTACACTTACTTTGGTGATATATCCTCTAACTTCTTGTTGTGTCTTTTGGACAGGAAGTTAAGCGAAATACCCAGGGGCGTAACTATAGGGGGTGCAGCAGTCACAAGCGCAACCGGGCCCTGTGCTGCAAGGGGCCCATGCTGCCCCCTCTACATATGGCCGGTGGCAGCATAGGCGGTTAGGCACCGGGGGCACAGGTGGCTGGAGGTGGGGGGGTGACTAGAAGAGCTCCATGCTCAACTACTGCACTGGCTGCTCTTTAGTTGTGCATTCCCCACACAACCTGTGTCCTCTGCCGCTCCTCCGGGTCCCCCTCTCCTGCTCCATGCAGTGCTGCTCAGTCCGGTGTCTGTCCTCCCCAGCCAGAGTCCCGCCCCCTGAGTCCGGCTCACACTGCACTGCATGCTTCTACCGGGCAAACAAAATTTAAGCACACAGATGCAGTGCAGCCCTATGAGAGCCGTCTCCCAAAAGGACACCGCAGGCTTGTCTGCCAGCACCCCCACTCCTCCCCGTCATACACAGATGTTGACAGGTCTTTCTGGGAGATATGTCCCCTACGGACAGGGACCCCATCTCCCCTGGGGGACAAGGACCCCATCTCCTCTGGGGACAGAGCCAACTTCTTCCCAGAGGACAGGGACCTCATTTCCCGTGAGGACAGGGACCCCATCTCTCCCCTGGGGACAGGGACCCCATCTTCCCTGGGGACAGGGCCCACTTCTCCCAAGAGGACAGGGACCCCATTTCCCTTAGGGACAGGGACTCCTACTTATGTGGGGCAGGGACCCCATCTCCCCTAAGGGCAAGGACCCAATCACTCCTGGGGACAGGGCCCACTTCTCTCCAGAGGACAGGGTCCCAATTTCCCTTTCCATTCTTCCTCTTTGTCTCAAAGGTGTAACATCATAGGTCTGTTTAGACCTCTGATATCTCACCAAAGTCCCCCAACAGGACTCCTAAAAAATTTTAAAAAATAATAAAAAAAACCGCTGATACCAGTGGTGGAACTACAGGGCTCACAAAAGTCGTACCTGTGACCGAGCCCTGGAGTTCCACCACCAGACTCAGAGGAAAGGGCCTCGGCTGGGGTTCAGAGGGGCCCTTCATGGTTTCTTGCACCGGGGCCCTGAAGGTTCTAGTTACACCACTGGAAATACCCCCAATGAGGTACCTGACAGAGGTTTTTGTATTTGTTCAGTGCATGTACTTGTATCCTCCTTGTTCCTGTTTCATGATAAAGATATCCTCCATGAAAGTAAAGCTATCCTCTGCATACAACAAGCTTCCTGCTCATGATTTTAATACTTTGTTATAATAGTTTTAAAGCCAATCCTTTTTTATAAAGCTTCGATAGTGCTCCAGTGAAGAAGGGCGACACAAACAGAGATGGAACACTGGACTGGCTAGCCCAGAGTTGGGCTTTAACAAGTGGAAGTTCACTACTAAAAGTGGCTGTAAACCCTTACAGACCACTTTGACCAGTCTCCAGCGGCGGAAGCTCTGCAGAAGAGACAGCCGACAACAGCTGGGAAATGCCTGGGAAGTGACGTTGCCCATATACTTACTATGGGGCTTCTGTTGTCAGCTGCCTCCTCTGCACCCGCCTCCACAGAGAAGCTTCAGCTAACAGCTCAGTGTGGGATCAGAGCGGCTTCAGAAAAGGTATGTATAGCGATTTCTTCTTTACAGGGCTGGATAGGTTAGTCTTAGATTGTGGATGCCAGTAGAGAGATTTAAGTATTAGGGTGAACTTCTACTTTAAGAAATAATAACCACACATTTTCTAATGCAATTCCTGAAATCTGGAATACAGTCATTAAACTCTGTAAGACAACGATGAGCCTAGTGCTGTAAAAAGGGGCGACTGGTCTGGTCGTGGCCTGCAGCAATATGATCGAGATATCCTCATTACAAAGGCAACAGACCAGACCAAAACTTGGTTTGTCATACTGATTCTTTGATCTTGATTGCAAGCTACTTGGAGAGCCGTCACGTCTATCTGACATTAGGGTATGTTCATATTATTGTGATTACCAATATTAAACTGTCTAGACTTTAACACTGTGACTGATAGTCATTAAAGCAACAGGAGAGTCTTTGAAGGGCCGGGACGACTGTATCAGGTTCTGTCCAGGAAGCAGAGCCGTCTGTACATCACAACATCTGTCATCTCATGTGATCTATTATTGCACGTCACTCTACTCACTGTGCAGAGTTTTATTAAATTCACATAATTGACTTATCAGTTCTCTTCGAGCTGTCAAGTCATTTTGTAAAGTTTGCATGTTAGAAGTAGATAGATTTCATGTGGGTCTGTACAGAGCCGACGTCTAAGAGATGTCTTTTTGTACATGACTCTAGCATGAGGTGAAATTTGAGGAATGTGTGAAAAGTGATGTTTCCTAAATAACAACAAAAGATATGACATTGATTGCTAACGATGCCCAAAGACATAAGACGACTTGTCATCTGATCCAGCAGTACAGTTGGATTGAGAATCTGTGGACACTCTGAACTTCTGAAGACACCATATGGTTGGCCAGTCTCAGGGGAAGATTGTTCTGTTAGATAGACTGGGCATTAGGAGTCAATAATTTGACATTTAGGTCTTCTGATCTCATCTTATTCTATTTGATAGATGCTGGATATTTAAACCACCGGACCATTTCTTATATCTCTTGGAAACTCTTTTGGCTAGATCTCTTTTGGCTAGATCATGTCTACTGTAGCCATTACGAGGGCTAACAAATTCCCTGCTTTTTTAAATGTATTTATGTAAAAAGACTGCAATGATAGGAGCTGGAAAACACACCGGTGAGTAGGGGCTCTAACTATAACACTATAAGGTATAGAAGGAGGTATTGTCAAAGCATTGTTCACATGAAAGCATGCACATGCACCAAATGGACCTAGTCATGTAATGTGTTATGTCTCGCGAACAAACGAAGAGAAGGAGGGAAGGATGATCTGACATATCTTCCATGTTGGGTGCTTTACAAATAACTGTAGATGATTTTGCTAGACAGTACCAACCCGCTGGAACAATAACCCAGTGAGCTGGGCTCTTGGTGGGCTGCCTGTCAAGGTGGTCTGCAGCATGAAGATCAGAATGACAATACAGCATGGGGCAGCAGTAATGACATTATGCTATGCCACCAGTACTCCTGCTCATTTTGCTGCCACCTCTGTGTGCCCTAAAGTGCCAACTGAGACCAACATTTCATCATGCCTAACAATGGGCACAGACCTGAGAGAATTCTTGGATCCTTGCTCTAGTGTCATTTCTGTTTGTCATAGGTCCTGTTTTCTTCATCCTGTGAAATAAATCATGTGTTGGTTGAGCAAAATGGAGGATAGGAACAATTAGGACAGGAATCTAACTTACTTAAAGCAGAACTTAACTCAAGCAGTGAAGTTTTTCTACATTATAGGGAACATTTTGAAATGTTAATTGTGCCTAAACATTACTCTGAAAAATTGTTTTGTTTTTTTCTTACATTTCTGAAAAATAGCTGTGCACTTTCTAGTATGTAAGCATGCCCAGGTACTCTTGTACCCTTACAGCTGTATATCTGTGAGATCTAAGGAACTGCCACATGAATAAAATTTGGAGTAAGATTTGGTGATGTTACTGCTGTTCTTTCCACTGTTCACTTTACTGAGGTCTCCGACCTGAAGAAGCAAAGCCCTGCTTATATTAAAATGGCCAGCTCCAGCAGATCAAGGAATGGTGGGTCAGTAATGGGGAAAAGTCAGCTACAGGAAAACCACAGGCAGGACTGTTCCTCTGCCTGCCATTTTTGGAGCACAGCTTCCGGAGTTCAGTTCCTCATTCATTTCCAATCACAATAATTTTTATGTACAGTATATCTCAGAGAATATTGTCTCAAAAATTGCAATAAAATAGCATTCACTGTGCATTCATTTTGATCCAAACCGGGTTCATTTCAGAGTAAAATTTAAGATTGATACAATTACCTCTCATTTCACCCCAATCCTCTGTGCCGCCTTTCCCCAGCTGTTATGTTTAAAAAAAGTTTTAATATACATTTTTCTCAGCTTTTGGTTCAAACACATGATGCCCCAAGGACCTCTTCCTCGTCTCTAAGCTGCTGTGTTGTTGGTTCTTTATGCTGCAGATAATGGAGCTCATCTATGATCAACATCACTTATAGCGCAGCGTGCTAAAAAAAAACAGAGCTGAATTGACAGAGGACTTCTGATCAGCACCTGCTACTGCTGATCGTAAATTTTTTCCAACATCCCCATTCACCAAAAGTCAATCTAATGATCGACTTCTGTCAAGCAGAGGGCCACATATGAATAAAAATTCAGCGGGTCTGAACCGGACAAATTTGTATCCACCTATGGCCAGCTTTAGTGAAGTAGGTTCCATTCTCTGCAGTATTATCCTATAAGCCGAGGCTGGCACTCACAGGGAATTATGCTGAGTGCCATTTATACTGGAAAAGGGACCTGAGTGTGAAACAAAACAGAGAATCTTTGGTGGACAGTTCTAAAGACAAGCTGAGTATGGCAGTGAAATCCTTTTTTCATTACCTTAAATCACTCTGGGCAATATATTTTTTATTTATTTAATTAAGGTGGAGGTATGGTTTAAGGCTGGGTTCACCCTGCCGGGGCGGAGCAGCTCACAGCAGGGGTCTGGTGCGTCCCTGTTCATCGCTTTAGGTCCAATTTTGTTATGAATTTTTGGCTGAATTCGGACCTGAAAATGATTCAGAAGACGCACAGGACTCCTGTGCAATTCACTTTGCAGCCATCCCGGAGATGTGTGCAGCCATCCCGCATCCAATTCGCAATAGTGTGAACCCAGCCTAAAGCTGTTCTCATGCCATCCTCAATTAGAAATTTTAGAAAGTTGACTAAATGCCCCATTTCCTCAACTGACTCGGCAGTCATATCACAACCTGTTTCCTGACTCTTTTTAATGGATGTACATCAACACTGTTAACTAATTGCATACAGTTTGGCTTTAATCTACATTTATTGTGCCCATGTGCATAGGCCGTATATATTACCCAAGCACCGAAAGATTGTTCAGCTTTCCATAAACATGCATATTCGGATTACTAGGGAAGGCAATTTATGGCTATGGAGGAGAAAAGGAAAGAACTGTTGGTGCTTGATGTCATCTTAGCTTAGAGAAGCAGAAATAGGAATCAGCTGAGGAAATCCAACTTGACCAACCAATTCTTCCCCTGAGAAGAGTCAGCCAGGCAATGTGCATCACGGTTGGGTCCTGTTTAACCAGCAAGATTAACACCTTGAGGGCACCCTAATGCACAAGTGGGTAAAAACAATAGGAAAGCACTGACACTTTTTGCAGAGCTTGTTTAAAGTTTTCTTTAACAGGCTATGCCCCCTAAACCACCAGAATGTGGATGCAACCATATAGCTGTGGCTGTACCTGGCTGGGGTGACAAGCAGGAAGGGATACCTTGTGACTCCAGAGAATGCTGCAAGCAGGGTCTGTCTTTGATTTATAGTTAACTAGTCCTACCAGGTTATAGGGGCGGAGCCACAGCTCATTGTTTGCTGCCATGATGCACCAGGAAATCCATATTTACTAGGATAGCCTTACCTCCACTTTCCTTCTATACCAGTCATGAATTGTGTATATTTGACTGTGCAGAGTAATTTGCTCCAGAACTTGACCATGCTTCCCAACACACTCCCTTCTTTAACAGACCTGGTCATACACACCTTCGCACTTCCTCTGCATACAAGTCTGCATTAGGACACTTGTGATTACGGGTGTTGCTGTTACTCCTCATAGAGCATAGAGTGTGAGAGCAGGAAGAGAATTTCCATTAAGAGTAAAATATAATTTAAAACATTTCCAAGTAAAAATCAGTTAGAATTCATAAAATACAGCAGCACTGAACAGAAAGAGAATGTTTTTTTTTTTTTTTCAAAAGTCAGTTGGGGTTTAAAATGCATGTATAGCTGCAATTTATTTTTTTTGTTTGATAGACTAGGGAATGGTTAAAACCTCAGACTTCACTTCCTGTCCCTGAGATGCAACAGGAAGCTAAAGAAAATCTCCCAAACAAATGAGAGTTCCCCATTGGGAGATCCCCCTTGCCTCTAGTTCTGGGGACAACTCTAAAATTTTCGACTTCCCCTCACTTTAACCTTTTTTCTGCTCTTTTCAAAATATATATAAACCTTTTTTTTTTCTGGAGTTACACTTTAAAAGATGAAAAAAGTTCTGTTGATGTCTGATATAGGTGATGCATTAGCACAGACCTACTGCTCTAGCAAAGTGTTTTACTTCTAGATAATGAATTGTACGAGGATATTCTGCACAAATTGCCAATCATAAATGTGTAAGCATGACATGCCCAGAGTGCTCCAGCCTTTATGTAGTGTATAATTCACTGGCAGGAGATTGATGGAGGCTGTTTGATTCAATTACTAAAGCTTCACAGTAATGACAATACCATTCTAGGAGGGTAAGTGAAGAGAAAACAGGATTACACAAGTCTAATCAGCCTAATGGTCCGTGCTCTCATTCCCACTATGGAAAAATTAATTAATTGAGCATTGCTGTGCCATTTTATCATCTGTGATGAACGTCACAAATGTGTTGAGATGACAGATTAGAAAACCATTATGACACCATGCACAGGACAGTGGGTGGCAGAAGGAACTATCCACATGTGATTTAATGTGAAGAATGGCTTTCTTAATGGGAAACTTATCTTAAAGCAGAACTTCAGTTTTATTTAATTCCCCCTCATCCCCCTGGCAGTAAATAAAATAGGTATATTAGGATTATGTATCCTCTACATGCTCCAGCGTTGCCCTATACTCCCTTGTCCTCCATTCATCACTTCCCTTGTCCAGGCTAAATGACAACCAACATCATTCAACCGCTACCTATGAGCCCGAAATGTCACAAGCACGCTGTGGGGGTCATCACACCGGTCTTGGCTCAAAGTACTGCTGCGCTGAATGCCATTCATACATGATTACATAGCTCCATTCAGTACTGCAATATGGGCTGCCCACCTCCTCACAAGGAGAGGAAGGACCTGTTATATCACCGGACTGGACAGAAAGATGCTGAAAATTAGGGTATATTATTTAGGGATTTGGGGGCTGGAATTTCAATTGGGTCCCCCACGTCCTATAGACCTTCTTATTATGTGGTTACCACCTAAAACCAGTACAGCAATAATGTGGCCTACCATTCATTACATGCATGGGACACTATGTGGATCATTTTAACGAAAAATCATCGCATATGCCTGCAGCCTCGCTATTTAACAACCCTGCAATCTCCTGGGCCTATATGGCCCTTTGTTGGGTTATAATAAACTTTAAAGACTTTCTTGCAGTCCTTACTGCACTTAGAGGGGCTTTTCTTCTCTTACTTTTTTTTTTGGGGGGGGGGGGGGGGGGGGTTGGTCACTATGGACCACCGGAATACACATATGGATTCTTAACACAATTTTAATAGAAGTTAATTATAAAAACGTATCCTGCTGGCATCTGGTACCAGCTAGGATTGCTAAGATTTAATCTGATGCATGTCTGCTCTGCTTTAGAGAATGTGGACATGAGGGTACAATGTTTTGTATTCGGTCGGTTTGTCCTAAAATTAAAAGATATAGGACTAAGGTCCATAGTTAGATCTTTTCCAATACAAATACAAATTCTGGTGCATAAAGCACGGTAAAACCCCTCATGGATTTTTTGACAGGCAGACCAAAATGTTGATAAAAAATATATATATATTTTATTATAACAACATGATAAAATAGTACAAATCAACGATGAACATCATATAGTATTAATGCAATTGTGAATACAAGATCATGATACATAATACCCAAAATAATGCATTCTGTATGCCTGGCACATACTGCCCATGGATACTGGTGGGCTAGCTGTCGTACATACTGGCGTAAACACCTTACATGTTTCAGACTAATTATAGTCCTTCTTCAGAGGTTTTATGTCAAATGGGTAGTAGTAGTTCCACAATATAAATATATCATATTAGTAATATAGTACATAAAAATGTATATAGCGTAAAGAAAAGAGTATTCTTGTATCTATATATGGCATAAACAGATCATATATCATACTTACAAAATTATAAAAAACAGATATTGCATATAACTGATGAGTAAGTGATCAGTTGTTTCCCAGAGAGGGCAGCGCAGACATGCACCAGATGGAACCACGAGAACTGAGGAAATGAGCCCAAAACTGCACATACAGGGACCCCAGATAACGGAGCAAAGGCTCCCACCATGTATTGCCAAACAGCCAGTTAGTAATCGGTCGTTGGAGAGTTTATTATGATGCTCATCTGTATAGATAAGCAGATATAAAGAGTTCTTAATATGATGTACAGGTATGCAGGGACTCAGAGACATTTAGATTGTAATATAGTCATAAGCAAGGTATTTATAGATTAAATCTGGCTAGTATCTACTTACATATTTCATGATTGAAATTAAAAAAATCTGCCTCATAGTTCAGCATACCTTAGTCTCCACAGTCAGCTCCAGTGCAACCTACTCCCAGTTGTGTGCTGCAGGAATGACCACACAGGAAGGAGAAGATATGCCCAGCTGTAGGGCTTGATGATTTATTTCTAAATTGAATAATAGGGGACAGCTGATAAGGCAAAATGGAAAAGCTGATGCCTACATCTGGGGGTGTCCATCATGGATCCCTAGGTCTAAGGGCGTGCGGTGCAGCCACGTCCCCCCCAAAAAAGAGGAGGGGCTGGGCGGGGTAGAGCCACATCCCACGTCATCACGCCACCTACTGCACTCCAGGGTGGAATGCAAGCAGGAAGGGAAATGCCGGTAGACCCCGCAATTTCTTAAGGCCAGAAAGTAGGTCCATTCACGCCCCAAATGGGGGGGGGCGGCGTGAGATGGACCCACGCGCGCCGGGCTGTGCAGAGAGGGCCCAATATTCCCAGTCCCAAACCCAGGACCCTTAAAAACATAGCAATGTTATTCACAAATTGCAGTTACATTTTTTTAAAACGTTATCTTTATTTAGAATGCATTAACCAATCCCTCTTTGCTTTTGCTTGGTAGTCTGTCCAGTTGAAAAATACCTTTGCATACAAAGTAGACCCCCCATGTTGGAGGAAGACATACAGGAGGGGCATGCAGCATGCTTCTAAACTGCAGCAGGCTCAATCATGTATATATACATGACTGAGCCTGCATGTGCTGCCCCGCTGCAGTATAACTTTTTGGGAACCAGTGACACTAATACAGTGATCAGTGCTAAAAATATGCACTGTCACTGTACTAATGACACTGGCTGGGAAGGGGTTAACAAAAGGGGTGATTAAAGGGTTAATTGTGTGCCTAGCCGTTTTTTGTGCACTGTGTGGGAAGTGCTTTTACTAGGGGAAGGCATGGATCCTGTGTTCCTGCAAACAGACAGAATGGCGATCTGATTTACATATGCAGACAGCCATTCTGGCTCTCTGCCTAATGATCAGCGGTTTCTGGCGGACATCAAGTTTGCAGTACCCTCAGCTCCCACTGTGTGTAATCAAAGCGGGAGTGGGTCGCCGGCGGCACGCATGCACTCCCCAGACCCACTAGTATCAGATCACATACTACATAGGTCTCTCTCTCCCCCTCTCATTCCCATACTCCGTGTTGTATGTTGCATAATCCTAACCAGGATGTTCATTCTCTCAACAGTCACTGATTTTAACAAAGTTCTTCTGTAAGGAAGGTTCAGACAAAGTGATATTCTTTGTGCAAATGTTATTGAAAATTAAAATGTTTTAAAAAATGATCCTCTAGCCCTAGGTGTGTGGCTGTGAGGCTGTCAGTTGTGGCACAGTAATTAGGAGAATTTTGTGGGTAAATAGACTTTTGTGGCATAGAAGTGCAGTGTATAAAGCGACTAGGCCCATGTTCTGACCATAATAACGCTTTTCAACAGTGTGCTATATAAATCTTTGCATGTGTTTTCCTTCCTCATCCAGAATTCTTCCTAGGTTTTTCCTAATTTTAGTCACACTCCACTTTTTATCAAGCAGACTTTTCCATTGTAAAGCCAGGCAGATTATTTATTATAGTGTTGCCTTATGAGTTTATGTGAAATCTCTATCAATAGCGGTAAAATATTGTAATTATGAATATATTTCATTTCGCTTGTATCTATGTAGGGCGTAACATATTGTCTTCACTGGAGTCTCTGTTAGATCAGACAATTTGGTGCCTAGGCTTGTGTATCTAAACAATGGAACCCAAACCTCATTGTTCTACACATATTTACTTCAAAGAATCCCATGTTTGGATATGCAATAAAGGGAGGACAACCCACAATCAATACTTAACTTCCCGGGAAAAGGTCAAGTTACTCTCCTGCTCAGAATAGTCACAAGGATTTGCATTAAAGCGGGCTGACTTATGCAAAGTATAGGGATTGGAGATGTAACCAGTCCTTAACCAGGAATAGGGAAGCCCACCAATCAGAGCCACGCCGTGCGAACCAATGAGGCAAACATGATCAGCATGTAGGCATAGGATGCTGGGTGTCTGTGAGGTAGATGAGTGTCATACACTGGATGGCAGCGGTGACCATGTAGCAGGCAGGAAACGAAGGACTGAAGAAGAAACATAGTTCCGCAAAAGTGTCGCCTATTCGCTCTCACTCCCGGAAGTGACCTCATCCTCCTGGTTGTCGGCTTGCGTTCCACTCGCAGGAAGTGTCCGCACACTTCATTTCCAGCCTGCTACATGGACACCGCTGCCATCCAGTGTATGACACTTATCTACCTCACGGACACTCGGCATTCTATGCCTACATGCTGATCATGCTTGTACCTTTGTGAGTACCATATTTTTAGCCTGCTATTAAAATATCCAGATTTACTGCACTTAGAGTGGTGCTTTTGTTTTACCTACAGTATTCTCAGAAGATTGCTTCTTATGCTTCCACGGGGCTGCCTTCTAAAGCTGCTACATTTCTACATGTTACATGGACTTTATTCAAGCCATTGTTGTTGTTTTTTATTTTCCATTGTTTTAGCTGCCATTTGGTGAATTTTCTTATTGTGAGCATTCAGGTTGGAGGTTAAGCATTGTGTGGGTAATATCGCTCACTACAGGCATCAGCCTGTAATGATATACACAGACTAGAACCGTTACTTCTGGTTGGACTACAAGCCCGCAGTCCCAACCCTGCACTACTTCTGGATAGGCTCTCAGATAGCCTAGCAGCCACATGTGCCCATGATAGGCCTTAGGTTTCTGGCCAAGCAGCCCTGGGCAATACGATACACGTCCACCCAGACAGCCGGTCTATCACCTGACTCATCTCAAATAAATAGGTTCAGGCCAAGGGACCCAAGAAAATCCCTGCCCATTGGCTGCGACACCTCATTCATTCCTAATCTGTCCTTGCAATGCCTTTGTCTTATCTAATGTCACCAGACACCCGGCCATCTAGTGACTGACGAGAGAATTGCAGCAATTCCAGAATTAGGGCTAAATCAATTGACCCCCTATCAGTTGGCCAAGGCAACTATCACTTGACAAATACATTTAATAGCAACCCTGCCTAAACATCAGGGTGCTACATACAGTGGTGTGAAAAAGTGTTTGCCCCCTTCCTCATTTCCTGTTCCTTTGCATGTTTGTCACACTTAAGTGTTTCGGAACATCAAACCAATTTAAACAATAGTCAAGGACAACACAAGTAAACACAAAATGCAATTTGTAAATGAAGGTGTTTATTATTAAAGGTGAAAAAAAATACAAACCATCATGGCCCTGTGTGAAAAAGTGATTGCCCCCTAAACCTAATAACTGGTTGGGCCACCCTTAGCAGCAACAACTGCAACCAAGCGTTTGCGATAACGTGCAATGAGGCTTTTACAGCGTCCTGGAGGAATTTTGGCCCACTCATCTTTGCAGAATTGTCCTAATTCAGTTACATTAGAGGGTTTTCGAGCATGAACGGCCTTTTTAAGGTCATACCACAACATCTCAATAGGATTCAGGTCAGGACTTTGGCTAGGCCACTCCAAAGTCTTCATTTTGTTTTTCTTCAGCCATTCGGTGGTGGACTTGCTGGTGTGTTTAGGATCATTGTCCTGCTGCAGAACCCAAGTTCGTTTCAGCTTGAGTACACGAACAGATGGTCGGACATTCTCCTTCAGGATCTCTTGGTAGACAGCAGAATTCATAGTTCCTTTTATCACGGCAAGTCTTCCAGGTCCTGAAGCAGCAAAACAGCCCCAGACCATCACACTACCACCACCATATTTTACTGTTGGTATGTTCTTTTTCTGAAATGCAGTGTTCCTTCTACGCCAGATATACTTGGACACACACCTTCCAAAGAGTTCCACTTTTGTCTCATCGGTCCACAGAATGTTGTCCCAAAAGTCTTGGGGATCATCAAGATGTGTTGTGGAGAAATTGAGACGAGCTTTGATGTTCTTTTTGCTCAGCAGTGGTTTTCTCCTTGGAACTCTGCCATGCAGGCCATTTTTGCCCAGTCTTTTCCTGATGGTGGAGGCATGAACGCTGACCTTAACTGAGGCAAGTGAGGCCTGCAGTTCCTTGGACGTTGTTGTGGGGTCTTTTGTGACCTCTTGGATGAGTCGTCGCTGCGCTCTTGGGGTAATTTTGGGCGGCCGGCCACTCCTGGGAAGGTTCACCACTGTTCCATGTCTTCGCCATTTGTGGATAATGGCTTTATAACCCTTTCCAGACTGATAGATCTCAATTACTTTCTTTCTCAATTGTTCCTGAATTTCTTTGGGTCTCGGCATGATGTGTAGCTTTTAAGGATCTTCTGGTGGACAAGAAGACTGTGTCAAGCAGCTCCTATTTAAGTGATGCCTTGATTGTGAACAGGTGTGGCAATAATCAGGCCTGGGTGTGGCTAGAGAAATTGAACTCAGGTGTGGACAACCACAGTTATAGTATGTTTTAACAAGGGGGCAATCACTTTTTCACACAGGGCCATGATGGTTTGGATTTTCTTTCACCTTTAATAATAAACACCTTCATTTACAAATTGCATTTTGTGTTTACTTGTGTTGTCCTTGACTATTGTTTAAATTGGTTTGATGTTCCGAAACACTTAAGTGTGACAAACATGCAAAGGAACAGGAAATGAGGAAGGGGGCAAACACTTTTTCACACCACTGTATATGTCACTCAAACATACATTTTAAGCACCACCATTATCTAGTAAACCCTACACCAATCATGCCAAATGTGGCTAAAACCACATCCTTTGTACTAAACTCTTATTTTCCAAGTGACATCATGTATTACAATAAAGCTGCCCATAGCATGCACTACAATTCTAATATTACATACTCCATAGTCCCTAGTCCATAGTCCCTTGTACATCTCTGGAGAAAGCAAGAGAGGGTGGCTATGTTCTTACATACAGTGGGACCATGGAGAACAAATTAAGTCATCTAACGGGAAGTCAGATCGCAGCAGCAAAAAAAAAAGGAAATTGGAAATTTGGAGGAGGCTGAACACAATAAAAGGCATTTTTTTTTAACCCAGAGTTTAGTGTCACTTTAAATTCTGCCTTAGAAGAAATGTTAAAGTCTCATTCCTTTTTAGCATCTCAGGTTTGACTTATACAGTATTTTATGTTTCTACACCAGTGGTCTAAGCCAATGAGTGCTTATGAATATGCTCATAATATATTATATTCTGTTGCCTCCTTAAAGGTGATTAAAATAAAATGAAAAGTGTATCATTCATACTGAACTGACAAGAGAAGGTTTAGGTTCTATACAGACATAATGAGCCAGAGATCACATTAGAACTAATGATTTCCTGAAACAAAAAATACAGTGAAAAATATGAGACTATAGGAATAAAGTACTTGAATAAAGGATCTTTGTTATGGGCCCATTGACACCTAAACGAGTGTGTTACCAACACTGTCTAGCACAACACAGCTTAACAGAGTTTGTATAGGTACTCTTTTACTTTAATTGTGTTTAAGGTTATAACACATGGCAAAAAAAAGAAAAATAACAGTATGGCAAGTACAGTAGTCAACTATTTTAAAGCCCAATCCCAGGCATCTAATCCTCCGGCTTGCCACCAAGATTTTCAGATATTAAAGCTGCACTGAAAGATTATTTTTAAAAATGCTGCCTTGGACTTCATAAAATCAAAACAAACTATGTTGCTTCAATACTCACCTTAAATCCAGGGCTGTCCCTCACAGAAATACCTTTCCGCCACCAAATGTATTTAGTTTTTTAAGCTTGAATCTTGGCTAGCATCATTCAATCCACTTCCTGGAGCACAAGCTGTCATGAACCAATTCCCTTGGGAGACGCCATCTTAAAGCCTAGGTTAGCAGTAGTGCTCACTACTTGTATGATTCTGTAGTGGAGTCCCCATTTACTCACCATGTCCAGATGCAGGCACCGGCCTTTTTAACTCCTTTCCCCACAACTCTTTGTTTTCTAGGACATCCTCAGGGAAGATAAGTTCCTCTGCTCTCTCTCAGCTCAGAAATGCCACACCTGATGAGGCAGAGGTAGTGCTCTGCACTGATCTGCAGCCAGGTGAGAGGCCCTCTATTGTCAGGACCAACATGTGGGCAGCCAAGGCATGCCAATCCATGAAGACGTCCATCAGACGAAATGTGCGTAGATGTTGGGACACTGGCGATATTGTGTGATGAGTGGTCGAAGCCCGTGTTGTGTGATACAACCAAAGCACAAATGAGCTGAGCGTGTTATCCTTAGTACCGGGTGAGCACTCAGAACATGTGAGTGGAATTACAATTGTTTTTATCAATACCTGTCAGAACTGTTTTACGCTATGAGAAGTATCTCTCCTTTCTCCTCATTCATTATGTAATACATGGCGAGATGTGTCTTTGATTGAGAAATGCAGTGTAGCAGTGATTGAAGCTTATTGGAAGGTTCACAATCTCAAACAGCAAATTTATTGGTGAGATTGGTGAAGGACTCACGTTTTGTTTTTGAACACTGGATGTCTAATTGACCTGAAGAGTCATCATTTTATATAAACACCGCACAATTGTTGTAGATATATATTGTTTTTCAATTGTTGGAACATCACAATATTGATTCACTTTTGTTACACTTTCAGGTTTAATGTCTCAGTTTGATATTCGTTATTTATGATTTACGAATTTACGATTTTTGGAATTTACAAATTTTGAATTTTCGGATTTCAGAATTATCGAATTTCTGAATTTTGGATTTTCGGTTTTTCGGATTTTCGGAATTCGGGAATTCAAAGATTTGAAAATCCCCAAATTTGAAAATCTGAAAAAAAGAAAGAAAATCTGTTTAATTAACATATGCAAAAGGAAAAAAAATTGTTTTGTTTCGTTTTAATTCGTTAATCAATTAATTTCGTTTAGTTAGATTCGTTAAATTTGTTAAATTCGTTTTCGAATTTTGTTTCGTTTTCTACCGAATTTGAAAAATCGGTCGCATTTGAAAATATTTCAACCAAATTCGAAAATATTTCAACCGGATTCGAAAATATTTTGCGACCCGACTTTGGGTCCACGTATCTTGGAGGTGTTGTAATGCTAGTTCTACTGTGTTTGCATACCACATGTAGGGTTTATAGCTATAAGTGGCCCCGAGATATGGGGCCCCAAAGTCGGGTCGCAAAATGTCCTTCTCTGCTGCAGAAAAGTACTTGACATATTGCCTTGACATATCGCCTTGACATATCACTTGTGGCAGGTGACGTGGCAAGTGGACTATCCACAACTTGGCCATGTGGCCAGTCATGTGGCACTCGTGGCCGGCCACGTAGCACGCGTGGCCGGTCACGTGGCACTCGTGGCAGGTGTCATGGCACTTGTGGCAGGTGTCGTGGCAAGTGGACAATGCACAACTTGTGGAGATGTTGTAGTGCTAGTTGTACTGTGTTTGCATACCAAATTTGTATTTTTCAAGTAAATTTTCTATCACCAAGTGACCCCGAGATAGGTGGACATAAAGTGGGGTCGCAAAATGTCATTCTCTGCTGCAGAAAAGTACTTGACATATCACCCATATCTCGGGGTCACTTGGTGCTAGGAACCCCACAACTTGTGGCAGGTGATGTGGCAAGTGGACAATCCACAACTTGGTCACGTGGCAGGTCACGTGGCACTCGTGGCAGGTCACATGGACGGTCACGTGGCACTCGTGGTCAGTCACATACACACTTGTGGCCGGTCATGTGGCACTCTTGGCAGGTCACGTGGCACTCGTGGCCAGTCATCTTCTGAAATTCGAAATTCATATAGAATGAATTCAAATTCGAATTGAAAAGATTAGAATAGAATAGAAAAACAATAGAACAGAATAGAATAAAATATCATATATCTGTTCTATTGTTTTTCTAGTCTATGTTCTAATTCTATTCTAATCTTTTCTATTCAAATTCATTCTATACGAAATTCGAATGTCGGGACACATGATTATATAAAAGTATTTCGAATTCCATTCGAAAATATTTCGAATTCGAGTCGAATTTCGTCCGCGATTTTTCGATTCGAAAAAATTTGGATTCGGTTAAATTCGTTAGTATTGTAATTCGGTAATTCGGATGCATCCGAATGTCCGAATAATGAAAAATTCGTCCAAATTTCGATTCGGAACATAACGAAATGCACATGTCTAATTAATAACTAACTATTAAATTAACGAGTATGAATTTATCCGAAGTTACGAATTATCTGAAATAATGAATGCTGCATCTAAACAAATGTAACGGAACAAATTAATAATAAATAATTAATAATAATAAAAAGGTTTTATTATTATTATTGTTATTTATTATTATTAATTTGTTCCGTTCCATTTGGTTAGATGCAGCATTCGTTATTTCAGATAATTCGTAACTTCGGATAAATTCGTATTCATTACGTTCACTAACAGACAAATTTGAAAGGGAATTCCAATACCTATAATTTAATAGTTAGTTATTATTTCGTTTTTAACAGATTTTCTTTCTTTTTCAAATTTTCAAATTTCCGAAATCCGAAATTCGGAATTCTGAAATTCGAAACTCCGAAAATTAGGAAATCAGAAATTCGGAAATCTGGAAATCTCAAAATTCGAAAATACGAAAATACAAAATTCAGAAATTCGGAAATTAAAAATTCGGAAATTCGGAAATCCGAAAATGCGAAATTCGGAACTTCGAAAGTTCGGAAATTCGGAAATTCGGAAGTCAGAAAATTCAAAATTTGGAAATTCGTCATTTCGTAAATACGTACATTTCGTAAATTCGTAAAGTCGTAATTTCGGAAATTCGGATATTTGGAAATTTCGGAAATTCGTCATTTTTAAATTCGGAAATTCGGAAATTTTTGGAAATTGAAAAATTTGGAAATTCGGAAATTCGGAATTAACGAATTTGTCAAAATTCGTTAAAAAACTAATTAGGAACTAAACAAATTGCACATGTCTACTCGTAGGGTATCACTTGATTAACTGTTTTCATCCATTGGGTTACCGAAGGTGGTTCCACCTGCATCTACCTTACCGCTGTTTTCTTCGGTGACAAAAATTATGTTTCCTGCAGTAAGATTTTAATATATCTAGGCCATATTTCGTCTTCCAATAGTCCCAACAGGCATGCCTCCACATTACATGGAATCGATTTGCCCACCACATTCGACAGCTTTCCTATTACCTGGTTCCAATATCATAAAGTGTGGTCGCAGTTCCACATTAAATGTAGGAAATCTGCTCCCTCTTGATGACATCGCAGGCAGTTCCATGTAGCCCTACGCCCCATTCCAAATAGTCTACTTGGGCTAAGATATATCTGATGCGTCATATATAATTTAATTAATCTATTATTAGCCAATGATGAGGCCGTCAGATGTATAGAGCATATGTCCTCCCACTTCTCATCAGTCATATTCGGAATAATCATCTGCCATTTATCTCTTATGCCGCGTACACATGAGTGGATTTTCCATCGAAAAAATCTTGGACGTATTTTCCAACACAATTCCGCTCAAGCTTGGCTTGCATACACGCGGTCACACAAAAGTTTGCTGAACTTTCGATCATCAAGAACCTGGTGACGTACATTCGTACAACACTACGACGAGCCGAGAAAATTAAGTTCAATGCTTCCGAGCATGCGTAAAATTGTTTCCGAGCATGCGTAGGAATTTTGCGCTTCGGAATTGGTACAGACGGTCGGAATTTCCGATCAAAACTTTTTTCAACAGAAAAATTGAGAACCTGCTCTCAATCTTTTGCTGGCGGGAATTCAGCCAGCAAAAGTCCGATGAAGGATACACACGGTAAGCTCTCATCGTTTTTTTGCTGGCCGAATTTCCGATCGTGTGTACGGGGCATAACTCTCAAATGGGCTACTGCCTATTTTAGCCTGGATTAGATGTGCATATAATATAGATATTAGTTCCGTAGGGCCCTGTGATCTAAGTACTCCTATAAGGGGAAATCTAGATATCTTAGGGTTCTGGTTACCTAGTTGTGACTGTAGCACATCACGAAGCTGTAAGTATTTATAAAAAGTTTTATATGAGATATCATGCTGTTTACACAGATATTGAGTGTAAGGTTCTATAGTTATATAACTGTGTCAATGTGACTATTCACTTCCTTTTACAGAACTCGCAGCCCATGAATATCTTTAACTGCTCCAAGTTTGGTTTTTTCCAGATTGGAATCTCCAAAGGAGTATCAGTATATTCCACCACTTTTATTTGTTTCTCTCCATACTGCTTAATATGGGGATTTTTACCCTTGGTAATCTGGCTGCCTGTGCCTCTAGTCCCACTAACAGTTCATCTACCTATAAGATCTTGAGCAAGTGCCTCTCCACTCCCTCTCCATGCTCCTGAGCTATCCACTTCTGCAGGTGCCTCAATTGGCCCTCTAAATAATATAGGTATATATCTGGCAGAGCCGCACCTTCCATGGCTTTAGGTCATTGCAATGTTGTTAGTTTTAATTTACATATTCCATTAGCCCATATGAATTTTATAAACTGGGAGTTCAGTTTGTTAAATATTACTTTAAGTATTATTACTGGCGAATGTGAGAACACATATAAGCATTTAGGGACTATTATACTTTTAATCAAATTTATTCTTTCTACTACTGATAAAGGCATTTTAGACCATATCCACAATTTATATTTAATGTGCTCTGTTAGAGGATATACATTAGCTTTCAATGCCTCCTTCGCTTGTGAGGTAATATAAATTCCCAAATACTTAAAGGACTGTACTATTTTTAATGGGGGCTCTACCCCCCCATCTCTCATTATTATTATTATTATTATAAACAATTGATATAGCGTCAACAGTTTACGCAGCGCTTTACAAAGTATAGGGGGGACAACACAATTACAGTACAATACAAAAGGTACAAGAGGGCCCTGCTCGTAGAGCTTACATTCTAAAGGGACGGGGTGGTGGTACAAAAGGTAATAGCTGCAGAGAATGAATGATTTGATGGGTTGTATTTCCTGTCTTAATGGCATCAATGCAGATTTCTGCCAATTTATCTTCAGGCCAGAGAACTCTCCAAATGTCTCTATTATCTTCATGGCTTCACTTAATGTACTCTGAGCATCCGACATATATAATATGATGTCGTCTGCATACAATCCAATACACTAATTTTTTTCCCCTAGAGTAATTCCCTTGTATTTCTTTGACTGCCTGAATCTTAACGCTAAAGCTTCTATTGCAAACAGTTGTGGAGATAGGGGACAACCTTGTCTAGTCCCTTTATACAGCTTTACAGGAGGTGATAGCATACCATTCACCAGAAAAATTGACCATGGCTGTTTATATAATATACCCACCCATTTTATAAATCTTTCTCCAAATCCAAATCTTTTCATTGTCACTCTTAGAAACGTCCACTCTAAAGGGTCAAATGCTCTAGCCATATCCAAGGATGCCAATGCATATGTATTTGGAAAATGCTCTTTTAACTGTTCTACTATTTGCATTCTTCTTATATTAATTGATGTTGATTTCCCTGGAATAAATCCTGTTTAATCATTATGGATAATAGAGGTAATAACCATGAATAACTAAGAATTTTGGCTAGGATCTTTAATCTATATTTAATAGCGAGATTGGTCTATAAGAGGCTCAATCACTCAGATCTTTATCCAGTTTCGGTATTATTACTACTGTAGCCTCGTACATAGAGATTGGTAATACTCCACGCACAAAGGCCTCTGTATATACTCTGGATAAAACTGGAACTATAATATCTTTATATCTTAACCACTTGCAGCCCGCCATATAGCAAAATTACGACGGCAAAGTGGTTTCAATATCCTGACCAGACATCATATGACGTCTTCAGGATATTAAGCCCTAGGGGCACGCATCGCAGCGGTCGTTGTTGCGGTGTGTCAGTCTGATACCCGTCAACACCGATCTAGGTAAAGAGTCTCTGACGGAGACTCTTTACCACGTGATCAGCCATGTCCAATCATGTCAAATGGCTGATCACAGTGTAAACAGGAAGAGCCGGTGATCGGCTTTTCCTCACTTGCGTCTGTCAGACGCGAGTAGAGGAGAGACGATCGGCTGCTCCTCTGACAGGGGGGTCTGTGCTGATTGATTATGAGCACATCCCCCCCCCCCCCAAGGATGACCACACTGGACCACCAAGGATGTCACCACCAAGTATACCACCATAGACCCCCAGGGATGCCAATTATTGCCCACAATGGATGCCAATCAGTGTCCACAATGGATACCAATCAGTGCCCACAATGGGCTTCACTTATTGGCAGGCATTATTGTTTGGCACTGATTGGCATCCATCAGTGACATACATTACAGTACATCAGTGCCACCTACCAGTGCCCATCCATGCCCATCCGTGCCACCTATCAGTGCCCCTCCCTGCCGCCTATCAGTGCCCATCCATGACGCCTATCAGTGCCCATCAGTGCCCATCAGTGCCGCCTATCAGTGCCAATCCGTGCCGCATATCAGTGCCCATACATGCCTCCTATCAGTGCCACCTATCAGTGCCCTTAAGTGCCACCTATCAGTGCCCATCCATGCTGCCTATCAGTGCCCATCCGTGCTGTATGTCAGTGCCAACTTACAGTGCCCATCAGTGCCGCATATTAGTGCCCATCATCAGTGGCCATCAATGCCACCTCATCAGTGACACCTCCTTGGTGCCACCTCATCGGTGCCCATCAGTGCGGCCTTATCAGTGCCCATCAGTGCCGCCCCATCAGTGCCCATCAGTGAAGGAGAAAACTTACTTATTTACAAAGTTTTGTAAATGAAACAAAAATATATATTTTTTTCAAATTTTACGGTCTTTTTTTTATTTGTTTAGCAGAAAATAAAATCCCAGAGGTGATCAAATACCACCAAAAGAAATCTCTATTTGTGGGAACAAAATGCTAAAAATTTTGTTTGGGTACAGTATAGCATGACCGCGCAATTGTCATTCAAAGTGCAACAGCACTGAAAGCTGAAAATTGGTCTGGGCAGGAAGGTGTATAGGTGCCCAGTATTGAAGCGGTTAAATATACCTCTTAGGTTATACCATCTGGATCGGGCGATTTCCTGGTTGCCATCTGTGAGATAGCCTCTTGCACTTCCTCCTCAGCAATCTCTTCTTCCAACATTAAAGGGGCTGTAAACCCTCATGTTTTTTTTCATCTTAATGCATCCTATGCATTGAGGTGAAAAAACACCTGGAGGTGACCGGCCCCCCAGTTTTACTTACCTGAGCCCTGGAATTTCCCACAGCGAGGATGCGCTGTCCCTCTGCCCGGGGTTTTCGGCACTTGATTGGATAGATTGATAGCAGTGCAGCCTCTGGCTCCCTCTGCTGTCAATCAAATCCAATGATGCGGGCGCCGGGGGGCAGTTATTCGGCAGTTATGGACGCCGAATGATGGACTCGGGAGCATGCCCACAAGGTAACCCCCTGGGAGAGCGCTTCCCCTAGGGGGTTATCTTATGTGGGGAGGAGCCACCGAGGGACCCCAGAAGTCGGTGTTCGGGGCCACTCTGTGCCAAACGAGCTGCACAGTGGAGGTAAGTATGACTGACATGCTTTACAATCACTTTAAGATCTGCTCTTCCATAAGTTCAGGAAACTCCAAATCATTGAGATATTTCTCAATATCTTCTTCTGCACACATCAAGGTTGATGTATACATATAAACCTCCTACTTTTTATTTTTGAGATTACTGGAGGCGCAGTGGCGGAACTACCGCCATAGCGACACACGCGGCCGCTATGGGGCCCGCAGCAGCTATGGGGCCCCTGGGGAGGAGGAGCAATGCATACTGCCGCCGGGGGCCCGGGGGGGGGGGGGGACGAGCACTGCCCGCACGGTCCTCCAGCCAGGGGAAGTGAGGAGAGGAAGAGGCGCGCTGTCCAAGCAGAGCGCTGTGTTATAGCTTTTATTTGAATGTCCATGTCCTGTGTGTTCCCGGGGCTCACCGTCACATAGCCCCACCTCTTGGCCCGGCGCTTTTGATAGACAGAACGCTGGTCCAATGCGGGACATGTGACGTCATCAAAGGCGCTGGGCCAAGAGGTGGGGCTATGTGACGGTGAGCCCCGGGAACACAGGACATTCAAATGAAAGCTGTTACAGCTCTCTGCTCTCTGTGAATGAATGAATGAATGAATGAATGAATCAAGACCCACCTCTTCTAATACATGGCATCCCAACATGAGCAGTCAAGCGCCTCGAGGCGATTCAGTTCGCAGTTGCAGCGCTATACAAATCATTCATTCATTCATTCATTCACTGAACATGCTGCATTGGGCACAGGTGAGGCTGCATTGGGCACTGAACATGCTGCATTGGGCACAGGCAGGTGAGGCTGCATTGGGCACAGGCCACACTGCATTGGGCACGGGTGAGGCTGCATTGGGCACGGGTGAGGCTGCATTGGGCACGGGTCACACGGCTTTGGGCACAGGTGAGGCTGTATTGGGCACTGAACATGCTGCATTGGGCACAGGCAGGTGAGGCTGCATTGGGCACAGGTCACACTGCATTGGGCACAGGTGAGGCTGCTTTGGGCATTAGACATGCTGCATTGGGCACAAATGGGCACAGGTGAGGCAGTATTGGGCACTGGCCACACTGCATTGGGCACAGGTGAGGCTACATTGGGCACTGGACACGCTGTATTGGGCACAGACCACGCTGCATTGGGCACAAGTGGGCACAGGTGAGGCAGTATTGGACATGGGCAGACCACGCTGCATTGGGCACAGGTAAGGATTATTGAAGCGCTAACACCAGGTGTTTGGAGTATCTTTATCTGTTGATTAAACTTTCTGGAATACATATATTGCTATTGTGGTGTAGGATCTGGGCTCTCTTTCTTTCTTCCTTCTCAGACTCGAACCACACACCCTTTGAGCCCCGCCCTTTAAACCACGCCCACTATTTAATTTAAGCCCGCCATTTTTTGGGGGGGGGGGGGGGCCCATACAACATTTTGCTATGGGGCCCTGTGATTTCTAGTTACGCCCCTGCTGGAGGGAGTCTGTTGTTTCATTAGAAGTGCTAATAACTTACTTGGTTGTTCTCCCTGTTCAAAATTCTGCTGTTTTTGAAAAAAAAAGGTTACGTTTGGCATTAGCCATCAGGTGGTTTTTATACTGACGAGTAAGGTTTTTCCCATTTTTGCTAATTAGAATTTGAATTGTTAATTATAAATTCTGCTTCTGCTTGGGCAGATGCCCGCTCCAGCTCTTCATCTTGTTGCCTATTATTCTGTTTTATATATGAGATTGTGGATTTCAGGGCTCCCCTTAAGTATGCCTTAAAAGTGTCCCATAAATTCCCATCCATCTGTGTCTGTCTCTCTATGGGCTTCAAGGAACACCTCCCGTTGTTCTGGTATACGATCATTAGCTCCTATCTGCAACAACCAGTAAGTGTGCACTCTCCATCCTAAACGTTTTCCCATAGGGCTTATTAACAGCTTACATACCATAGGTGAATGGTCCGATGCTCCCCTGGGGTGATAGACTACTGAGTCTACTAATGATATTATTTTCTCATTCCCCAATATTAAATAAATCTTGGACATACTTCCCTTCCCTGGTGTCAAGCATGAATAATCCGATGAATAATTTGAGGGTTCTTAATTCTCCATATATCTACCTATCCAACCTCCTCGACAAACTTCCCAAATTTACTCTTTCCACCCACTTGATCCCTAGGGAGCTTTCCATGTTTATCCATAACTGGATTCATTAACATATTAAAATCCCCCATGCATATAATATATGCCTCTGGATATTGTGCCATAAATATCACTGCTTCTTTTAACCTGTTCCGGACCAGCTACCGCAGTACTGCGGCAGAATGGCATGGGCAGGCGATTCAACGTTATGTTACATCGCTCCCTCTAGTGGCCACTAGGGGCGCACACGCACGCCCGCAGCTCACCCCCGGAGCCGATGCGAGTGTCCAGCGGTCTCGATGACCATCGGGCTCCCGCGATCGCTCGTGACTCGGCGAGAACCAGGATCTCTGTGTGTAAACACAGAGATCGTGGTTTTCTGAGGGGAGAAGTGACAGATCGTCTGTTCATATGAAGTATGAAGAGCGATCTGTCATCTCCCCTAGTCAGTCCCATCCCCCTTCAGACAACACACACTAGGTAACACACACAGGGAACACAATTAACCCCTTGATCGCCCCCTAGTATTAGCCCCTTCACTGCCAGTGACATTTTTACAGTAATCAGTGCATTTTTATAGCATTGATCGCTGTAGTAATGCCAATGATCCCAAAAATGTGTCAAAATTGTCCAATGTGTCCACCATAATGTCGCAGTCACGATAAAAATCGCAGATTGCTGCTATTACTAGTAAAAAAAAAAATAACAAAAATGCTATAAACCTATCCCCTATTTTGTAGACGCTATAACTTTTACACAAACCAATCAATATACGCTATTATTATTATTATTACCAAAAATTTGTTGAAGAATACATATCGGTCTAAACTGAGAACAAATTAGCTTTTTTTTAAAAAAAATGGGGATATTTATTATAGCAAAAAGTACAAAATATTGTGTTTTTTTTTTTTAAATTGTCGCTATTTTTTTGTTTATAGCGCAAAAAATATAAACCGCAGAGATGATCAAATACCACCAAAAGAAAGCTCTATTTGTGGGAAAAAAATGACGTCAATTTTGTTTGGGTACAACGTTGCACGTCCGCACAATTGTCAGTTAAAGCAACGCAGTGCCGAATCGCGAAAAGTGCTCTGGTAAGGAAGGGGGTAAAATTTTCCGGGGCTGAAGCGATTAATATATTCATATTAGCCGGAGGTCGATTATACAGTCCTATAATCACAAATGGTAATGCATACGGTCTAGCATATACAAATATATATCTCCCCTCTGGGTCTCTTTTTACCCGCATACATTCCCAGGATACCCTCTGGTGTACCAAATAAGTTGTATGGTACGCATGGTCTAACCACTGAACCCATGTTTTTTTTAACTAATGGGAATGCTCTTTTATCATATGTGTTTCCTGTAAGCATATTATTTTGGCTTGGGCCTTACGCATAACATCAAATACTTGAGTCCGTTTCACTGCTGTCCCTAGGTCTCTTACATTCCATGTCAATACTGTACACTGCTCAGCCATACCCGGCCTTTCCTATATTTAATAAGTGCCCTTTCCTCCTACCTCTATGGACTAGTTTTCCTCGGTGATACTCAGCAGCAGTCCTTATATTTGGTATATTATCATCTTTTAATTGTATACACTTCATTCTTACCATCCATCCTACCTCACTCATACACCAACCATTTAAAATTATTATTAGGGCATCGCCACCATACAGCACTATCTTGTATGGAAGCAATACGTAGTGTTCTCAGCCTATCTGGCTCTGAGAGACCCAAAAAATACTTCTCAGCTGACTACATATCTTTCAATATACGTCTCTTCTATTTATCGAGGGTAGGGCGAGGCACACACCAAAAAAAATAAAAAATAAAAATAATAATAATAATAATATAATATATATCATATGTAGAATTATATTTAGGATTGCATTTTATGTTGGTTAGTACTGTGGACCTGCGCTAATCTTGCCTTTATTTTACTAATACTGACCTACGTCAATATTGAGTAAGCAGCGGTCCATTGTGATTAATTACATACATCTGTAGCGCTGTTAAAACCTTTTTTTGCAAGGCATGCCAATAGCCTAGTAGTGAGTGACTCTCAGCTAAACTCTCTGATATAAATTCTTATAGGGACTATTTAATGCAACACATGTTACCCCAATTGAGGCAAAAAGCTGTTGCTGTGTAATGCTGATGTTTGTGCAGCTTTTATAATGTTTTGTATTATTCTGCAGTGTACTGTATATGTGCTGTTTGCCATAATGTCCCTGTTTTGTATTATTTAGTCTACGGGCCCATTCACATCTGAGCGATTTGTAGCTTGAAGCTCAAAGCTCCAAAATGCTTGAGGAGAAAATAAATCAATTGGTTTACAGTGGATATGGTTCACATATCCACTCCAAGTCGCCTGAAGCTCAAACAAGTTCTGGAGCTTTTTTTTGTAGCTCAAATTGGGCAGATTTGCATGTTTTTGGCCCGTTTTTTAATCCTATAGAAATTAATAGAAACACATGATTCACAGATCTCTATCTCTGTTAGATCCAGAGAATGTTATTTGGATGGTGAAGCAGCACCCCCTGCATGTATGATCCAAGAGATCCATCCTACAAGTCCCCAGCGAGCAAGAGGAGGGCATGGGACCAGATTGGCAGCCAAGTGTTTCAAAACTGGGCTGACTTATATGCCTCTGTGAAGGATGATGAAGATAAAATAAACCCATGCAAACCGTCTGTCCCCCACACCCACCCAAGTGAGATTATATGCATATATATTTATTTATTTCATCAATTAATTATATATACACGTTTAAAAAATATAACCTACTAGACCCACCCACCATCCCTCTCCTCCTTCTGTGCACTGCATGTAAGGTAAACCAGATTCCTAGCACCAGAAAACTAGTATGAGCTTATGGTCATATTCGTATGCATTGCTCACATGCTCATACTCACACTCATACATCATGCTCACATTTGTGCACACATGCACACTGGCATGCATACATACCAATTAGTGTGCACACTTAGCGCCAATCTGCCTATTTAAACTGGTCTGTCATTATGAGCAGTTGCCAAAATAGAGATGAGACCGCGGTTCGTGTCGAACGTAAGTTCAACTCAAACATCGGGTGTTGGTTTGTTCTAAAATGAACCGAACATATGGGGTGTTCGCAGGAAATTCGAGTGCCTCATAATGCACTGCGAGATCACAGTGCATTGCTGTATGATGATTGGGCAATCACAGCATGCTCTACTGAGAGAGCCATAAAAAACAACTCATGGCTCAGGGGGACTAAGTCCACACCCCACACTATATAAGGCTGCTTACATAGCGGCCGTGTATAGTGTGTGGATGGAGATAGATTGATAGATTGAGCTAGATTAGGCAGGCAGGTTAGTTAGTGACAGTGTATTTGATATATATATATATATATATATATATATACAGTTAGATAGTGTATATGTGTATATATATATATATATATATATATATATATATATATATATATATATATATATACTCTGCGTTCAGTGTAGCTTATGTATTCAGTTTATACTCTAAATTCAGTCAATGCAGGCAGTGTAGTTTATATAACACAGTGTATTGAAGTGTTTAAGGGGAACCCTGCACCAAAATGTAAAAAAAATGGTGCGGGGGTCCCCCCAAAATCCATACCTGACCCTTATACCTGACCCTTATCCGAGCATGCAAACTGGTAGGCTGCAGGAAAAGGGGGTGAACCACACCAGGCCACATGCCCACACCAGGCCACATGCCCTCAACATGAGAAGGGTGCTTTGGGGTCCCCCCAAAGCACCTTGTCCCCATGTTGATGGGGACAAATGCCTCATCCCCACAACCCTTGCTCAGTAGTTGTGGGGGTCTGCGGGTAGAGGGCTTATCGGAATTTGGAAGCACCCTTTGACAAGGGGGTGCCCAGATCCCTCCCCCCCCCATGTGAATGGTTATGGGGTACCAAAAAAGTGTAAAAAAAAGTAAAAAATACAAGAGACAGTTTTTGATAATTCCTTTATTAAAAAAAAAAAAAGGTCCCACAATGTCCATCCTTCTTCATGGCGCCAATGGACCCGAAAAATAGAAAAAAAAGACAGCTCCGCCTCGATGGGAGGCGTCCTGCTGACTGCTGTCTTTTCACAGTGACAGCTGTTATATCATGTGATGTCAGAGGGGGTGGGGTCACCCGTTTACATCACAACCTGCCCTTGCCTATATAACAGCTGTCAAAGCGAAATGGCGGTAGTCGGCAGGACGCCTCCCACGGAGGCGGAGCTTTTTTTTTTCTTCTCTTGACCGTTGGCCGTAGTGATTGATGATGGATTTACATTGCCAGAAACTATTATTTTTTTTTTTTAATAAAGGAATTGTCAAAAACTGTCTCCTGTCGTTTTGACTTTTTTGACACTTTTTTGGTGAATGGGTAGGGGTACAATGTACCTGACACCCATTCACATAGGGGGCGGGATCTGGGGGCCCCCTTGTCTGGAAGGGGGCTTCCAGATTCCGATAAGCCCCAGACCCCCACAACCAATGGCCAGGGTTGCTGGGATGAGGCCCTTGTCCCTATCAACAAGGTGCTTTGGGACCCCAAAGCACCCTCCCCATGTTGAGGGCATGTGGCCTTGTACGGTTCAGAAGGGGGGGCGCTCTCTAGCCCCCCCTTTTTCCAGCAGCCTGCCAGGTTGCATGCTGGGATAAAGATGTGGTATGGATTTTGGGGGGACCCCCACACCATTTTTTGGAAAAAAAATTGCTGCAGGGTTCCCCTTAAAATCCATACCAGACCTAAAGGGCCTGGTATGGATTTTGGGGAGGCCCCCACGCCATTTTTTTCAAATGTTGGCATTTTTTTCAAAAAAAAATGTATGTATATTGCCAGGATCTGGCAATACATTACAGCCACGAGCAATTTTAAATTACATTATTTTCCTTTAGAAATTAAATTTTTTTGCAGTACTGTTATAAACATGGAAAAGGTGTGCTATTTTACAGGCAGACTAAGGGGACCCCCAGGCACAATATTTAAAAGAATATTTAATTTGTATTTTTCACTTTAAGCATTATTAAAATCACTGCTCCTGAAAAAACGTCTGTTTCAAAAACTTTTTTTTTTGCATTGATACATGCCCCCTGGGGCAGTACCCAGGTTTCCATACACTTTTTATGGCAATAACTTGCATATAAGCCTTTAAAATGAACACTTTTGTTTTTTCACATTCCTGTCCCATAGACTTTAACGGTGTTCGCATGTTCGCACAAATTTTTTGTCTGTTCACAGGTTCTGGTGCGAACCCATCCCTATTGCTGAATGGTCTTCAGCTTGTTCTTGTGTTCCTAAAACCTGATCTGCTGTACTTTCTTACCTGTGTATGACCTGGTTCACCTGATTACTCTGACCTCGACCTGTTTACTGGACTAGTCTTTGCCTGCTGTTTCTGTACTGCTTTGCCCAGCTGCTAATGACCTTGACCTGCCTTCTGGACTTGCTCTGCCTGCCGATTCTGTCCCTCGCTGCCTGGCCATCACTGACTGCTGCCGGTCTCCTGGTCCTGCTTCTATCTTCTGCTCTGGTGCCAAGCTGTTCCTGCAGCCTGTTATGAGGACTGCGACTACCAGCTCTACCCACCTACAGAGTGGACATCGCCTGCCAGCTACTCCAGCACTCATGCCACTCCTTGCCCTCACACTCTCTGTCTTCACCTTTAGGAGTGTTGGACAGGAGGTGCAAAAGAGGCCTCCACAACGTTCCAGTCTTCACCAAGTACTTGATATCACAGCAGCTGCCAGCAGGAGAGATAACAAGGCTACATGGCGACACACAAATAGATAGGTGTCAGCATATCACCAATACATGAGGGCACTCTCTGACCCCTAGTAGTGGATATTGTATGGATGATGTACTGTAAAAAAAGATATACATATATTTAAAAGGCTTTTTATCAATAAAGCATTTTTGTATGATTCAGTACAGCTTAGAAGATAGTTCTATTAACCAATAGATACAGGGTAAAACTTTACATGTTTGTCAAAATGTACAATTATTCAATTGCCTCAATCTGCCATGGGACCTGTCCTGTCGGAGACATAAAGTAGGATGCAAATTGATCCCTGACATGTGTACCTTGTGCTTCCCGAACACCAGTTCAATGAGCTCTTTCCATATTATGTATAAATAAGTCATCAAACTGGAATCCATCACGCTGCCTAACAAAGTTGTGCAGTGCACATGAATCTTTAACAGCACAGATTGCATGTTCAAGAAGATGGGAGTGTGCAGAAGTTGCCATTTGTTAGCCAAAATTCCAAACGACATTCAACAACTCTACGTGCTCTTATTAGCTGTTAATTTAACACTCTCTTCTATACACTTAGATTGAGACCCAAATAGGGCCATAGCAGATGCTCACCGAGAGCAAAGGCCTCATCTCCCACAAAAACACTAGGTAGAAGAAGGCCATTTTTGCCCAGGAGTGGGCAGGTTTCAAGAATGTCCAGACTATTTGTATGCAGCATGTGTCCAAATAAAGAATGGCCAAAAATGCTTGAGTCAGAGCTGCTGCCCTATGACCCAATATCTATATAACAAAAAGCAATAATTTGCATCAGCCACTGCCATTAAAACAAATAAAAAATATTTATCGTTGGTAAAGTATTGGCTTCCACTGCCCATTGGCTTTATCATCCTGATGTGATTCCCATCAATCACTCCAACGCAATTTGGGAAGTTGCAGTGTTGCCAGAAAACTTCGGAGATCTGTGACCATTCTTCTGTTGTAGGTTTGTTCATCACAATATCCTTTAACACATCCCAAATAGCAGAGCAAGTGTCACAGGCATGTAACTTGCCTTAGATTTTCCAACACGAAAGGTGTAGTGTAAACTTGTAGATTGTCTGGTTGCTAGGTACCTTCAAAGAAGAAGCTTCTGTAAGGCAAGTGGAAGAGTATGCAGGACTTAGGAATATATATTTTTTTCAACTGTGATGATAGTATTTAAAAGTTTTTCTTCACATTTTTTCACTATTTTGGACTTTCAAGCGTATCTGGATTATTATTCACTCTTTGATTATATGTAATTACTATATATGTGCTAGCGCCTTGCTTTTCATTGGTTTCCTCATTATGGCCAGTATGCCGGAATGGATTAATACCAACAGGTCTCATCTGCACATTTCTGCAAGGTATCTGGAAGGTGTTATGGAGAAGGTACCATCAGAACTCCAGGCAGACATGCTGGCAGGTATCATACAATATATTATCACTTTTGTTCTGCTAACCACCACATATAGGTCCTATTCTGCAACCTGCCATCATCTGCCAACATAACATACTTCTCCCCCCATCACCACATCCTGCCCACCCCCTTCCTCTGCCAACACCACAATCTCCTAATTGTCAGAATGTTCGTCAGAATCCATCTTTCTCTACCTGGTCACATTATGCCAATGAATGTGGTCATGTCACCTAATGAGCCAGCCAACTCCCCACACACCTACCATCATTTCTAATGTTTTTTTTTTTTAGCTACGTTAGCTCTATTTTGGGTTATTTTGCTCCTGTTTTGGCCACTTTGCAGTTTTGGAGGTGGTCTAACCTTGTTGACCGTGTGCCCAAAATATGTTTAATTTCTGGGGAATAACTGCTCCTTGTTGTTGGACATGTGCTTGCCCATGTGTGACCAGGACTGGAAGTCATACTTCTGTATCCATGCTGGTACTATTTTTATCACAGAGTACAACTAGTTTTGGCAATGCAGAGCCTGTTGTTTTGCCTTACATGTTATTATTATTTTAAAAAAGTATATATTTTTTAAGTTTCTTTCTATATACGTATATGTGGAGAAAAAAAAGAAATTTTTCTATTTTGAGAATGTTTCGTATTGTTTACAAAAGTAACGTTTTGTATTACTTTCATCAAGTGTGTTTGGTATTTATTTTAGGCACATACAAAATAAGCATATTGGTTTCTTTACGCACCAGTTCTAAAAAAAAAAAAATAATAAAAATGACATCAGTGTGATGTTTAGTCAGTTGTTCAACAGGAGGTATACTATTACGGAAGTATGTGTCCATTCGCTGCAAACGACTACTGATTAAATCCAATAACTCATCAAAACTGCGAGGAAAATAAGGAGGGTTTAGTGGACATGATAAGAAAGGAACAATGACAATCATCATGATTTGAAAGAAGTTGGAAAACCATTTTACTGACGTCCTGGTGTACTCAAAATGTTTTTCTTCATGAGCACGTAAGTCACTGTGCATGACCAAGAGCTGGCCTCTCTTTTCTCAATCAACAATTATGGGGTGGATCCAGTGTCTGTGTGCCCTTTTCTTCCTCTCTCTTTCACAAAGAAAATATGTAATGTGTAACAGTCGCTGCTGCCACAAAACACACCATCTCATCATCACTCATCTTTGCAGAGCACGATACACCACACAGCACAGCAAAGAACAGGAAGCAGAGATTTTACCCAGGAAGCAGGTGAAAAAAACATAGCAACAAAGAATGATATTTTTTTCAATTAGCTAATAAAAAAACACCAAAGCTCCAAAACACCTGAAAACTGCTGCAAGAAAACACGCAAAATTACGCAAAAAAACACAAGTGTGAATGCAGCGTAACTTTTTTTACCTGTTTATCAAACTGCAAGTTACAGTAACTTCATGTTTGATAAGTTGGCTATTTACCCATCCTGTTACAACATTGATTTGCTCTTCATTCAAGGAGGAAGAACCACCCAACACCATCACCGGGAAAGATAAGGAAGAACCTGTAATGTCACTGCTTCAGCCTAAACACTGCAGAAAAAAATTATATAATATAGTTTTAAAAAAATAAAATGTTCAGAGTGGTTTTGGTTTAATGTAATTATGCATATATCATACCTGTGGCATCCCCTTGGAAGCTCAAAATCATTATAGTAATCACCACTACTCCAGTTGAATGCAGATGGAGGCTGCAGTACATTCCTCCAACTTGTAGGTGGCATTGATTTCAGGCTTCAGTTGGAGAGGAGTTTGATAAGGGTAATTGTTACTCTTTGTGGGCTGCAGCAGCCATCATGAAGAGGATGGTTGTCTGATTGGATGCTGTAATAGCAAAAGATTTTGAAATTGCCATCTTGACAGGGAGACCAATAAAATGGGTGCTCCACATCATTTGGGGGAACCTGCAGTGTGTGAACTGGTAAATACTGTGTGGGTCATTCGTCTGCTACCACTCTGCTTGTACCTCTCATATCAGTGCATTGCTGTAGCTACTATCCTATTTCAAGTGACAAGATACAGTGCCTTTAAAAAATATTAATACCCCTTGAAATTTTCCACATTTTGTCATGTTACAACCAAAAACGTAAATGTATTTTATTGGGATTTTATGTGATAGACCAACACAAAGTGGCACATAATTGTGAAGTGGAAGGAAAATGATAAATGGTTTTCAAATTTCTTTTACAAATAAATATGTGAAAAGTGTGGCTTGCATTTGTATTTAGCCCCCCTGAGTCAATACTTTGTAGAACCACCTTTCGGTGCAATTACAGCTGCAAGTCTTTTTGGGTATGTCTCTACCAGCTTTGCACATCTAGAGAGTGACATTTTTGCCCATTCTTCTTTGCAAAATAGCTCAAGCTCTGTCAGATTGGATGGAGAGCATCTGTGAACTGCAATTTTCAGGTATTGCCACAGACTCCCAATTGGATTTAGGTCTAGACTTTGTCTGGGCTATTCTAACACATGAATATGCTTTGATCTAAATCATTCCATTTGTAGCTCTGGCTGTATGTATAGGGTCGTTGTCCTGCTGGAAGGTGAATCTCCTCCCCAGTCTCAAGTCTTTTGCAGACTCTAACAGGTTTTCTTCAAAGATTGCCCTGTATTTGGCTCCATCCATCTCCCCATCAACTCTGACAGCTTCCCTGTCCTCGCTGAAAAAAAGGATCCCCACAACATGATGCTGCCACCACCATGTTTCACGGTGGGGATGGTGTGTTCAGGGTGATGTGCAGTGTTAGTTTTCCGCCACATATAGCTTTTTATTTTTAGGCCAAAAAGTTAAATTTTGGCCTCATCTGACCAGAGCACCTTCTTACACATGTTTGCTGTGTCCCCCACATGGCTTCTCACGAACTGCAAACTGAACCTTTTTATGGCTTTCTTTCAACAATGGCTTTCTTCTTGCCACTCTTCTATAAAGGCCAGATTTGTAGAGTGCACAACTAATAGTTGTCCTGTGGACAGATTCTGCCACCTGAGCTGTGGATCTCTGCAGCTCCTCCAGAGTTACAATGGGCCTCTTGGCTGCTTCTCTGATTAATGCTCCCCTTGTCTGGCCTGTCAGTTTAGGTGGATGGTCATGTCCTGGTAGGTTTGCAGTTGTACCATACTCTTTCCATTTTCTGATGATGGATTGAACAGTGTTCCGTGAGATGTTCAAAGCTTGGGATATTTTTTTATAACCTAACCCTGCCTTTAAACTTCTTCACAACTTTATCCCTGACCTGTCTGGTGTGTTTCTTGGCCTTCAAAAATGTGGTTTGTGCACTAAGGTTCTCTAACAAACCTCTGAGGGCTTCACAGAACAGCTGTATTTATACTGAAATTAAATTACACACAGGTGGACTCTATTTACTAATTAGGTGACTTCTGAAGGCAATTGGTTACACTAGATATTAGTTAGGGGTATCAGAGTAAAGGGGGCTGAATACAAATGCACACCACACTTTTTAGATATTTCTGTGTAAAAATTTTAGAAAATCATTTATCCTTTTCCTTCCACTTCATAATTATGTGACACTTTGTGTTGGTCTATAACATAAAATCCCAATAAAATACATTTAGGTTTTTGGTTGTAACATGACAAAATGTGGAAAATTTCAAGGGGTATGAATACTTTTTCAAGGCACTGTAAATACAATGTTCTCTGAGACTGTGTGGTGGTTACTCCTGAACTGAGTACCCTTATTAGGCCCCATCTACACAGTGATCTCCACTTGCTTCCAGGTCCCATGCTGAGCAGCTGCCCTGCTTAATTGTAAGCACAGGAGGACACTCACTTGGCAGGAGGTGGAGTAGTAAAACAGTGATAAGAAAAATGCAAAGCATTCTCTGAATGGCAAACATCCTCCTGTGTTCAATAAGCAGCAGGACAGCCACTCAGCACTGGACCTGGAAGCCAGTGGATATCACTACTTCAATGATTTCCAGCTTTCTGAGGTATCAGCCAGGTATCTATGTAAAAATATCCATACCCAGAATTCATCTTTATTTGCTATGAGTAGCCATTGATCACTACACAAATGAAACAAAGGACTCTTATTGTGTAAACTATACAAGTAGTCTGTGGTAGCCTGTAAAATAGAGAAGTGGCCCAATGGGATTGTCACCCCTAACACCTATTTGCGTTATAAATACATTTTACTCTTAATAGAGGGCTATGATGTGTGTTAAGTACATGTCTCTCTTTGGCTGCTTTGCTGGTTCTTTATGTTTTGTGTTTCAGGTGACAAGCTGCCTACTGTTGCTAGGAAGATTTACCTCAACTGCTGAGCACTGGATTGGTGACAAATCTTTTGGCAGGAAACATCTAGCCAATGAGTGTAACCTTTTACTTATAGCCTCTCCTGTCACTGGGCGGAGTCAGCATTCACCTCTGGATTCTCCTCAGCCTTTTTTCTGGATCTTTTGACCTGCTCTCCCACCCTCCCTCCCTTTTGTTATTCCCCCCTGTCGTGGTCCCCCTTTATGGGGGTAATGTCGCCCACTTTGTGGGTGGACAGTGGTTGGTATGCTGTTACTTGGTTGGTAAAAGATATTGTTGCTTGAGTCTTAGTGACTAAGCATGTTGTGTTAATGGTTAACAGCAATTCTGTTTGGTATTAAAGGTTAAAGTTAATTTCATAATTAACCACTTCAATACAGGGCACTTTCCCCCCTTCCTGCCCAGGACAATTTTCAGCTTTTCAGCTTTCAGCGCAGTCACATGACAATTGGGTGGTCATGCAACACTGTACCCAAACCACATTTTTATAATATTCTTCCCACAAATAGAGCTTTCTTTTGGTGGTAGTTGATCACCACTGGGGTTTTAATTTTTTGCTAAACAGTTTTTCTTCGTTTTTGTTATAAAATTTTGTTTTCTCCTTCACTAACAGGCACTGATGAGGCTGCACTGATGGGCACTGATGGGGCTGCACTGATGGGCACTGAAGAGTTGACACTGATGGGCACTGATGAGGAGGCACTAATATGCAGCGCTGATGGGCCCCGATAGGCAGCACTGATATGCAGCACTGATGGGCACTAATAGGTGGCACTGATGGGCACTGAAAGGTGGCACTGACAGACACTGATAGGTGGCACTGATGGGCACTAATAGGCGGCACTGATGGGCACCGACAGGCGGCACTGATGGGCACTAATAGAGTGCACTGATAGGCAGCACTGATGCTGAGGTACTGACAGCCTTTACTGATGGGCACTGATTGGCATCTGTGAAGGGCACTGATTGGCACTTTGGTGGGCACTGATTGGCAATTAGGTGGGCACTGACTGGCACCTGATGGGCAGTGATTGGCAGATGTGGTGGGCACCTCTGATGGGGGCTGAGCTCATAATCAATGCGCAATCAGCGCAGACCCCCCTTCTGACAGAAGAGCTGCCGATCCCTGTCAGAGCGAACCAAGGAAAGCCGTTTACCGCCCCTTCCTAGTTACATGCTGTAATCAGCTGAGATTGGTCACAGTTGATTACGTGGTAAAGAGCCTCCATCAGAGGCTCCTTACCACGATCGGAAATGTGGTGTGTCAGAGTGACACACCACACCACCGATCGCCACGGGCGTGCGAACGCGGCTTATCCTGCTGGATGTCATATGACGTCCAGTCAGGATAACGCAATGACCTCCCGGCCATCATTCTGTTATAGGTCGGGCGGGAAGTGGTTAAATTTGTTTCAAACCTAACAAAAGGGGCCTGAACTTTTCCACAATCCTTGTTGTGTGTTTATTTTATAATAACCTTTTCTTATGGTATTATGGGTGTTAATGGGGTGTACAATCCCATGAAGTAGCGATTAATCTGAGTATTGAGTGGTAATGTATAATTAACCACTACATGGCACTTGTGATTGTAGAAGTGTGATTGAGCCACCAAGAATCGCCCGCTTGCTCCTGCGCTTAGTTCTGCAATAGGTAATACCTCCTATACCTTCACTTTCCTTTGCCTTTTTTTTTTATAAATGAATTATATTGTTTCCAGATTAATCTGTGAAGTTAAACAATAGCTTCATTACATTCTACTGACATTTAGATGATAAAATAATTCCCTGAATATTTGATCCAGAAGCAGCTGGTGAATACATGATATGCAATAAAATTAGTTTTAAATCATGTAAATACAGTCTAATTCCTATTCCTCTGGCCAGGAGATGTTATCTCTGAGAAAGGAGATTTTTCAAGCTTAATGACTCCCCTTTTGCATCCAAAAAGTGAAAACAGTTGAAGTATTGCTGTTCACTTTCTATTAGTATTTGTAAGGAACAAAGGCCTCCCTAAGCACAGGAAAGCATATCAAGGCAATTTGAAACTATTAATAACTTTGGAAAGTGTTTTTAAAAGCTTGTGCAAAGAAGAGGTTTGATCTTTGATAAGATGCACGCAGGATTAGGTCTGTGAAAGGCCCAGAAAGTGCTTACTTCTTTCTAGTGTAACTGTATCACTCCGACATAAAGAAATGATTTTGGTGGCCATGCGATCTTTTAAAATCCCACAGATTTGTTTTTACTTAAACTTGTGCTAACACTTTACCTTAAAGCGCTAAAGCACATTAAAGGGGAGATATATGAATGTCTGCTTTGTCAAGAGCCACATTGGATTGTACTGGAGGCATGTTATAAAATATTTTTGTGGTCTTACTATTGTAAAAAATCTTGAATTCTAATAACTGTGTATGGTTAACATATGCAATGATTGTTTTCATATATGAATTCCTTTTTTAAATTTAAATGCCTTTAAAGTGGATGTAAACCCACATTTTCTTTTTGATGTCATAATGTAGAGTATAAGATTTCCTATCATTTCAGCCCAGTCTTGCCACAAAGAGTTAATCCATCTCTAAGCAATCCTCTTTTATTGTTTAGTGAGATAAATCTTGACAAACACAGAGAAACTTTGTCAAATCCTCCCCCTTGCTGTGAGTGACAGGTGATTTACATATCTTGTGCACTAACCTAAGAGACGTGCATTATTTTTTAATTCCCTCCCACTCCTTTCTTCTACTGCTCTGCAAGGATTAGCTGTTCCACACCTCAGCATGATTTGGCATGCTGAAGTCATGTGGGGACTTTTCTGGGTTTTGACTGGTTGTTAGAGATCATAGCAGAAGTTCAGTGTAAGAAATACATAGGAGAAAATGCATGTTGATAAGGGGAGTGTAGAGGTGGGCGGGGAGTCTACTGACATCACGACTCCACCCACTGAGCCCTGGAAAACAGGCCCACCCACAAAAGTTTTCAGGTCTCATAGCAGACAGAGACCCACCCACAAAAGTTTTTCAGGTCTCATAGCAGACAGAGGGAAGACATTTGACAGATAAGTATACATGCAGGAGGCATGTATATCTTTCTAGATAACCAATATTGCAGTAGTTTAGAATGGATGAGAGTGGGTTTACATCCACTTTAATTACCGTATTTATCGGCGTATAACACGCGCCGGCGTATAACACGCGCCGGCGTATAACACGCACCCCAAGTTTAGGAGGGAATATTAAGGAAAAAAACTTTAAGGAGGGAAGTTTAAGGAAAAAAACTTACATTTAAATGCACATCATTGCAGCCTTGTCCAGTGTCCATCTGCAGCCTTGTCCATCATTGCAGCCTTGTCCACCCTTGCAGCCTTGCCCAGTGCAGCCTTGTCCATCCTTGCAGCCTTGCCCAGTGCAGCCTTGTCCATCCTTGCAGCCTTGCCCAGTGCAGCCTTGCCCAGTGCCTTTGCAGCCTTGCCCAGTGCAGCCTTGTTCAGTGCCTGTGCAGCCTTGCCCAGTGCAGCCTTGCCCAGTGCCTTTGCAGCTTTGCCCAGTGCAGCCTTGTCCAGTGCCTGTGCAGCCTTGCCCAGTGCAGCCTTGCCCAGTGCCTTTGCAGGCTTGCCCAGTACATTTGCAGCGTTTAAAATTGGCGCCGAGTGGGGAGGACGAGCGCCGCGTGACATATCGAAAGTCGCGTGTATTTTCGGCTATTTTCGGCTCCTCTCGCAGTCCCGCCCACCTCCACTGATTGCGAGAGGAGCCGAGCGCTGACAACATACAGTTCGGCTAGTCTCGGGTCTGCTCGCAGACAGGGGCGGGACTGCGAGAGGAGCCGAAAATAGCCGAACTCGGATTTGTTTCTGTTGTCGGCGCTCGGCTCCTCTCGCAATCAGTGGAGGTAGGTGGGACTGCGAGAGGAGCCAAAAATAGCCGAAAATATCCGAAAATACACGTGGCTTTCGGAATATCGGCTCCGCTCACTCCCCTAAGAAGAAAATCAGCGGGAGATCGGCGGGTATCGGTGTATAACACGCACCCACGATTTTCCCCTGATTTTAAGGGGAAAAAAGTGCGTGTTATACGCCGATAAATACGGTATATGAAGGCTCTACCGATGGTAATGCAAAAGTGCACACAACTTTTTTTTGAAAAAAGCGGTATTAAACCCAAAAGCAAACATTTATTATATTGCAGTTTACCAATTCTTAGATATGATGGCTGTATTAATTTCCTGTTTTAGGCTTTTTTTTCTTCTATTTTCATCTGGTAATTCAGCCAGCAAGTCTGTTGTTTTTCACAAATTCAAGCTCTCCAGCATAATGTATCAGTTTAATTGGATGAGACATTAACACTGGCAATGTTGATTAAAATGATTGGCTTTTATTTATTCATGCAATACCTGCATCCCAAAAGGAAAAAAACTGTAGCTATAACTGATTATAAAGTGTGAGCTGCAGTTTGACTTACATTTTTTTAGTGCATCTAAATCTGCTAATACATTTAACACTCCCCCCCCCCCCCCCCAGACTGACAATGCTGCTGTCTGCTGTGCCTCATGTTCTCATTGCTCCAGAGTTGTGTCTCACTAATACTGGAGATGTGTTACTGGGAAGACCACCTGGGGAAAACAGAGATAAAAAAGCCTGATGCCGTGTACACACTATCAGAATTATGGTCGGAAAAAGCTCTGATGGTTTTCCCGACGGAATTCTGACGGATTCTGACGCAGTGACGTAGAACACTATGACGGGTCAAGAAAAAAATCAAGTTTAATGCTTCTGAGCATGCTTCTGAGCATGCGTCAAATTGTTTCCGAGCATGCATAGGAATTTTGCGCGTCGGAATTGCTACAGACGATCGGAATCTCCAATCAGAAATTTTACCGACCGAAAAATTGAGAACCTGCGTTCTCAATCTTTTGCTGGCTGGAATTTGACCAGCAAAAGTCCGATGGAGCATACACACGGTCGCATTTTCTGACCAAAAGCTCTCATCGTCTTTTGCTGGCGGAATTTCCAATTGTGTGTACGGGGCATTAGAAAAGAAAACTGGTGCAGCCACCACATCTAATGATTGGTAAGCTGTAATATAATACATTTTTGATTTTGGGTTAAATACCACTTTAACTCACATAGGTCATTCACATGTTGGTAGAGTTCTTTATAGTAACTTTTCTTCTTTTTCATTGCAGGTAAATAATTGATTCCAAACAGAAGCAATGTGCAGTCATTGAGTTCTTGACGAAGGAGGGGTGCAGGCTGTCCAACATCCACAGAAGACTACAGAATGTTTACAAAGATAACACATTGACAAGAGCCATGTGCACAGATGGATGAAGAGGTTTAAAGAAGGGGAAACCAACACTTGAGGACAAAATAAGTATTGGGAGACCATCAATGTTAAACAGACTGCACCAGTGGCGGTGCGTGCATAGAGGGCGCAGGAGCGCCGCCCCCCCTCTCCTGCACCGCTCTATCACCAATAGATTGATTCATGCATTGCATGAATCTATCTTTGTCACCGCTGCCGCCCCCTATTCAGGTGTCCGGCCCCTGATCGGGCGCCGGGCATCTGAATTACAGTGGGGGGGGTGTTGCTGGAAGCGCCCCTATTAGAGCTGTAAGCTCTAATAGGGGACCCTATTAGAGCGGTGTGCTCTAATAGGCTTCCCTAAGTGTAAACAGCGGGCGCACGGCTGTGCGTTCGCTGATTACACAGTACTGTGTTAGGGAAGCGAATACATCGCTTCCCTAACACAGACCCGCCTCTCAGCCAATCAGGTTGCCAGGTCTGTTACCTGTCACCTGATTGGCTGAAGTCACAGGCGCTGTGATTGGACGCTAGGCGTCCAATCACCTAGCGTCCAATCACAGCAGAAGAAGACAGGAGGAGCGCGGGAGAAGACATCCGACGGAGACATCCGACGGAGACACCGCTCGTCGCCTGACGCCGTCACCAGCTGCACACCGGGACAAGGTAAGTGCAGAGGGCAGGCAGGGGGCACAGTGGCAGAACTTGGGGCACAATGGAAGCACTTAAGGGGCACAATGGCAGCACTTAAGGGGCACAATGGCAGCACTTAAGGGGCACAATGGCAGCACTTAAGGGGCACAATGGCAGCACTTAAGGGGCACAGTGGCAGAACTTGGGGCACAATGGCAGCACTTAAGGGGCACAATGGCAGCACTTAAGGGGCACAATGGCAGCACTTAAGGGGCACAATGGCAGCACTTAAGGGGCACAATGGCAGAACTTGGGGCACAATGGCAGCACTTAAGGGGCACAATGGCAGCACTTAAGGGGCACAATGGCAGCACTTAAGGGGCACAATGGCAGAACTTGGGGCACAATGGCAGCACTTAAGGGGCACAGTGGCAGCACTTAAGGGGCACAATGGCAGCACTTAAGGGGCACAATGGCAGCACTTAAGGGGCACAATGGCAGAACTTGGGGCACAATGGCAGAACTTGGGGCACAATGGCAGAACTTGGGGCACAGTGGCAGCACTTAAGGGGCACAGTGGCAGAACTTGGGGCACAGTGGCAGAACTTGGGGCACAGTGGCAGAACTTGGGGCACAGTGGCAGCGTTTATGGGCACAGTGGCAGCGTTTGATGGGCACAGTGGCAGCACTTGGGGCACATGGCAGTGTTTGATGGGCACAGTGGCAGCGTTTAATGGGCACAGTGGCAGCGTTTGATGGCACAGTGAGGCTGTTTGTTTGCGCCCCCCCAAAAATTTTGAGCACCAGCCGCCACTGGACTGCACCCTTCTTTTGTCAAGAACTCAATGATGGTACATTGATTCTGCTTGGAATCTATTTTTTACCTGCAAAGAAAAAAATGAAGAGTTACTACAGAGAATCAGTTGGCCTACTAAAATTTGAAATTTGAACAACCTATGTAAGTTAATAAAAAAGTTATGCCCAGTTTGCATTACTTTTGCACAGTCATATTTTTTCTTCACACTTCACAGAGCAAGCTTTTCAGCAAAGGTGCCAGTAAAAACCAGGGGTGTCCAAATTTTTGTTCAAAGAGGGGCAGATTTGATGAAGTGAAAATGCGTGAGGGCGGACCATTTTGCCTGACATTCTATATCCGCTTCAGCCCCGGAAGATTTGGCTGCTCATTGACCAGGCTATTTTTTGCGATTCAGGATTGCGTCGCTTTAACTGACAATTTTCGTGTGACGTTGTACCCAAAAAAAATTGACGTCATTTTTTTCCCACAAATATAGCTTTATTTTCGTGGTATTTGATTGTTTTTATTTTTTGCGATATAAACAAAAGAAGAGCGACAATTTTGAAAAAAAACACAATATCTTTTTGCTATAATAAATATCCCACATTTTTATCCAAAAAAATATTTTTTCCTCAGTTTAGGACGATATGTATTCTTCTACATATTTTTGGTAAAACAAATTATAATAAGCGTATATTAATTGGTTTTTGCAAAAGTTATAGCGTATACAAAATAGGGGATAGATTTATGGCATTTTTTTTTTTTAACTAGTAATGGCGGCGATCTGCAAATTGGAACAGGACTGTGACATTATGGCGGACACATCTCTCCCCTGAAAGAAGCGGGATCTGTGGGTTTACACACACAGATCCCAGTTCTCTCTCTGTCACGAGTGATCACGGGAGCCTGGCCAAAAGGCGAAGCGACGTAAGGTTAAACCATTAAAATTCGGTCTAAGTGTGTTCGTCTGAGCACTAATACACTGCCCAACAATAATTCTCTTGCCTTTGTGGCTGTGTGGTGAAGAGATGAGCTTGGGCCTGTTATTTGGATATACCATATTTATCTTCATTGCCTTGAATGCAACACCCACGTTGCCATGAATGCAGCAAACCCCATTTACATGAATGCAGCACCCCCATTGCCATGAATGCAGCACACATGTTGCCATGAATGCAGCAACCACGTTGCCATGAATGCAGCACCCCCATTGCCATGAATGCAGCACCCCCATTGTCATGGATGCAGCACCCCCATTGTCATGAATGCAGCACCCCCATTGACATGAATGCAGACTCACCATTGCCATCAGTGCAGCCTGGTTTGTGCCCATGTGCAGCCTTGGAGGAGACAGGGAGGGAGCGGTACGAGCGTCAACAGACATACAGGAGAAAATCCTGTTTTCTCGGCGGCCTCTTTAATAGAAAGTCCCGCCTCCTATGGTGGACAGAACAGTCATCCAATGGCAGGGCAGGAGACAGGACTTCAGTTTACAGAGGCCGCAGTGTAAACAGGAAATTCTCCTGTATGTACTGCACCCGTCCCGCCCCCTCCCCGTCCCCTCCAAGGCAGCCAGCATATATATATCTTTTGTGGCCCCCGGCGCTCTGGGATTCGTTTGGGGCCACAAAAGATATACATGTCAAAATTACCAGGCAGGCCATCTGAAACCGTAACGCGATTGGCCCGCAGGCCGGACTTTGGACATGCCTGATATAAATGAGTACACCACTCACATTTTTGTAAATATTATATTATATCTTTTCATGTGACAACACTGCAGAAATTACACTTTGCTACAATGTAAAGTATTGAGTGTACAACTTGTATAACAGTGTAAATTTGCTGTCCCCTCAAAATAACACACAGCCATTAATGTCTAATGCTGGCAACAAAAGTGAGTACATCCCTAAGTGAAAATGTCCAAATTGGGCCCAAAGTGTCATTATTTTGTGTGGCCACCATTATTTTCCAGCACTGCCTTAACACCCTTGGGCATGGAGTTCACCAGCGCTTCACATGTTGCCACTGAAGTCCTCTTCCACTCCTCCATGACGACATCACGGAGCTGGTGGATGTAAGAGACCTTGCGCTCCTCCACCTTCTGTTTGAGGATTCCCCACAGATGCTCAATAGGGTTTAGGTCTGGAGGCATGCCAGGCCAGCCCATCACCTTTACCCTCAGCTTCTTTAGCAAGGCAGTGGTCATCTTGGAGGTGTGTTTGGGGTGGTTATCATGTTGGAATACTGCCCTGCAAAGGGAGGGGATCATGCTCTGTTTCAGTATGTCACAGTACATGTTGACATTCTTGGTTCCTTCAATGAACTGTAGCTCCCCATTGCCTGCAGCCCCAGACCATGACACTCCCACCACCATGCTTGACTGTAGACAAGACACACTTGCCTTTGTACTCCTCACCTGGTTTCCGCCACGCACGCTTGACACCATCTGATTATGGTGTATCTTGGTCTCATCAGACCACAGGACATGGTTCCAGTAATCCATGTCCTTAGTCTGTTTGTCTTCAGCAAACTGTTTGCGGGCTTTCTTGTGCATCATCTTTAAAAGAGGCTTCCTTCTGGGACGACAGCCATGCAGACCAACTTGATGCATTGCGCGGCGTATGGTCTGAGCACTGACAGGATGACCCCCCCCCCCCCCCCCCCCCCTCACCCCTTCAACCTTTGCAGCAATACTGGCAGCACTCATATGTCTATTTCCCAAAGACAACCTCTGGATATGATGCTGAGCACGTGCACTCAACTTCTTTAGTCGACCATGGTGAGGCCTGTTCTGAGTGGAACCTGTCCTGTAAAACCATTGTATGGTCTTGGCCACCGTGCTGCAGCTCAGTTTCAGGGTCTTTACCAATCTTCTTATAGAATAGTCCATCTTTATGTAGAGCAACAATTCTTTTTTTCAAATCCTCAGAGAGTTCTTTGCCTCGAGGTACAATTTTGAACTTCCAGTGACCAGTATGAGAGAGTGAGAGCGATAACACCATTAACACCTGAGACCTTGTAACACTAATGAGTCACTAATTCTCAAGTCACCTAGAGACACTAATGAGTGCTTTAGCAGACACAAACCGTGTTGTTTTCACAGAACTTAATACATTCTGTTCTAGGTCCTGGAGCCCAAAAGCTTTGTAGAACTCCAGCCTTAGGTCCATGTTTTACCTGTTAGCCAAACCTCACCAATTAGCTGTCCACAGACCTTTTTTATATGCGATCTGACTTATGCTAGAAGTTTTCTCTTTCCCACTCTATGTGATGTGAGATCTACTGTCTATTATTAATACATAGTGCTGTCACCTCATATACTCAAAATTTCCACTAAATAATTCAAACCTCAAAAAAAAGTTGTGTTTAGTCTCATTATTACTCAAGAAGAGTGCTTAAAATAATATAATACAGTTCTCCAGTGAATAACCAGTGCATGCAACTAATGCAAAGTGCCAAAGTGTGAATTTACATGCAATATTCTCTGTGCTGTTATATTATTGTATTATTAGTGTATTCTATTATTTTGAGCACTCTTTTTGGGTATGAATGAGACTAAACACACATTTTTTTTAGAAGTTTGATTTATTTAGTGGAACTTTTGAATATATGAGGTAACAGCACTGTGTATTAATAATAGACAGTAAATTTCAACATATCACACAAGACACTGATTAGCAGCAGCAGTCACAGACACATATTGGTTATAATAACCAATGACACAACAAAGCTCTTAATTCACTCGCTGGTCATCTCTCGCCTTGATTACTGTAACTGCCTCCTCATTGGCCTACCTCTGCATAATCTATCCCTCCTTCAGTCCATCATGAATGCTGCTGCCAGACTCATCCACCTTACTAACCGCTCTGTCTCTGCTACTCCTCTCTGTCAATCCCTCCACTGGCTTCCGCTCACCCAACAAAATAAATTCAAAATACTAACAACTACCTACAAAGCAATCCACAACTCCGCCCCCAGCTACATCACTGACCTAGTCTCAAAATACCAACCTAATAGTTCTCTTTGTTCTTCTCAAGACCTCCTGCTCTCTAGCTCTCTCATCATCTCCTCCCATGCTCGTTTCCAGGACTTTTCCAGAGCCTCTCTAAGCCTATGCAACTCCTTACCCCAATCTGTCCATCTATCTCCTACTCTATTAGCTTTTAGACGATCCCTGAAAACCCTCCTCTTCAGAGAAGCCTATCCTACCCACACCTAACAACTGTATTTTCATTTTCTCCATCTGATCATCCCCCACAGCTACTCCCCTTTGTTCCACTTGATCCTCCCTTCTAGATTGTAAGCTCCATTGAGCAGGGCCCTCTGATCTCTCCTGTATTGAATTGTATTGTAATTGTACTGTCTTCCCCGATGTTGTAAAGCGCTGCGCAAACTGTTGGGGCTATATAAATCCTGTAAAATAATAATAATAATTATTAAAGTGAAAAATACCGTAGTCCGGAATATACTGTATATACTGTACACGCATACTGTATGTGCTGTGAGAGTCTGCTCCCAGGTGACAGAATAACTGCTGACAGAACACTAAAAAGCTACATGGGCTGCCTGTTGGTTTGATGGAACTCATAAGGGGAGCAATCTGTTAGTCAGGAACTGGCAAAAATTTGGTGCATGGTTTACCGCTGCCACTACCAGTTGGGCCTGTCTCTATATATACAGTCTATTACAACTGTGTATTTAGCTGTATGAGTAGATTGTAATGGTTTACAATACACCAGCCATGAGAAGAACATGATGTTTTTAAGCAGTCAAGCACCAATACACAGTCATGGGAAGTGTTGCTCCAGAGTACAGTTTCACTACAAGAAAGCAATTATCATGATATATGGACAGAGAGACAGAAGATTTTGCCTTGAGATAAATACCACTGGAGGTGAATTATGCAGGGTAAGAAGAGTGGCGCCTTCTTTGTACTGCTAGCAGCTATACAGAATGCATATGTTACTGGTGACAGTGAGGAATGCACAGTCTTTGTGTTCAATGCTCCCATGATCAAAGCCAAGCAGGAAAGAGAAAGTGTGGAAGATAACAAGTGAAATAAACATTCCAATCATACAATAAATAGCACTACTACAACAATAACACGTGACACATGAATCCAGGGCACTTGTTCCCTGCAGAAAACATTATCGACTGACATATTCAGCTTGTTGTACCCTTACAAACTCATCGTTCTGCTGAAGTTATTGTTTCAAGTACATTTGATAACTGCCTACTCAATAATGTGAGAGGTACTTAATGAGTCATTAGCAAAGCATTAACTTTCATTACAGTGAATAGACATTTATGCATTGTTAATGATGTGGTAACTGGCCACAGGATTATTTAGAATCCGGATGGAGGCTCGGTAAACATTCCGTTCAGCTAGAAAACAAGGAACAAGGAAGACAAGATCTTCAATTAGTTTTCTTTAATATAAGCAACATCAGAGCTTATTTAAAAATATGTTTACAACCTAACTGCAGACAAAAAATTATTTATTTTGTTTCGGATAAAGTATGCATAGCGCTGCCCCTGAAGAAGCTGCTAGGTAATTTAGGTTCTCTGTTCTGCACCTCGACTCCAAGAACATTCTCAGCCCCTCTGCCACACCTGGTCAAATTAAAGTTACTGATATTGAATGCTTGGCTGCTTTTTGGCTAAAAACAAAAACACCTGTAAATAGTTGAGCATGACACACTTTAAAGAAACTGATCAAAATTTTTTCATTTCGGTTTACAGTTGCCACTGAGCCTCTTCACTTAAGGCTGTCCCAAAGGGCCAGTTTATGAGTCTAATGCAGCTTACACACGACTGTTTTTTTCCGTCAGAATAAACTCTGGCGGTTTTTCCGACGGAGTTCCGCTGAAATGGACTTGCCTACACACGATCACACCAAAGTCTGATCGTTTAGAACACGGTCACGTAAAACACATACGGTGGAACGAGAAAAAGGAAGTTCAATAGCCAGTAGCCAATAGCTGCCCTTCTGTCGTTTTTGGTCCGTCGGAACAGCATACAGACGAACGGTTTTCCCGATAGGAATTGATTCCGTCGGAAAGATTTAAAACATGTTCTATTTCTAGGTCCGTCAGAATTTTATAAAAAAAAAGTCAGCTGAAGCCCACACACATGCATGTTTTACCCTTCTACAATATGAGTGTTACTTTTGCTTTTTAATAAACCGTTGTTATTATGTACTGCACTATGAGTTTTTTTATTATACATACTGCCTGATACCACAAGTGGAACCGAGGATCTGAGGGCACCCAGAGCCATCACAACCAGCCTGGATTTGTTTGGGATTTATTCCCGAACGCGTTATTTTCCTTTTCATTCATTTGAAAGCCTACACCTTTTGGTAAGCAGCCACCCTTACCTATACTTCCACTGGATGTCTTGGGGAGCTTTGTGTCTTCCCGTCCCTCTCCTTTCCTCTGGAACCGTTCACATTTTTTTGCATCAACATGGACTATTTTCACTTACTTACCTAATTTCATTTATGTATTATCACTTGTGTATAGTGTTTTGAGGACTTTTTATTAATTTTGTCATTATTATACGTGCACAAATATTTTTTAACTTTGATAAGCACTGCATTTTGTTCTTTGTAATACTGCTTAGGTTTATATCTAAATATAAGAATGAAATGGCGCCTCCTATATAACTCTCAATTTCTTATCAAGCAGCTCCCATCAATTTTGGTACGTATCCAAAAAAATACATATAAATATTATGTTGAGGCGCTAGCTATTAATGTGTACACCAAATATCTTATACATAAATCTACATCAAAAACAACAAAAACCAAGTGAATAAAGGTAAAATAATTCTTTGCTGCTAATAGCAATAATTGGATATCCTGCAATCAAGTAAAACAAAAACAATAACAGTCAAGTGCAATTTCTCTTGTCACCATGTGTTAATTTGTGATCCATGCTCTTCTTACTTAAAAATTCTCCTTTTTATGAATGTGCTTCACCACCTACAGTAAGGGGGGCACTCACCAGACAGCTTTGGGCCACCAAAACCCTCACAGCTTATATACATCCAGTGTCACCAGCAGGGTTATCCCAAAATGAGAAAACAATATCGAATGATTGTGCAACACTTTTAATTAAAAAATTTCTCCCATAAAAACATAAGCCAGTAAACTCACATATCTATGAGCCGGTGTGCATTCCACCTGAATCGGACATGATGAAACCGGAAATACCACCGCTACTAGAACCTCAATGTGGAACGCACGCCAGCTCAAAGATACAAGCGGCGAGGATTTTAAACAAACCAGGTGATTTGGGCGGCACAGTGGTGTAGTGGTTAGCACTCTCACCTAGCAGTAAGAAGGGTCACTGGTTCGTATCCCAACCACAACACTTCCTGCCTGGAGTTTGCATGTTCTCCCTGTGCCTGCGTGGGTTTCCTCCGGGTACTCCGGTTTCCTCCCACTATCCAAAGACATGCAGGTAGGTTAATTGGCTTCTGTCCAAAAATTGGCCCTAGTATATGAATGGGGACCTTGGATTGTGGGCTCCTTGAGGGTAGGGACTGATGTGAGTGTGCAATGTATAGGGATGGGGACAATTGTAGACACACACTCAGGTTGAACTGGATGGACTGATGTCTTTATTCAACCTTACTAACTATGAAACTATTTACAGTGGGTGCCGCTGTACGGAACCAGCAAATATGATCAAATGTACACGATCATTCAATATGGTTTTCTCATTTTAGGATATCCCTGCTGGTGAAACTGGATGTATGCTGAGCCTATACCAACATGAAGGAATTCCATATAAGCTGTGAGGGTCCTGGGGGCCCAAAGCTATCTGGTGAGTGCCCCCCTTACTGTAGGTGGTGGAGCACATTTATAAAAAGAAACACTTTTAAGTAAGAAGAGCATGGATCACAAATGAACACGTGGTGACAAGAGAAATTGCATAAATGACTGTTGTTGATTGCAGGATATTCACTTATTGCTATTAGCAGCACGGAATTGTTTTACCTTTATTCATTTGTTTTTTGTTGTTTTTGATGTGGATTTGTATATATAAGATATATGTTTTACACATTAGATTTATATCTATTGACCTGTGTCAGCAGCTGTCATTATTACGCACTTTTTATTTTCACTATTTATGTACTTTTTGCAGCGTGGATTTTTCACAAGTTTACAATAGTTTATTTTTATTTTTTCACAATAAAGTTTTTATTGCAAGAGAAAAGAAAATTACAGTTGTGCAATTGAACAAGGTAATAACATTTGTACAAATAATTATTTGTAGTATAAGTTCAGTAATGAGTACATAACATCATCAAATTAGTTGTTAGGCAGTAATCAATGTGATATATGTTGACAGTACAATCAATAAATTGTTGATATAACTTTAATAAAACAGGACCTATCATCAACGTTAATCCTTATATTGCGTATAATCTGATTATTTGCTCAGAATTGTTTATTAATTATACATTTTATGCATCTATATGTTACGTAGAATACCGAGTGGTATAGATAAGGTAACAGGATTGAAAGAGGATGAAAGAAGGAAAGTAGGAAATAGGTAGAAGACAGAAGTCCAAGGGTTGACTTGAGTTAGTAACTTATCAACGAGTCATATTATTCAGAATATTTGAAGACGACCCATGCTTTGTTAAATTTTTCAGTTGTTTCTTGAGCTGTTGCCCTTATTACTTCCATAGTGAAAAGATTTTGTACCTCGTGATTGTGGTTGTCCAGTGTCTAGGAATCACCGCTTTTGCAGCAGTGAGTAAGGATCTAGTCAGTGATCGTTTATATCTTTTCATTGAGCAATTAGAAATGTGAAGCAGGCAGCAAGTTTACAATAGTTGAGCATAGGAAGACAGTTAGTTAATACATTTTGGGGGAAAATCTCCAGTTTAATCTTTCATAAAAAATCTCCTAAACCTAAACCCCTAAAATTGAGCCCCCAGCAAGCCCAACCCTTAAAGCCTCCGAACTTTCAATCTCTAAAAACCTTAAAGCAGAACTAAATCCACGGATTTAACTGTTTCCCAAAATGGTTAAATTCAAGGCATGCCATGAATGATAACTATCACATTTGCTTATACTCTTAACCCAACTGTCAAACCATCAAATTGCTGGTATCATAACTGTCACATGTGCAGTACCATGGCAACTGCAGATAAACAGTGGCCAAGATTGCAGATTCCTTGGCACTCTAATCTAAAATTTGACTAGGACTCTAATTTCTCCCAGTATTCACTTGGAGGACACAGTCCATCAGTCTTCTACCAATAGATAATAGTTGCCCTCTCAATGAGGTTAGACACTGAGCAAAGCAAGGGCAATTTCCCCTCCTATACTGACAAGCCTAATTTAGCTTAGTGCCCTGAGGAAGTAGAAAGTCTCTCCTCAGCTCTGCTGGTTCAAGACCTTCAAGTTAAATATTTTTCAATCAATAGCTCCTGTCAGTGTCATACCAAACCCCACTTTCATCCAGTGTCATACCAGAGCCCTAAAATGTAGTGGCAGTGTTGGACCCAGCATGTGTATCTTCCCCTTCACTCTGACTACTTCTCCAGTTAGCCACTAAAATGGCACCAGGGACACAGCAGATTGTGGGATCCTGCTGCTGGCAGCTTGTTTTACATGCCTGAGCCTTAGTATGTACTTGTACTGTCTGGCAATATAGTACATTCTCAGGGGCAAAGAGAATGCCTTATAGCTGAGTCAGTCTTCGCTGTCTATGGCCATGTCTGATCATTTCAGTTCCATTGATGTTATGGTACCCCCACAGACTTCTACAGCAGTCTATGAGGCACTACTTACACAGGCAGGACAGTGAAGTAAAGCTGGATCATCCACATAGCCAGCTAGGCAGCAGCGTAGGGCTCAATGAATGTCAAAGGAGACAAAGGAGCCTCAACTTTCATGTTCCTGACTTCCTGCAGTAAAACAGGGACAGTGTATTTGATCATTACTGTTCACCTGCCTGTCACTTCACAAGACATAATGTACTTTTAGGCAATTTTAATGCTTCTAAAACTGTAGCGGCACATCTAGAAAGCCTTCTTCAAGTGGTTCAGGGACCTCAGGCTTAACCCTAGGACATAGCAACTAATGCTGAGCACCATTAGGGACAGATACTGGCGTATGGTTCATTAAGATAAGCTTGTCTTTAAACCTAGACCCTCTTTTCTTCATAATGTTGTGTCCTCCTTTCAACTAACTGTATATTACTTTAACAGATGCAGCCTGCCAACTATTGCTGTTAAAGTGCATCTTTCTTGACAAGGCACAATGACAGATGAACCGGCAGACTTGTTTGTAAATGGGATTGCAGATGGGGGTGTAAAGTTGTGTCACACACCTAAGTTAGAATAGATAAGATCATTCCTACAGCAATAAGATTAACAGTGGCTAGCATCACGTAGCTTAGGTTAAGCTGGCCACATATGGTGAAACTTTAAGACAATGAACTTGCCAAAATTTGCTCAGTGGGTAGCTCTGTTGGCTGCCTCCCAACCAACATCCCTTAATTGAAAAAATGAAAGGAGCCGGAAGGAAAATTGTTGGCCGAACAACACCTGCATCCAATCAGATGAAAGGATCGTTGGGGAATTTTGACAAGTAGCTATTAAATACAATACAATAGTATCAGCAGCAGATTCATCCATTTGTGCTGTGTAACCTGGATGGAGGAATCGGTTAGATGTATGTGTATGGTCAGCTTTGGTGTAGTTTAGTGTAGGTTCTGCCCTTAAGGAATCTACCTTGCCGTGGTGGCAGTCTGGAAATCGTTCAAAGAAAATGTGTAATAGAATGGGAGCCAACATAATTTCTCTCTGGATAGCTGAATTTTTGCATGAAGGGCAGCAGTAAGAGGTTAATCCATGAGCTGCAGCCAAGAACTGTACAGGTGCCCGTATTGACATGTTGCATCATATAGAGGACGCGTTTTAGTTCAGGAAGTTGATGCTGTTCCTGGATGTTGAAACTACTGGAAATGAAGGCAAATAAAGACATTGCCAGGAGTAACACAATTCATTAACAAAATGTGAAGAAGTACAGAAGGAGCATGTCTGTGGGTCTTCTTAATTATGGGGCGCTACAACAACCTGAATAAGCTTAAAGTGCAGTTTTAAAAATAATCCATTATTTGTCTCTTTTTAGAGGAAGTAGAGCATTGAGCCTATCTTCTGCTGGGATCTACGGTATGTTTTAGACATTGCTGTCTAAGTTCAATACAGCAAAAACTGCCATGTCTAACCACTGATTAAAGTAGAACTATAAGCAAAACTTTTATTTTTATTTTGGATTGATTAAGGGAAGGTCATAATCCCTGTCAGTTTATTTTTTGCCATATGTATCCCATTAGGAAGACTTACCTTCACTTCCTGCCCCATAACCAAAACAGGAAGTGAGAGAATATCTTGCAAATTAAGGGAATCCCTTGGGGACACCCAGGTTACCTGAACTAGTGCCCCCGTTGGAAGATTCCCTTTCTATTACTTTTCTGGGGACAATCCAAAATGTGGGATTTTGTTTTACTTTCACTTTCAATAATAATAAACAGAACATATAGAGAAGGTAAATCTCCCGAACAGGGGCACAGACAGCAAAAAATAAATAAAAACGGACAGGTGTTCTAATCCACCTCCCTTCTATCCAAAACAAAAAAGTTTTGTCTTTAGTTGTACTTTAACAAAACAAAACCAAAGAAATTCCCAGCTCAACTTACCGGCCAGCCTGTAACCAACTGAATTATCCTGTCTCACAGTATGCGTTAAAAACAGGGGTTTACTTTGCACACATTTGCAAATTAATGCGTAAGCTACAGAGCCCTATCAAGGCACCCCAGTGACAATTTGTTTGTACTGTTGAAATATTGGTGAGGGGATGCACTGGACATCTTTGCTGCCATAGTGCTACGTGCTGGGTGTCCAGATCGCCCCTGTGCCCTCACCTGTTCTCTGCCTATCCATTATAATTTAATGTGCTTCCACTGTGAAGGCTGTCAAAATTTAGAGTTAGGACTACAGAAAATTACCCATCTTGGGTAAGGCAGAGTCTACTTAGGACTATGGCTCCTGGGTATGCAAGTGGTTTCTGTAGGGGCAGGTTCCCTGTCTGGCAGGGACAGTGCTTAGTGGCAGAGAAAGGTTCCAGAGGAGAAGGGAAAGTGCAGGGGCTATGCCATCTCCTTGTAGGAAGCCTCCCATTTGGGTGTGGATGGGCTAGACCAAATTCCTGCTCCTCGCTGCAGAAATTGTCGGCATCTCTCCAGAATCTCGATCCTTTACTACTGTTTGTAACTGGCAAAAAGATCCGGCATCTCCCCCTGCACCTCTGGCTGTCAGTTTGGGATGTAGTGGGGGGAGTGGGAGGCGGCGATCGGCAGCTCTATGATGCCCGCGGGATCTCCCCTGGGGCTTGTAGTTCTCCTCCCGAGTGCATACAGTGGAGAGGGGAGGGGCCTGGGTAGGTATCAGTTTCACTCTTCAGTGTACAAGTGAGTCACTGCTTCTACACTGTTGCTGATACATGCCTGGGTAAGAAGCCCCTCCCCTCTCCACTGTATACACTCGGGAGGAGAACTACATGCCCCAGGGATATCCCACGGGCACCATAAAACTGCAGATCGCCCCCTCCCACCTCCACTCAGAGATGTGATGGGGGTTGGAGGTGCACACACAGCGGAGACCAGCTAGGTACAGGAAAACCTCTGGGGGGGGGGGGCATCTGTCTGGAGACACTGATGTAAGGGGGCTCTCTGGGGACCCTGGTGTAAGGGGGGCTCTCTGGGGACCCTGATGTAAGGGGGGGCTCTCTGGGGACCCTGATGTAAGGGGGGGCTCTCTGGGGACCCTGATGTAAGGGGGTCTCTGGGGACCCTGATGTACGGGGGGTCTCTGGGGACCCTGATGTAAGAAGGGGCTATCTGGGGACCCTGATGAAAGGAGGGCTCTCTGGGTACCCTGATGTAAGGGGGACTCCCCCTACATCAGGGTCCCCAAAGATCCCCCACTTACATCAGGGACCCAAGAGCACCCCTCATTGCATCAGGGTCCTCAGAGATCCTCCCCTTACATCAGGGTCCACAGAGAGCCTCCCTACTTACATCAGGATCCCCAAAGAGCCTTCCCCATTACACCAGGGTCCCCAGAGCCCCCTCATTACATCAGGGTCCCCCAGAGAGCCCCCCTTTTACATCAGGGTCCAGAGAGAGCCTCCCCTTTACATCAGGGTCCCCAGAGAGTTCCCCTTACATCAGGGTCCCCAGAGAGCTCCCCTTTTTATCAGGGTCCCCAGATAGCCCCTCATTACATCAGGGTCCCCAGAGAGCCCCTCTTACATCGGAGTCCCCAGAGGGCCCCCCTTACATCAGGGTCCCCAGAGAGCCCCCCTTACACCAGGGTCCCCAGAGACCCACCCCCCTTAGATCTCTAGACCCCCTCATTATGCCTCTGAGTGTCACAATATACTGTTTTCTCCTACCTTGGCCTCTGAGTGTTTTTTTGCCACCGCCACACTACGCTGCACCATACCCACATATTGATTACACTGCAGTATTATAAAACAGTACATAAACTGCATTAATAATGACACTAAAACTACACTTCTGAATTAATCATTCAAGGCATGGACACACTTTTGAGCAAAACATAAAACTCCAGCCTTTTTTTGCTGTGCGTTACTTCTTAGTTTTATTCCTGTAATGGTTAAATGTGTAATATGTCTACTGGTGCCCTTCATAGCTCAATGTTGCTTCAGCTACGAAGGGCACGGATAATTGAATAATCCAAATATAATGAAAGGGCAAAGCTTAGACAACTTACTGACACGTGCAAGCAATGAATCAGGCTAAGGTTAATTAATTTCTATTGCTTGTCAGTGAGCTGATGTTCAAAAAGTCTGCAGTGAGTGAGAATCTGGAATCACATAAGGTATCCACACGTGCAGATTATATGAAGAGAAAGCTTGATTACACTTCTCTGCTGATTGCTGGTAAGCTTAAGCCTAGTACACACTATTAGTTTTTTTTTTTGTTCAACCCAGTGGGATAAATTAAAAAAACCTTAAAAGCTCAGGAGGAGATCCAGTACTAACTATCTGATGTTAGTACAGTGATCTCCTCCCGCTAAACTATTGTGTTCTTATAGGGAGACCCCCACCCCCACCCCGCCATAACACACCAGTAGACTCTTTATAAAGCAGAATAAACTACTACAAAGAGTATGCAACTACAAGAGGATAATACCATTCTTCCAGTATTGTAGGAAAGGTTAAGGAGAGTCCAGTGACAATTGGCCCCTGCTTATGAATCATAAAATACAGTGATTTACACAAGTTAAATACAACAGCATGCAAATATTTAATAGCTCTTGGTAGACTCAGGGCCGGTGCTACCACTAGGCAAACTAGGCAGCCGCCTAGGGCGCACTGCTGCCTAGGGGCGCTCAGCCACTGGTTTCCCTCCGCGTCTGCATGCTCTGCAGGCTGCAGAATGCAACTAAGTCTGACCGGTAGTGTAATTAGAGGTGCAGCACTGGAGCCAGCACTAGAGGAAGCAGAGCCGATGCTTTCTGTATAGCGCCGCCTTCTGTCACATGGACAGTGTAAAGGGGGTGGAGCCAATGGTGGTGAAAAAATTAGGTTTTGCCTAGGGTGTCAAAAACCCTTGCACCACCCCTGGGTAGACTTGGCCTTTTACCGGTTTGTGTACCTAGAACTGATATTTAGGCTATAAATATAAATAGATACTAGTTGGTTAAATCACCAATTTACTGTATATCTCTATGGGAATCTAGCTAAAACTGTCCTAATATACAGTAGATCCCAACGTTGTACATAAGGAGGTGCTAAAGTGCTTTTGCTTCTCATTAATGGGCATTAAATGAACAATTAAACAGAAAGACTGATAGCTCCCAAAATGGTGACCTAAAGCAGAACTTCGGTCTGAAAGGGAAATTCCGCTTTGGTCTGAAAGGGAAAGGGTGGTCTAGTTTTGGTAGGTACCTGCTATCTCTACTAGTCGGATCACCTAGACGTTTCAGACCAAAGTTCACCACCACCCCCGCCTGCAACCTCTTGGGACACGTCACAGGTCCCAGAAGGCTGCCACACCATTCGCACAATGCAGTGCGACTTGCGCATGTACAGTGGGTAGCCAGCTGTGAAATCGCAAGGTACTTCCCACACTAAACATGCCGGTGCACAAAGACTGGAGAAGAACCAGCCTGGGTGAGGACAGTGCTGGATCCTTGGACAGGTAAGTGTCCTTTTATTAATAGTCAGCAGCTATAGTATTTGATTTTTTCAAACAGAATGAAGATCCTCTAATTCCGCATACACACGATTGGAAATTCCACCAGCCAACCGATGAGAGCTTTTGGTCCGAAAATGCGACCGTGTGAATGCTCCATCTGACTTCTCCTGGCGGAATTCCAGCCATCAAAAGATTTAGAGCACGTTCTCAAATTTTCGGTCGGAAAAAGTTCCGATCGGAAATTCCGATCGTCTGTACCAGTTCTGACGCGCAAAATTCCTATGCATGCTCGGAAACAATTTGACGCATGCTCAGAAGCATTGAACTTAATTTTCTCGGCTCGTCGTAGTGTTGTACGTCACCGCGTTCTTGACGGTCGAAAGTATAGCAAACTTTTGTGTGACCGTGTGTATGCAAGACAAGCTTGAGCGGAATTCCGTCAGAAAAAAACATCCAAGATTTTTCCGACGGAAAATCTGCTCCTGTGTACAGACACACACTATCCAAATATCCACTGTGCTATGTGTATTCTGTATGCTGCAAGCTTTCGCTTTGACCCAAATGGTCCCAAGTGCAGCAAGCAAAGATAATAACTCTATTGTACAGATCCTGGCAAGCTTATAAATTATGGTTTTGGCAGCAATTTAGATTTTTTTATGATTAACACGATTATAGCTACACTAGAGGAAGCATCAGAACTTGGAGCCAATCTGGTGTGCTGCATGCATATGTGTCAACAGGAATATTATGATAGTAGGAGTTTGTAGAGCACATCTGTTTGCTGCTACTCCTTCACTGTCCAATCATAGGCTGGGGGCATAGAAGTGACTAAGCAGTACTGCATGACACCAGTGGAGAAAAGTTGGTCACTGGTTTGGCTGTTTTGTCTTTAAAGCGGAGTTCCACCCTAAAGTGGAACTTCCGCTTATCGGATTCCTCCCCCCCTCCGGTGCCACAATTGGCACCTTTCAGGGGGGTGCAGATACCTGTATAATACAGGTATCTGCACCCACTTCCGGGACGCATTATCCGAGCTGCCCCGCCTCTATCCGAAAATGCCCCGTTGTGTCTTGGGAAACACAGTTCCCAGGACACAGCGGGGACCAATAGAAGCGTGCATCGCGACTCGCGCATGCGCAGTAGGGAACCGGGCAGTGAAGACGTTGCGTCTTCACTTCCTGATTCCCTGACTGAGGATGGCGGCGGGGCAGCGAGAGACGAGCGATCGCTCGTCATCTTCTGCCGACACCGCTGGAACCTGGAACGGGTAAGTGTCCATTTATTAAAAGTTATTAAAAGCAGCTGCAGTATTTGTAGCTGCTGACTTTTAAATATTTTTTTTCAGGTGGCGCTCCGCTTTAAATCTCATCCTGGTTGGACATAAATACCTTTGACAGGTACTGTAGCAGTAGCGGTCGGTTGGTCAGCAGCCCTGCACTTACCCCATCTATGTCATGGGCAGCACTGGCAGCAGCGAGCGGCGGCTATACCCTGCATCTCCTCCTCCTTGGCTTCAGACGCTTCCCCTGGGTCTCCTCCCTCCTCCTCGTGGCCAAAAGGATCGCTTCCCCTCTCGGCCAATCGGGTGATGGGTCTAAGGACCCACTTCCTGATTGGCCCGGGAGGAGAACCAGGAAGACAATAGCAAATATTAATTTGCTTAATTCGCTATTGTCAGACAACTGGTTGGCTTTTTTGAAGCCAATTAGAGCCTCCAGCTCTAATCACGTGCTTCTAAAAAAAGAACGGGCCACCACTGTACTGTAGTCTTGTTCCCATATACATGTCAACCATGCATTTAGCTGTTTGCCTTTAATTGCCTCATGTTCAAATATACACTGAAACTAGGAACAACTATTCGAGTTTAATTTACCATCAAAAAACTGCACACATGCATAGAACCTAATTTACTGACCAAGGCAAAACATCAACATTCATGTCCCATCTTCTTGAGATCACTGACTGAAAACTAAATAGGTAACTTTGTATGTGGCAATCATCACTGCAAGATCCTGTCAGCAATGAAGAGGTGAAACCTGTTACCCGCTAGATTTGTATCTGCCTTTCTGAGTCCTCTTTATCCAATGCTGGGTGTACTGTCCTCAGATAAGGATCACGTTACTGCAGCCCAGAGGTAAGAGTAATTTAAGCAATGCCAGTGAAAGTGATGTTTCCTCGGCTATAATTCAGCAATTACCCTCCACTCTCTAAAGCGATAATGACAATGGTGAAAGCTTTTGTCAAGGCCATATAGAGAGGAAACAATGTTAGTAAGCATCACTCATTGCTTCTGCGGTGGTCTTGTTAAAGGTAACGTGAGAAAAACAAGCAAACAAAATGTTCTGGGAGGAGGAGGAATGACATAGATGGTGCAGCAGGCGATAGAAAGTAAAGACTCATTTCCTGATTCTTGTGGTCACACTGAGATGTTGGGTGTCCTCATGGTGGTCTCCATAATTTCAATCAAATCAGATGGAACAGGACAAATGGCGATTGAAGCTCCTCCATGTCCCAGGGCCAAGTCAATATTGCATGCTGTGTCCGCAGTCCTGAAGTGAGGAACAATTCTCTTCTTTTTGGGATGGAATGAGACATGAGAATACCTTCTGTAAAGATGTACAGTAACTACCGTATTTAACGGCGTATAACACGCGCCCCAAGTTTAGGAGGGAATTTTAGGGAAAAAAACTTTTAGGAGGGAAGTTTAAGGAAATAAAACTTACATTTAAATGCCCATCAATGCAGCTTTATCAGTGTCCATCTGCAGCCTTGTCCATCATTGCAAAATGATCAGTGTCCATCTGCAGCCTTGCCCATCATTGCAGAATGATCAGTGTCCATCTGCAGCCTTGTCCATCATTGCAAAATGATCAGTGTCCATCTGCAGCCTTGTCCATCATTGCAAAATGATCAGTGTCCATCTGCAGCCTTGCCCATCATTGCAGAATGATCAGTGTCCATCTGCAGCCTTGCCCATCATTGCAGAATGATCAGTGTCCATCTGCAGCCTTGTCCATCATTGCAGAATGATCAGTGTCCATCTGCAGCCTTGCCCATCATTGCAGAATGATCAGTGTCCATCTGCAGCCTTGTCCATCATTGCAAAATGATCAGTGTCCATCTGCAGCCTTGCCCAGTGTCATTTGCAGCCGTATTTTAAGGGGGAAAAAGTGCATGTTATAGTAATTCCTCTTTAGGTGCCAGTATAAAGGAGATATGAAGATATTTTCTGCTGTATAGCGTACCGTACTATTTTCCAGTAAATGAGGAAGACAATGCAGGGCTTGTTCAGGAGTAGTGGTCAACTTTATTGATATATGGAGCCTCAAGTGTGGCCCATGACATCACCAAAGGACCATACATAACATTAAAGTGGTTCTAAAGGCAGAAGGTTTTTTATCTTAATGCATTCTATGCAATAAAGCGGAGTTCCACCCAAAAACTGAACCTCCACTTTAACTACTGGTGACCCACCTACATGCCACATCTGGCATGTCCGTTTTTTGGGGGAGAGCGGGTACCCAGTTTTGACAGGCATCCAGCTCCCACTTCCTCCCCTGGCGCCACGGCACCGGAAGGAAATTCACCTCTACCCCCTCCCTCCCTGCAATCTTCTGGGACATGTCACAGATCCCAGAAGATTGCCCGGCCATTCACAACGCGCATCGCAGCTCGCACATGCGCAGTGCCCACAGTTACAATGCCGGCACCGCAGAGAGAATCAAGGCTTCATGCACCCGCATTGCTGGACCATGGGACATGTGAGTGTCTGTTTATTAAAAGTCAGCAGCTACACTTTTGTAGCGGCTGACTTTTAAATGGGTGGAACACCGCTTTAAGATAAAAAAAAAACGTTTTCGTGCAGCAGCCCCCTCAGCCCCCCTTCTCCTAATACTTACCTGAGCCCCATCTCAATCCAGCGATGTTGCACGAGAGCCTCAGCTGTCCAAGTTATAGCGTTTACAAAATAGGGGATAGTTTTATGGCATTTTTATAAAAAAAAAATTTCTTTTACTAGTAATGGCGGCGATCAGCGATTTTTATTGTGACTGCGACAGTATGGCGGACACGTCGGACAATTTTGACACATTTTTGGGACCATTGGCATTAATACAGCGATCAGTGAGATTAAAAATGCATTGATTACTGTAAAAATGTCACTGGCGGTGAAGGGGTTAACACTAGGGGCAGTGAAGGGGTTAATGTGTGTCCTAGGAAATGTTCTAACTGAAGGGGGATGGGTCTGTGCATACTCTGTATGAACAGACGATCTGTCACTTCTCCCCTCAGAGAACCGGAAACTGTGTGTTTACACACACAGATCCCGGTTCTTTCGCGTGCCCGAGCGATTGCAGGAGCCGGATGGTGATCTAGACCGCCGGGCACTCACATCGGCTCCGTGGGCGAGCAGAAGGCGGCACGTACGTGCCCCCTAGTGCCCGTCTATGGTACCGACGTACCATGACAGCGATTCGCCTGCCTGTGCAATTCTGCCGAAGTATAACTGTGGCGGACGGTCGGCAAGCGGTTAATGGGGGCACCAGAACAATTTGCCTCCCGGCCCAGTCCGCCCCGTAAGACTGGCGCTACATTTTTTTTGCCACCTGTGTCCCATTGTGGAGATTCCCCTTCACTTCCTGTCCTGTAGACAAACAGGAAATGAGAGGAAATCCCTGCATATTGAGGGAATTCTTTGGGGACACCCAGGCCACCAGAACTAGTGTCCCTATTGGAAAATGTCCCCTCTATTACTTTTCTGGGGACAACTCACAATTTGGGATTTTCTTTCACTTTCAATAATAATGCTAAACAGGATAAATAGAGAGGGTGAATCACCCTAACGGGGGCACAGACAGCAATAAAAGCTGCCAGGGGTTCTAATCCCTCTTCACTGTATCCAAAACTGCTCCAGTGTGCACACTGTGCCAAATAAACGATCAGTGCAGGAAGAAGGAGAGGTACAAAACCATCCATCAGCAGAGGAACACACTAGCTATGTATACAGGGAGAACAGTTACATAGTTACATAGTTACATAGTAGGTGAGGTTGAAAAAAATACACAAGTCCATCAAGTCCAACCTATGTGTGTGATTATATGTCAGTATTACATTGTATATCCCTGTATGTAGCGGTCGTTCAGGTGCTTATCTAATAGTTTCTTGAAAACTATCATTGCTCCCCGCTGAGACCACCGCCTGTGGAAGGGAAATCCACATCTTTGTTGCTCTTACAGTAAAGAACCCTCTACGTAGTTTAAGGTTGAACCTCTTTTATTCTAATTTTAGTGAGTGGCCACGTGTCTTGTTAAATTCCCTTCCGCCAAAATTTTTTTATCCCTATTGTGGGGTGACCAGTATGGTATTTATAAATTGAAATCATATCCCCTCTCAAGCGTCTCTTCTCCAGAGAGAATAAATTCAGTGCTCACAACCTTTCTTTATAACTAATATCCTCCAGACCCTTTTTTAGCTTTGTTGCCCTTCTTTGAACTCGTTCAATTTCCAGTACATCCTTCCTGAGGACTGGTGCCCAGAACTGGACAGCATACTCCAGGTGCGGCCGGACCAGAGTCTTGTAGAGCAGGAGAATTATCGTTTTATCTCTGGAATTTAATCCCTTTTTAATGCATGCCAATATTCTGTTTGCTTTGTTAGCAGCAGCTTGGCATTGCATGCCATTGCTGAGCCTATCATCTACTGGGACTCCCAAGGTCCTTTTCCATCCTAGATTCCCCCAGAGGTTCACCCCCTAGTGAGTAGATCGCATTCATATTTTTGCCACCCAAATGCATTACTTTACATTTTTCGACATGTGCATACAGTGCTCAATGACAATGACTGCATGTAACTAAAGAGGTGGGTGGGAGCAATCTCCTGGAGGGGGAGGGCAGGTGCAGAGTGTGTGTTAAAGTGTTCCTAAACCCACAACAGTAAAATCCGTGTGTATATACAGTAAAGCATGCTTGTTATACTCACCGTGGAACCTAAGGTGTTAATCCTCTTCATTGTCATAAGAAGGCTGTTTGATCCTATCTTCTCTGATTCTTCCCTTCTTCCACTGTCCTCAATCCATCTCCTAATAGAACATTGGGGGGTACTCTGCACATGCTCAGTTTGGTGTGTATTGCTAGAAAGTTTTTTTTTCTTGGGAAAGGGCCAATCAGCACTGTCCAGATAGAGGGTCAGGGGCCCTGCAGCCTCATAGGACAGAGAGGAGAGAATGAAAACTCCTCTTTCAAGCTTTAAACAGACACTGATATAGTCTAACTGCTGATGAGAAAGGGTATTTAGCAGTTTATATTTGCTAAAAAAAAATTGCATTTCCATGTTCTGTGTACTGTGAGAGACCAGATACAGTGAATGCAGGGTCCTGGGTTTAGTAACACTTTAAGGAGGTCAGCCGCTGAAAAACATGCTCACTCTACCGACAGGAAGTAATGAAGGAGTTTTCTGTAGAAGAAACCGGAGGCTGGGGTGATGCCTACCCCAGAACATAGGGAAATCTTTTTCTGCAACAGAGGGACAATAATGGTATATTAGCACATAGGGAGGCTGTACTTTAGAATAAAAAAAGTGAATTTAGCCTTTCAGGAGACTGGTAAAGATTGGAGACAAATTAAACGAGACCGATAGAGATTGCCATTTTACAAATGAATGCTCCCTCATTTTCACTTCCTACAGCCCCCTAAAAATGACTTGCTCATTTGATATTTGTCTCAGAAAGATCGACTTACTGCTGAAAAAGCAACCTCAAGCCGCTTCTCCTTTCTCAAAGATATGGCCTGCAGGGATAGAATCACTAAGACAGAGGTCCTGTGACTGCTCATGAACGCAAAGGAAAGGGTATTCAAAGGTTTTTTTATTATTACAAAACACGCCCATCCTTATGGTAGAGGATGCAAGGAGGAGGCTGTGTTCTCTTCTGACACTTGCTGGTTGATGGCTGTAAGGAATAAGCTTTGCGTTTGGGTTAAAAATGGGTTCAGCCAGAATCCAGTCTGTTTGCAGCTTTGCAAATGGGTGAACAAACTGGCAATATTTGGCAAGGTCTCCCACCCATCTGCCCAAACCTCTGGCTGATGTAGCCAGAACTCTGTCATTTAGGGGATGTAGCACTACTGCCACTAAATGACATGATAGATTGTCGCTGGCTTCTGTGTGCCAACAAGCTGCCAGGCATCCTTGGCAACATCATTGACTAAATTTGTTCATAAATCCCGGCCATTGTGTTTATATTCCAGCAGCACCAGGGATCTGTCATTTGCGATGGGAGTAGGTGGGCAGACCACACCCTCTGGCTGTTTCCGGGCAAAGAGGCACTCAATACGCCCAGCTTGTTGCAATTTTCAACCTTGGCCAACTATAAGGATGCCACCCCTTGGCCAAGGGGAAAACCACACAACTAGCTGAACTGGAACAGAACCATAATTTACAACATAATCAGTCTGAGCTAAACTACAGTTCAGACAAACTAAATTTCCATTTACAGCGTCTGCCCATCAGGAGCAGGGCGCTACATAGGTAAGCAGGATGAGATCAAGACATCTGTGCCCGGACTCACGTAGTACTAGACGTCCAAAGATCCAATAGAGAAGTAAAAATCCAGCACCAGGACATCTTGACATAAAAATTGTTACTTTATTTCATCCATCGAAACATAAAGTAGAATAAATTATTTATAAAGATTAATTCATTTCAGCCTCCTACATAGACCTTAGTCATTCCTTGTAATTTAGGTCCTCCAGTCCCCTTATTCATTTTGTTGCCCTTCTTTGGACTCTCCCTAACTCCAGCACATCATTTCGGAGGACTGGTGACCAGAACTGGATGGAAAACTCCAGATGAGGTCTGACCAGAGCTTTATAAATTGGCAGAATTATAGTTTTGTCCCTGGAGTGTATCCCCTTTTTTATGCATGCTAATATTCTGCCTGCTTTGGTAGCTGCAGCTTGGCACTGCATGCTGTTGCTCAATCTGTCATCTATTAGCACCCCTAGATCCTTCTCCATCCTTGATTCTCCCAGCTGTTCTCCAGTGAATATTTTTCATTCATGTTTTTTGACCCAAGTGCATTACTTTACATTTCTCCACATTAAACCTCATTTGCCATTTGTCTGCTAACTCTTTTATTATGTTCAGGCTATTCTGCAAAATGTCTATGTCCTGATGCGAGTTTATTACTCTGCTTATCTTTGCGTCATCTTCAAAGACTGAGACTGAACTAGTTATCCCATACTCTATATTATTTATCATTTATATGTTAAACAGAATTGGTCCCAAGACAGAACCTTGGGGTACCCCACTCGCCACTCCAGACCAGTCTGAGTACATGTCATTTATCACTACCCTTTGGACCCGTCCCTGTAACCAGTTTTTTACCCAAGCACAAACCCTATGGTCCAAGCCTGCGGACCTCAGCTTGTAAATTAAGCGTTTATGGGGGACTGTATCAAATGCTTTTGCAAAGTCCAGATACACCACATCCACAGGCCTCCCTCTATCTAGATTGCTGCTTACTTCCTCATAGAAAGTTAGCAGATTGGTCTGGCAGGAACATCCTCCCATAAACCCATGCTGATTACCACTAATGATATTCTTCTTCTCAGTAAAATTTTGGATATAATCCCTAATCGTCCCCTCCAATAATTTACCCACTATTGATGTTAGGCTGACTGGCCTATAAGTCCCAGGAATATGTCTCTGCCCTTTTTTGAATATTGGTACCACGCTGGCTTTTCTTCAATCAGCTGGTACCAATCCTGCCAGTATGCTGTCCACAAAGATTAGGAACAATGGCCTGGCTATAACTTGACTGAGTTCTCTGAGGACTCGTGGGTGTAAGTCATCTGGTCCTGGTGATTTATTTGTGTTAAGTTTATTAAGTCTTTTGTTGACTCCGGCCTCAGTTAGCCACGTGGGTATGTCGTGTGTTGTGTCACTAACACTGCAGTCGCTGTCTGTAAACCATTCTGTTTCCTGTGTAAAAACTGTGGAGAAGAAGGCATTTAGTACAATTGCCTTCTTTGTGTCATCTGTAACCATCCTCCCATCCTCATCTTTTTAGTGTGCAATGTGCTCCAATTTAGTCTTTTTACTGTTAATATATCTAAAAATAATGTTGGGTTTATTTTTACTTTCTTCCACTATGTGTCTCTCGTAATCTTTTTTAGCCACCCTGATTGTGATTTTACATTTCTTATTGCATTCCTTGTAGTGCAGGAATGCTGGTGATGACCCATTCCCTTTATATTTTATAAGTCCATACTTATTTAGTTGAGGCTACTCACATTACGGTTTAACCATCCAGGTTTAATTTTTGCTCTACTATATTTACTGTATTGTGTATTGGAATGCACTTTTTGATACCTTCTCTGTCCCTAAAGCTTTTCCATTTCTCTTCTGTGTTCAATGATTCCAGAATTTGGTCCCAATTAATGTCATGTAGCAATGACCATAGCTCAGGAAAATTGACTCGTTTGAAATTTTGTGTTTTTGTACTACCCATATGCCTCCTTTTCCTGTGAATTATGGCAAACGTGATCATCCTATGACCGCTAGACCCCAAGTTTTGTGTGTGATTATGTGTGTTGATTATTTTCCACATACTAATTGAAAAGTTGAAAAGGGAATCGATTTGGGTCACCCATAACGCTGCATAATTTATGTTTAGATGAGATTTCACATATCTATACGCATAAACGTATGAGATTTGTATGTTTTTTATTACAACGCATGTTGCTTCAAATAGAGATAAATGGAGAGAGGCATGTATGAAATGGGGGGGGGGGGTGAGAAATAGAGAGAGAAGGAGGAAAGAGAGGTACAGAGAGTGAGAGATATAGAGAGAGGTAAAGAAAGAGTGAGAGGTATGGAGATAAAGAAGAAATATTTTTGATATGCAGTATATATAAACACGTGTATACTGGGACTTTCCATTTTTTCTTTTTTAGTGCTGAAGGTTACTCTTTAAAGTAGGGGGGCGTGGACCGAGTGAGATGCTGGCGCCTCGTTCTAAGGTAAGTATTTCATAATGAGTTAGTATGCATAATAGCTCATTATGCCTTTTCCCTTACAGATGCAGAAAAAATAAAATGTCAGCGGGTTTACTTCCGCTTTAAACTTAAACAAACTGCTAATAGTATTAGCAAAATTAAATTTGGTGCACCTCTAGCAGACATTGTACAGGAGATGGTCAGAGACTGCAGACATAATACAAGAGATCAATGCAGCCTCACCAGTGTCCATCAAATGCAGCCTCACCAGTGTCCATCAAATGCAGCCTCACCAGTGTCCATCAAATGCAGCCTCACCAGTGTCCATCAAATGCAGCCTCACCAGTGCCTGTCAGATGCAGCCTGCCATTGCCTGTCAGATCCAGCCTGCCTGTGCCTGTCATGCAGCCTCACCAGTGCCTGTGGATGCAGCCTCTCACCAGTGCCAGTGCTCATCATGCAGCCTGCCTGTGCCCGTCATGCAGCCTCTCACCAGTGCCAGTGTATGCAGCTTGCCTGTGCCTGTCATGCAGCCTCCCACCAGTGCCAGTCATGCAGCCTCTCACCAGTGCCAGTCATGGAGCCTCTCACCAGTGCCCATCATGCAGCCTCTCACCAGTGCCAGTCATGCATCCTTGTGCCAGTCATGCAGCCTTGTGCCAGTCATGCAGCCTCTCACCAGTGCCAGTCATGCAGCCTCTCACCAGTGCCAGTCATGCAGCCTCTCACCAGTGCCAGTCATACAGCCTCTCACCAGTGCCAGTCATGCAGCCTTGTGCCAGTGCCCATCATGTAGCCTCTCACCAGTGCCAGTCATGCAGCCTCTCACCAGTGCCAGTCATGCAGCCTCTCACCAGTGCCAGTGGGTGCAGCTTGCTTGTGCCCAGATCAGATCAGAGCGGCGATCTTCATGTGTCATTTGAATTGCCCGGGCCGCAGTAACAATATCCCACCTCCTGTTAACATGTCACACTGATTCAATGTCCCAGCATTGGATCAGTGTGCCGTCAATCACAGGAGGCGGAACACTGTTATTACAGCCAGACAATTTGGGTCCCTGACACACGAAAATTGCCGCTCTGCAAGGAGAGGAGGAGGGAGAGGAGGCCACCGCTACTGCGTATGTGCGATTTTCGTCGCGTTTTTTCTTTTCGGCAATGTGCCGAAAACACAATTTTCGGACGATATGTTTTGGCGGCTGAAATTTCAGTGCATTCCTACATTAAAGACATGTTATAATAATAAACCGTGCCACAAATGCAACCAAATAGTAACATGCAGTGGGTACCTGCCCACAGGCCAGCTGCCACACTGCCCACAAAACTCAAACAAAATTCTTTGTGTAACCTCAAACTTTGTGCACACAATTACGAGCGCATCTTTGAATTAATAGGTAGAGGAAGGATCTAATAAAACTCTCAAAAACTTCTAACATTTGTTCACATCCACTATTGTTCACACCAGATTATAAAGTATATGCTGTAGGCAATTCAACTTTCAGTTCCTGTATACTGCATCTTATTTATAAAACATTATGTGCTATGATGCTGAGAAACATGGAACGTCACATCAAGACCTTAATTGTTTCATAAAGGCGCACAAACAACTCAAACCAAAATGGTCTAATCAATTGTGACACGTATTTCACTTATCCCTTCAGTTTCAGATACATTAGCCAAACAATTTGCTTAGAAGTATTTCAAAACAAACCAGCATGCTTGTAATGAAATGAAAAATGTAGCCATCGCATTTTACTAAATATAATCCATTAGAGCCCATTTTTCAAAGCAACTTTGTTACTTTGGGCCTATTGCCATGCTGGTGGAAATGTGACAGTTACAACCTGTTTATTTCATTTTTCAGCTCTCTGACATACACTTCCCACGCCAAAACATCACAGTACTATTATATAGTCTACAATTTCACATTTTCCTTCATTTGTAGTCTTTTGTTAATAATGTTGAAAAACAGGCCACTTAGACCACCTCTTGGAGTAAACAGATTATCATCAATTCATTTCCTGTATTTATATCAGAGAGGACTGGAAATATTTGGCCTGGGAGGCAAATACAACCAACTGGGCCTTTCATGGGAGAGAGAGTTTACTGTACACTAAAGTGTGCCATAGTGATTGGTGGCCATTGTTAATGTTATGGTTGTTGTCTTAAAGAACAAGGTTTTTTGTAACACACAAACAATATACAGTACAGTATATATAAATATATACATAGCTCCCAACTGTCCCTGATTTCGAGGGACTGTCCCTGATTTGGAGCAATGTCCCTCTGACCCTCATTCCTTCTAATTTGTCCCTCATTTTTGTCTGATCTATATAGTTGTATATAAAATGCACTTTTTATCTTAAAAAAGTGTTTTCCAGCGCTAAACCTTTCATCTGATTCCTAAATTGCTGCATTTCTAAATTCCAAAAGCCAATATACAGGGGGTCACCGGGTTACAAACAAGATAGGGACTGTAGGTTTGTTCTTAAGTTGAATCTGTTTGTAAGTCGGAACAGGTACATTTTTTAAGTGTAGCTCCAGCCAAAAAATCTATTTTTAAGTTTTTTAGATAACATAGAGAAGGGTTATCACCCCTGTAACATTTGTTTTGCTGTCTGTGCCCCTGTTCAGAAGATTTCACTTCACCTTCTGTCCCAATGACAATTGGATTTTGAAAATTTTGGGTTGTTAGGGAAGCATGGACTGGTGATAAAGCATCAGTGGAGAGACACCTTTTTCCCATATAAACTCTTACAGGAGTGAATTTCCCTTCCTAGGGGTGGATTTCCTCTCACTTCCTGTTGTCTCCCTCCGTTTGTAAGTAGGAGTCGCTTGTAAGTCAGATGTTTGTAAGTAGGGGACCCCCTGTAAAGGAATAGTAGTGGTAAAAAAAAACACTTGTGGGTTTAACCAATCTTGTTTTTTTGTACAATTGTCCTCTAAGGGGGCTTGGCAGGGGGGGGGGGTGTCCTATGCCTGCAAACTTTTGCTAATAGGTTCCCATCTCAAAAAATTGGGAGGTAGGATATATATATATATATATATATATATATATATATATATATATAATATATATATATATATATATATAAAGTCTTAGGTAGGTGGGAAAAAAGCTGGAAATTAAGAATGCTTTCAGAAATAGAAGTGTTAATAGTTTATTTTTATCAATTGACAAAATGGAAAGAAAATGACAGAAGAGAAATCCATATCAAACCAATATTTGGTGTGACCCCCTTTACCTTGCAAAACGGCATCAATTCTTCTAGGTACACTTGCACTCAGTTTTTGAAGGAACTCGGCAGTTAGGTTATTCTTGGAGAACTAACCACAGATCTTCGGTGGATGTAGGCTGCCTCAAATCCTTCTGTCTTTTCATGTATCATGTAATCCCAGACAGACTCAATGATGTTAAGATCAGGGCTCTGTGGGGGGCCAAACCGTCACTTCCAGGACTCTTTGTTCTTCTTTTACGCTGAAGGTAATTCCTAATGGCATTGGCTGTATGTTTGGGGTCGTTGTCCTGCTGCAGAATAAATATGGAGCCAATCACACGCCTCCCTAATGGTATGCCATATTGGATAAATATCTGCCTGCATGTCTTAGCATTGAGGACACCATTGATCCCGACCAAATCTCCAACTCTATTTGCAGAAATGCAACCCCAAACGTGCAAGGAACCTCCACCATGCTTCACTGTTGCCTGCAGACACTCATTATTGTACCGCTCTCCAGCCCTTCGCAAACAAACTGCTTCCTGCTACAGCCAAATATTTCAAATTTTGAGTCCATAGCATCTGCTGACATTTTTCTGCACCCCAATTCCTATGTTTTTGTGCATAGGACGTGGAAACAAGGCTAAATGACCCATTTATGCATGAAAACATAGAAACTGGGGTACAGAAAAATGTCTGTTTGGGATTACATGAAGAGACAGAAGTATTTGAGGCAGCCTACATCCACAGAAGATCTGTGGTTAGTCCTCCAAGATATTTGGAACAACCTACCTGCCGAGTTCCTTCAAAAACTGTCTGCAAGTGTACCAAAATTTCAATTACATTTTAGGACAGTCCTGACCTTTCCGGGACAGTTGGGATGTATGGTGTATGTAGTTTTCATTTGGGAAATTACATTCATACCAAAGGTTACTGTTAAAAGCAAAGAAAGGCTTGAAGTACTTTCAAATGACAATCGCCCAGTCATTGAGTTTACAATTTTTTTTCGGATGCATGTTCATACACATATTTGTGCAAACTTTCCTCCCAAAATCTACTACTATATAGCCAGTTTTAGAAAGTTTCTTACCAAAGTTTCTTACCTGTTGCAGGGATTGCCCATAATTTGACCTCACATTCTCTATGGACTTCTAGAAAACAAGCAGTGAGACAATGACAATAATCAAGGAAATAGGAATTCTGGGGTGTAGAGAACATTTGTCATAGTGGCAAAGAATAGAAATTTAACTTTTTTGTAGATTAGAAAAATATAGCTGGAAACAGATGGAAAAAGGGAAGTTTTAACAATGTCAGCGCCAAAATGACTTGTGTTTAACTTCTATCCATTTTATATATTTTTTACTAAAAGTGCAGTTTATCTCTGAACCATTAAACATTGGGAGGTATGCATATTTTCTCTACTTAGAAAAAGATATGTGCAGAAACAACTTTACTTTCAGAATTCCAGAGATTAAATTTAGTACACGATAAAATTGGATTTGGGTTGAAACTGCACAAAAAGAACCTATAACTTGGGCAGACAGATTTATGGAAAACACAATAACACACCCCAATGTTTTTATAAATGACAGCGATCAGCCTTGTTTATTTTAGGGAGTCACCCTTAAACAAAATTGAAAGACTTTTTAATCATAGATACAATGGGCGGCTAGGTAATAATTCAAGTCCTTAATTTTGGCAATGTCAAAGGTTAGTTAGGTTCCTCATGCTTGACTGCTCCCTGGACACTCTGCCTGAAGAGACACACACTGCACCAAGACCTATGGCAGCCTTCTATTAAGGGAACACTATAATGTATTTTAAAGTGTATGTAAACCCTAGTAATGGGCTTCTCTTATAGAGGTCTCTTTTGGTTGGTTAAATATCCCATTGAAAGTGTTGTGTTATATCTGTTTGATATGTGCTGCTGATCTGTTCTGAATAGAAGTACAATGGAAAGAAAGCAATACAACTGGTCCTTGTTAGTCGTTTTTATACCATATACCTAACAGGAAGATGAATTTGACAACGGGCTTAACGTGGCTCTAAAGCCTAAACATTTTTTACCTTAATACCTTGCATTAGGGTAAAAAAATGTTTAGGCACTGATTTTGCAGCTCACTCCCCCCCCCCCAATACTTACCTGAGCCCCCATTTGACCCAGTGCTGTGCAAGTCTGCATCTCTCCCTCACTTCTGGGTCTTGCTGGCCTTGCTGAGGCAGGGTAGTGGGAGTCATTGGCTCCCAGTGCTTTCATTCACAGCCAGTGACGAGGGAGTGGGGGGCCGAGTCCCGCTGTCTGTGTCAATGGACATGGCAGCAGGGCTCAGAAGCGAGTGTGCATAAGCGCCATTTTCCATGGTGGCACTGGATGGATAGAGACCCAAGAAGAGAAGGTTCGGGGGCCTCTCCATTGCACAGAGCAGTTAAGTATAGAGATGCTTGTTATTTTTAAAACAAATTAGAGAGTAACATGTCATAAATCATGAGGCCCAGGTACAATGAATGAAGGTGCTGCTCAGTCCCCAATTGTGAGACCTCTCAACCAAAGAAATTGCCCATGGGACTTTAAAGAACCTGCACCAAACAAAAAGTCAAAAATACGTAAAAGATCTGATTTTTATTCACGTACAAAATTAAAACCATGATAAAATTCCATGAAACATATCAAAACATGATGGATAATTGCATGATAACATGTATACTGTATCTCACAAAAGTGAGTACACCCCTCACATTTTTGTAAATATTTTATTATATCTTTTCACGTCACAACACTGAATAAATGACACTTTGCTACAATGTAAAGTAGTGAGTGTACAGCTTTTATAACAGTGTAAATTTGCTGTCCCCTCAAAATAACTCAACACACAGCCATTAATGTCTAAATCGCTGGCAACAAAAGTGAGTACACCCCTAAGTAAATATGTCCAAATTGGGCCCAATTAGCCATTTTCCCTCCCCAGTGTCATGTGACTCATTAGTGTTGCAAAGTCTCAGGTGTGAATGGGGAGCAGGTGTGTTATCGCTCTCACTCTTTCATACTGGTCACTGGAAGTTCAACATGGCACCTCATGGCAAAGAACTCTCTGAGGATCTGAAAATAAGAATTATTGCTCTGCATAAAGATGGCCTAGACTATAAGAAGATTGCCAAGACTCTGAAACTGAGCTGCAGCATGGTGGCCTAGACCATACAGCGTTTTAACAGGACAGGTTACACTTAGAACAGGCCTCGCCATGGTCGACCAAAGAGTTTAGTACATGTGCTCAGCGTCATATCCAGAGGTTGTCTTTGGGAAATAGATGTATGAGTGCTGCCAGCATTGCTGCAATGTTCACTTTTTCAGGAGATAGTAATGTTTCGTAGGATATCTGTAAAGAAGCCATGTCAGTTACTAAAGTAAAAAAAAAAAAACTTTAACTATACAATAAAATTTCTTCAAGGGCAGTAGCCAAAGAAATCAAGGCATAACTTACCCGGCAATATACAAACTATATGAAAGTCACAGTCAAAACTCCTTTTCTGGCAAAAAACTATGGAGTGTAATGGAGAAACAGCATGGGAAACACTCTGTCTGGGAGTTGTAGAAAGGGCAGGAGAAATTTTATGTTTTTTTTTTTCATCTTTTTAATCTTTTAAAGCGGAAGTAAACCCTCCTATCATTTTCAGCCAAGGAAGCTGCCATCTTGGTCTCTGTCTAATCTTCAACTGCCATGATGCTGCACATGTGATCAGTTATGACTCCAGCCATTGAATGGTTCGACAGATTGGTTGAGAGCACAACCAATGTGACAGCTAGCATTCTACGGCATGCCCGGAATGTAACTTTTTTTTGAAGCCGTTAAATCGATGGGTTTACTTCCGCTTTAAGTATTTTTTGACTCGTTGTTTGGTGCAGCTTCTTTAAAGTCCTATGGACAATTTCTTTGGTTGAAAGGTCTCAAAAGATTAACAGTTATCACTTTCTACAGTAAGGAGAACAAGAGAAGCAGACCTACATCACAAAAATATATTTATTTGAACCTGGCTCCAGCTCCCTCCCTCTCCCAAAAGTAGATTTTAATTTAGTCTTTTACTTTTCTTGTGCTTCAGTACTGCACTTCCTCCTTTCTTGCCTAGGCAAGAATTATGTTGCGCTTGATTCCACGCATGCACAGAAGTGTTGAATAGCTCTGCCTGGCCTTTCGGGAACCCATCAGATACTTTCGACACATCTCCACACAGGCATGTTTTCCACGCACATGTGCTAAGACATTTGTGGTTATGAATAAAGTCCCAAATAGCTGTTTGTCTGTGCTTGCATGGAGGAACTCACCACATGCACTGATGTGCACCCAAATGCTGAGCAAAATGCTGAGCAGAACCCTTTAGCATATCTAAGCACACACCAGACTTTCAACTATAATGGCCCCAGTGAGGGGGACAAGACCAGCATTACAGGGACTACAGTTTCTAAAAGCTCTGAAGAGTTTCCATTTTCTTTACCAAGGGAACTTCTACAAACACTGGACAGTTCTTCTGGTTTTTAACTTTCAGACAAAACTTCCAAAAGGGTATCCAGCACCTTGGCTTTTCAGAGTCTTCTGGACTTCCATCCAATCCCAAATGTCAGGTCAAATCCATTCCAGTGCCTGCCTGACCTTAGTAAACAGGTTCCTGTTTCTGTCTACAGAACCTGCCTGTCCCTACCAGATTGATGTCCCTGACTACACTGCCCACTCTTGGGCCCACTGTGATGCAGATTGTGCAATTTATAGCACATCTGCATCCCAAAATGGCTTCCAAAATATTGTGAAAGGTCTTTGTAAAAACTAGACACAGGCACTGTTGTTAGGATCCTGTTTAAAAGGGATATTGGAACAGTATAGCCCTGACCACTGGCATCCTAAAAGTCTAGGAAATTGTGCAAGCTTAATGCTGCGTACACACGATTGGAATTCCGGCCAGAAAAAGACAGATGAGAGCTTTTCATCGGAAAATGCGACCGTGTGTAGGCTCCATCGGAATTTTTCTGGCCAAATTTCCGCCAGCCAAAAATTGAGAGCATGTTCTCAATTTTTCCGCCGGAAAAGGTTTCTATCTGAAATTCCGATCGTCTGTAGCAATTCTGATGCGCAAAATTCCTACGCATGCTCGAAAACAATTTGACGCATGCTCGGAAGCATTGAACTTAATTTTTTCTCGGCTCGTTGTAGTGCTGTACGTCACCGCGTTCTTGACGGTCGGAATTTGGTGTGACCGTGTGTAGGCAAGACAGTTTGAGCGGAATTCCGTCCGAATTCCCTCTGGAAAACCATCAGAGCTTTTTCCGACGAGAATTCCGATCGTGTGTACGCGGCATAAGTGTTAGATATCCTATAGGAAGCTTTGTCTAAAGGGTGTTCTCCAGAGGAACTGTCCAGAAATGTAGAGGTTCTGTTGGTAAGTAAAACATTACTTTTCAGATACTAAGGAAGTCCTTCTATTTTTGTCAGCTGAAGAGCTTTTTTCTAACGTGTCTGCAGGTCAAGTTGTTTTACTGTGTTCTTTGGTTGCTGGGGTAAAAAGCTAAAAAAGGAACAGTTGTGTTGGGTTCTTTCTTTTACACTTCTCCTACTCAGGTTTAACCTGCCACAACCCAAAAGCAGGAGGTGCCTGAACCAGGACCTTCATGTCAAGATCATGGCGTATTGAAAATATGCGGATTTAAAAAGATTGTTAAAAACGTTTGCAACTACAATAGCACAGCATCGCTTAAATTAGACTTTAGTGATTGGATTTAGAACAGATTAGCTAAAGTTACAAGTTACCAGGTTGCATTCTTTTACATAGTTGACGTATCTGATTTATATTCACATTTTTTAAAATTACTTCTTTACAAAAATGAGTTCTTCATACCAGACTAAACATATTTTTTTCTCTCACAGATATATATATTTTTTTACCTTTAGGACATTTGTGTCATATTATTGTGATCTGTTTTCATGTCTTCATGTAATGGACACCTCAGAGTGCAATGCATTCATACAAAGGGCTTCCCCTCTCAGCATGTTCCTCAGCTGTTATCCCAGCTCTGATGTAATCCCTGTAGGATGGTGAGTGAAGAGAATTAATGTTATTACTGGGAACTCCCCATTCTTTATTTCTATTGTGTATTAGGCATCCTGTTTTCAAACTGTATCAGTTCTGCCTGCCGCCCCCCCCAACAAGGTATAGGACTGTAACAATATGGCCGAGCTCCGGTTTCACCAGAGGCCTTGTATATGCTTGTCTGTCATCCAACCGCTGTTTAATTATAGCTCACTCATTGCTCCTTTGTAAGCCATATAATTCTGCTTACCTCCAGTGCTTCCCATAAGCTCATCCATCTTGACAGTAGCTTGCAGCAAATTATTTTAAAGTATGCCTGTTGCCTCCACACGGTAGACGCATCTACTTTGTGGGATGAACCATAATTGTGAGAATGCAGCTTATTAATTTCACTGGAACTACTTACATCACCGGGGGGGGGGGGGGGGGGGGGCTGTCTTACTGAGATTCTCCAATTACTCCAATTATCTGTTTTATCTGTGTCATGGATACTATATACAAGGAAGGAATTAGGAATTTCAGGCGCTCAACACTTTTGAATCTTTTTATTTTTAATATTTAAATATATGTCTTCGTTAAATAATCTGTCTTATATCATAAAAGCATAAAATTAGAATTAATGCCACATTTATACTTATATTAGTTAACCTATGTTTTTACCAAATTGGTACCTAATTATTTCCCCACTTTTAAACATTAAATATTTTCTTCATCAAATACAATTTTAGTCATAATATCAATGGGAACACATACAATTCTTAAACACGTTTCTCAGGCTGTGCTTATACTCCACCTCTACCTGATGAAGCAGCCTGAGATACTTGTTGACGAGTTGTACCTGTTCTCCACAAGGTGGATCATTCATTGATAAGTATATATGTGGTGTCAATTGTAAAAAAAAACTCTACAGCTCTTTCAGTTTTCATGATTTTAGGCACTTTATTTAATAACAACATGTATTGAAAAAAAAAAACGTTTTTTTGTTATGATCTACGTAGCACGTGAGAAGTCCTAATTCCTTTCTTGTATGTAGCATCCAAAGTTTTAAGGATGTGGTGGGTTCAATTCCAATAGCTGCCTATGACTTACGTATCTGTGCCATGGAGAGGCATCCACTCCAGTATCTAAATAGTAGCCTCCAACTAGAGTGCCACCTATTGCTGGTCCATGGAAACCCAAACTGGAGGTGAGGGGGGTGTTTCTAGTTAGGGTTTATTTACCCTCCAGGGCCACACACTACCCAGATCAGTATATTTCTGCAATGGGTAGGGCCAGATGTTTGAAACAAGCTGCAGTCAGGAAATCTGTACAAATCAATGATAGGCTTGCATTGTCCATTGCTGTATACTTACAATCACACAAGGAACAATCCCACACATTAGGAACAGATGAGTGATCCTGTATGCAGACATGGGCTGATCTTCTGTTCCTAAACTCAGGTAACCACTCCATGTACGTAAGTGAACAACTGCAAAGCCTGTCAGCGTGTTATTGATTGTGCAGGCTGAGCAGCTACAGCCAATTGCAAAAACCTAGCTGTACCTGCCACAGAAATATGCTGATATGGGTGGTGTACGGCCCTGGACAGCTGTGTGTATTGGAGTAAGAATTTTTTTTTTTTTTTTAATAATAAATATTTTTTTGCTATGATTAAGCACTGTTTGATAGTGTGAAACACGCCAGTCTTCTGTCCGTTCTGCTGTGGCATGTATTTTTTGATTCCTTCTGACGAAAAAAAGGCTATTTTTTGGAGTGCAGCTGTCCAGAATTTTTCTCAAATTTCATTTAAATAATTTTTTGTCCTGTTTACAACAACACTAAAGTTATTATTATTTTTTTTTTTAGGTGCAAAGTTTGGTGAAATTATTAACAAATGAATTAATAAATGATTAACAAATGAAATACAGTAAAAACTTGGTTTGAGAGCGTTTTGCAAGAAAAATAAATTTTGACTTGATATACAAGCAATGTCTTGATATACAAGTAGCGTCATGTCACAAATGAATATAAAAGAGAAGAGAGGTGCCTCTAAATGTAGCAATATGGTTAAATTGAATGAAGATACAACATTTAGCACAGCACATGTGTTTGTGGTCCATTCATTTTTACTGGCACCACAATGTGGTGTCTTTTTGCTGTGATTGTTGAGAGATTTATCGCACAAGCATCCAAAACCACACTGTGTTTTGTTACCACTAAAAATGAATGGAACACAAACACATGTGCTGCGTTTTGCCAGAATTGCGGACAGAATCACAGAGATTCTGCCCACGATCCCAAATCGCTACATGTGAACAGTCAGGGCCCATAAGGCTAACACAACAGCAATGATGGAAGACTCAGCCTCAGCATATTTTTTAGGTACAGTACAAGGAAGACCAGGTTTTGTTTAACCGTGTATCTTAATACGCTCCCACTATCATGTTTGGCCACACCCACTTTTTTGCAGAGGCGTGCTGCACACGCCGCGGGACACTGCTTCCCTGTCATGCCCCTCATTCTCAAGCTCAAAAGTTTATAGGTACGTTCTGTATGTATGGACTGCACGGTACCACTTCTCTTGTCTAGTATCCTGGGTTTACAAAAAATCAGTGAGTGTGCTGCCTTCCACAAGATTGTTCCCTTTGCATCTGCTCAGTAAGATTGGTTATTACAGTGCACCGAGAGCACTGATCCGTCAGGTATTTTTCATTCAGCCAGTACCAGGCCTTAGACTTGACAATAGCCAACCTCACTGGGCAATGTTCATAAAAACTGGAAGAAGGCAAACCTGAAATCAGGTTCGATTTTCCAGAGGATCTGAGAAAATACAATTAAGGATGTGATTGCTTACTATGAGCAACACATAGCTTTTCCTTTTTCCAGTCTTTATGAATTTGGCGCAATTTGTTTTGTTTAAAAATACTTTTACTTAGTACGTGCTGCTGAAATGCCCCCCCCCCCCCCCCCCTCCGAGCAAAAAATGATCTACGGCCCTGAATGTATCAATCATGGTGTTTATACTATGTGACTTTTATTCCGTATTTGGGTATTCATCATGTTACTATGTTACTTTTACCAATAAAATGATTTTGTATAATGGTGACTGATCCTTTGGCCTCATTTACCCACCTCATTCAAAGTCCCAAAAATCCCTCCTTTTCCAGAAAAAGACTCCAAGAATCAACTCAGGAACAGTTAAATGTGTTACCTGATTTTCTGCACATGAGCAGACTTCAATCATGTCTAAAAACTTATCACTGGTAATCATACCCTCTCTAAATACCTTCGACACGATCCGGAGTTGGTCTTTAGACGAGCTACATCATTGAGTGATAAACTCACAAGTAGTCATTATGGCTCTTTTACCTACCGCCATCATTTGCAAAGAGGGACTTACCATTGTGGAGAATGTCGAAGATGCCCATGGGTAACTGAGGGTCAGGGAATCTATCTACCAAATGGGCACCAGTTGTGTGTTTTTGCAGATTGCAAAACACAAGGTGTCATTTATCTTATGAGTTGCCATTGCAAAGCTATTTATGTCGGCAAGAGCATCCGACAATTCGGCCAGAGGATTGGGGACCATGTGTATTATTCAGGCAGCGGCAAGATCGTGACCCCAATTACAAGACACATCGGTCTCCATCATAAATTTGACAACACTGTAGTCTCCTTTTTTGTATTGGAGGAATTTTTTGCATTGATACATGTCCCCCTGGGGCAGGACCCAGGTCCCCAAACACTTTTTAGGACAATAACTTGCATATTAGCCTTTAAATTAGCACTTTTGATTTTGAACGTTCGAGTCCCATAGACTTTAATAGGGTTCTAAAGTTCACGGGAGGTTTAGGTCTGTTAGCAGGTTCTGGTGCGAACCGAACCGTGGGGTGTTCGGCTCATCCCTACTCACCAGTGACATCGGTCCCATCGTGGCTACAGGATGGCACTCTCCTCCTCTTGCCTCACTTAGCTTGGTTACCATGTTGCCAGCACACAGCACAGACACTTCCCCATCCTGATCTGTTTTCACCTCGTGCTCCTCTCCATTCAGGAAATGGCTCACAGCTTCTCCCTAGCCAATGGGAACAGAGGGGTGTGGACTGTGGAAGTAGAAGCCCAGTACTGGAGCGTGGCTGTGGGGCCCTAGGGCAGATCAGAGCTGGATTTTGTGGAGGATAATATAATATGACAGGGAGGCTGCAGGGGCCCCCTGGAGCTAGGGGCAGGGTTGCGATTGTGACCCCTGCAACCCCTTATGCTACGCCCATGCCAGTACGGTTTTTATAAATTTAAATCATATTCCCTCTCAAGCGTCTCTTCTCCAGAGAGAATAAGTTCAGTGCTCGCAACCTTTTCTCAAGAGCCTTTATTAACTTAGTTGCCCTTCTTTGTACTCGCTCCATTTGCAATACATCTTTCCTGAGGACTGGTGCCCAGAACTGGACAGCATACTCTAGGTACAGCCAGACCACAGTCTTGTAGAGCGGGAGAATTATCGTGTTATCTCTGGAGTTGATACCCTTTTTAATGCATGCCAATATTCTGTTTTCTTTGTTAGCAGTAGCTTGGCATTGCATGGCATTGCTGAGTCTATAATCTACTAGGACCCCCAGGTCCTTTTCCATCTTAGATTCGCCCAGAGGTTCTCCCCCCAGTGTATAGATTGCATTCATATTTTTGCCACCCAAATGCATTATTTTTAAATTTTTCTACATTAAACCTCATTTGCCATGTAGTTGCCCACCCCATTAATTTGTTCAGATCTTTTTGCAAGGTTTAGACCATCCTGAGGAGAAGTTATTGCCCTGCTTAGCTTAGCATCCGCAAATACAGAGATTGAACTGTTTACCCCATCCTCCAGGTCTTTTATGAGCAAAATAAATAGGATTGGTCCCAATATGGAAATTTTATGGATTTTTCATTCAGCCAGTACCAGGCCTTAGACTTGACAATAGCCAACCTCACTGGGCAATGTTCATAAAAACTGGAAGAAGGCAAACCTGAAATCAGGTTCGATTTTCAAGAGGATCTGAGAAAATACAATTAAGGATGTGATTGCTTACTATGAGCAACACATAGCTTTTCCTTTTTCCAGTCTTCATGAATTTGGCGCAATTTGTTTTGTTTAAAAATACTTTTACTTAGTACGTGCTGCTGAAATGCCCCCCCCCCCCCCCCCCCCCTCCGAGCAAAAAATGATCTACGGCCCTGAATGTATCAATCATGGTGTTTATACTATGTGACTTTTATTCCGTATTTGGGTATTCATCATGTTACTATGTTACTTTTACCAATAAAATGATTTTGTATAATGGTGACTTATCCTTTGGCCTCATTTACCCACCTCATTCAAAGTCCCAAAAATCCCCCCTTTTCCATAAAAAGACTCCAAGAATCAACTCAGGAACAGTTAAATGTGTTACCTGATTTTCTGCACATGAGCAGACTTCAATCATGTCTAAAAACTTATCACTGGTAATCATACCCTCTCTAAATACCTTCGACACGATCCGGAGTTGGTCTTTAGACGAGCTACATCATTGAGTGATAAACTCACAAGTAGTCATTATGGCTCTTTTACCTACCGCCATCATTTGCAAAGAGGGACTTACCATTGTGGAGAATGTCGAAGATGCCCATGGGTAACTGAGGGTCAGGGAATCTATCTACCAAATGGGCACCAGTTGTGTGTTTTTGCAGATTGCAAAACACAAGGTGTCATTTATCTTATGAGTTGCCATTGCAAAGCTATTTATGTCGGCAAGAGCATCCGACAATTCGGCCAGAGGATTGGGGACCATGTGTATTATTCAGGCAGCGGCAAGATCGTGACCCCAATTACAAGACACATCGGTCTCCATCATAAATTTGACAACACTGTAGTCTCCTTTTTTGTATTGGAGGAATTTTTTTGCATTGATACATGTCCCCTGGGGCAGGACCCAGGTCCCCAAACACTTTTTAGGACAATAACTTGCATATTAGCCTTTAAAATTAGCACTTTTGATTTTGAACGTTCGAGTCCCATAGACTTTAATAGGGTTCTAAAGTTCACGGGAGGTTTAGGTCTGTTAGCAGGTTCTGGTGCGAACCGAACCGTGGGGTGTTCGGCTCATCCCTACTCACCAGTGACATCGGTCCCATCGTGGCTACAGGATGGCACTCTCCTCCTCTTGCCTCACTTAGCTTGGTTACCATGTTGCCAGCACACAGCACAGACACTTCCCCATCCTGATCTGTTTTCACCTCGTGCTCCTCTCCATTCAGGAAATGGCTCACAGCTTCTCCCTAGCCAATGGGAACAGAGGGGTGTGGACTGTGGAAGTAGAAGCCCAGTACTGGAGCGTGGCTGTGGGGCCCTAGGGCAGATCAGAGCTGGATTTTGTGGAGGATAATATAATATGACAGGGAGGCTGCAGGGGCCCCCTGGAGCTAGGGGCAGGGTTGCGATTGTGACCCCTGCAACCCCTTATGCTACGCCCATGCCAGTACGGTATTTATAAATTGAAATCATATTCCCTCTCAAGCGTCCCTTCTCCAGAGAGAATAAGTTCAGTGCTCGCAACCTTTTCTCAAGAGCCTTTATTAACTTAGTTGCCCTTCTTTGTACTCGCTCCATTTGCAATACATCTTTCCTGAGGACTGGTGCCCAGAACTGGACAGCATACTCTAGGTACAGCCAGACCACAGTCTTGTAGAGCGGGAGAATTATCGTGTTATCTCTGGAGTTGATACCCTTTTTAATGCATGCCAATATTCTGTTTTCTTTGTTAGCAGTAGCTTGGCATTGCATGGCATTGCTGAGTCTATAATCTACTAGGACCCCCAGGTCCTTTTCCATCTTAGATTCGCCCAGAGGTTCTCCCCCCAGTGTATAGATTGCATTCATATTTTTGCCACCCAAATGCATTATTTTTAAATTTTTCTACATTAAACCTCATTTGCCATGTAGTTGCCCACCCCATTAATTTGTTCAGATCTTTTTGCAAGGTTTAGACCATCCTGAGGAGAAGTTATTGCCCTGCTTAGCTTAGCATCCGCAAATACAGAGATTGAACTGTTTACCCCATCCTCCAGGTCTTTTATGAGCAAAATAAATAGGACTGGTCCCAATATGGAAAGAGACAGCACAAGCCATTACTGTACAGAAGCCATGTTTACTGAAAGACCCAGCAGGAACAGGAAACACCACACAGGAAGAAGTACAACAGAGATTGCATTTAAAGAAACATATCATCCATAACAGATACAGTGAGAAGGTGGCAAGCGGACATCTTGTTACACCCACTGGAGTCTTGCATTTCACACTTATTTTTACCACTAAACGGAGCTTATATCGTGGAATAGAGTATTTGGAAATCCGTAAGACTGTTTTGATGTTGAATTGTAAAAGCATCGGTGTTCTGTCAGATTAGCAAACCTGTGAGATCAGGGGGCTTGTCACAGCTTTTACAATTCAACATCAAAACAGATTTAAAAACAATGAATGTCACTATATAAGCTCAGTTTAGTGGTTAAAATAAGTGTGAAATGCCAGACTCCGTTGGGTCTAACAAGATGTCCGATTGCCACCTTCTCACTGTATCCTTACTGTGTACGAGGTGTAGCAAGATGGCGGCAACAGAACGTCACTTCCGTTACAAATTATGACAGGTCGCCAAATCTGACGAAACAGGCTAGATAGGCTTTAGCTCTCTCCCTGTTGGCTAGAGGAGAATGATGAAGCACAACATAAGTAGTCCAGTAAAAACTGAGAATAAACTGTTTATAAAGGAGGACTTTTCTCCTTCTCCATATTTCTGTAGTCCAGAACATGGCTACAGCTGTGTGACTCGCCACCATAATGCTACGCCACGGCCATTCTGGGAATGAAATTGTCACACCTCGTGTATATATATATAGCGCCATAGAGAGACTGCACGACGGGATGCTGACGTGAGACGCCAGCGTTAGGGGAGGGGCCAAACGCCGGCACCATGAGGGACGCTGGGATCTCTCACCCAGAGACAGCGGGAGCCGGTCTGGAAGAGTAAACCCATGCCGCTCCGTTCTTTGACTCCAGCTCGGGCTCCTCTCCCCTCCCGGTCGTACACTTGCACTTCGCCGCCGGTCCGTTCCCCCCTTTACCATCAGGGTATGCGGACCGTGCGGTGAGGTGCTTGGAGGAAGACGATAAGACATCGACCGCCGCGATCCCTCGGCGGGTCTTCCGATCCCGGGTGGAACCCGCTCCTGTCTCCCTCAGCACTACCCCGGAACGCTGGTCAACTTTCAACTCGCTGAAGGGAAGGAGGGGAGAACACGGACACCTGCAGCGCCTTCACCTACCTATACCTGCTGTTCGATACCCGCCTCTCCTCCTCGCGCCTCACTCGTCCGGATCTCCCGCAACAGGGGGGTGGCCGCGGTCGTGGCGGGCTCCCCGCAGGTACCATCTTATGCTACAGTTAAGCGTTACAGAAAGACACAGTAACTGTTAATTTGACTCTCCCTGCTTAGTGAAGAGGCAGCATCCCCAGCTCCATAGTACGGAACGTGGGCAGTAAAGCCTTAGATTTTTGACCCGGCAGATTGGGGTTTATAAGGGAGTTTTTTCCCCAGGACTGGACATTAGACTTTCTGCACTGCATATATTACACTACATATGCTCACTCGCAATAGAGCTAATATCAAGATACTCTTGGTCTTAGTCCCGTTGGGGACTGGAAACACTTGGGACGTGGTACCTGGGGGCTTAGGTCTTCTCTTTTTTTTAGTAGCCTCCCTGGGGTATTCGTATCTCTGGGCCCCCCCCCCCAAACGCTAGCATCTTGTGTAGCGGAGGCTTGAGTGAGGTTCCCTGAATAGCCCTGACTCCACTATCCATCCCAGTCCAAAGTGCCATGGCTTAGGTGTAAGCCTAGGACCCCTCGAGGACCTCTTTAAGCCTGTAAAGCTTATCTAGAGTGAAGCAGAGATATCAGGGGCTATTGGCATTAGAAAAAATGAAGGGACGTCCCCAGCGGGGAACGGAGCCTAAAACACCTAAGGAAAACTTAAACACGAGTACAATACAGAAATACTTAAAAGACATCAGCCTTAAAAGCCCCAAGATGGAGAAAAAACAGGCCCCAAAAGAGAAAAAACATGAAGCTGAGAAACAGAGGGCAGAGCAGGCGGAACAGGACAGAGCGGCCGGCGTTATGGAAGGAACCCGGGAAGCCAGCTTTACCGGGGAGCAAAGAATCACTTCGCCCATTCCAACAAAAATAGAAATAACAGAAATGTTCACTAAGCTTGAAAATGTTATTAAAACTGAAATTGCTAACGTTAGGACAGACATGCACCAGGTGTTGAACAGGGTGGGGAAAGTTGAGGACCTTGCGGTAATTCAAGCCCAGGAAATTTTGGAACTGAAAGAACCTTCACAAAAAAATCTTTGATCTGATGACTTGACGTTTAATCCATCATCCCTGGATATCTCTGGATATTACTACCAAGCCTGAATCGACCCCTAGACTGCAAAGCTGGGGGTCATCTTGATCCAGTGAGTGGGGACACATGAGGGGGTGTTGTTGCACACCTGAATATTTCTGAAGCATTTTGTATTTCCTTCACCTTGGATTGGAGCACCTTTGGTCACTTTATCTGGACTTTTTTTTTGTTTATTATATTTATATAATTTGTTTTTCTTCACTTATATTATATTTGCGAGCGCCATATTTATGTTTTTACATTTTTTCAAGTGATCAGCACTTTGTGTATGGCAACTGCTTTTGTATTAATTTTATTTTTGTGTTGTTTTGCACAACATTAGCGCAAGTATATATTTAGTATATATTTGAATAAATTATATATATATATAATATCATTCTTGTAGTTTGGGGTTTTAGCATTGATTCCGTAAGGATCTTAGGAGGCGGGAATCCTGAGGTAACTGCTGTGAGGTGTGCGCAGTAGCTGTGAGGTGAGTGACGCCGTCTCCTCAGATCTGTTCCCATGGAGACTGTGTAAGGCCTCATTTACACAAACGTCTAGGGGCTTGTTGCGTTTGACAGGCGACGTCACCTGTTAACTCACCCATTAACCACTTGCCGACCGCCGTCATTGTTTGATGGTGGCAGAATGGTTCCCCTGCGCAAATCGCCTTAGCTGTATGACGGGCGCTCTAAGGGCTATAGGGGGCGCGTGCACCCGCCGCATCAATAAGAAGTCGATGCGCGTGTCCATGATCTCTGCCGGGCACCTGCGATCGCTCCTGACAGAGCCAGAATGGGGATATGCGTGTGTAAACACACAAAAGTGTCAAAAGTGTCCAATCCTGATAAAAATAACAGATCACCGCTATTAGGCCCCTTTGACACCGGGGCGTTTTTCATGCGGTGCAGCGCTAAAAATAGCGCCTGTTCACCGCCTGAAAAAATCTGGCCCCTTTAACTCCAGTGTGAAAGCCGGCGGGCTTTCACACTGGAGCGGTGCGCTAGCAGGATGACAAAAAAAGTCCTGCTAGCAGCATCTTTGGAGCGGTATAGGAGCGGTGTGTTCACCGCTCCTATACCGCTCCTTCCCATTGATTAGAATGGGACACCGCGGTAAAACCGCGCCAATACCGCCGCAAAGCGCCGCTACGGCGGCGCTCTGCGGGGGGTGTTTAACCCTTTTTCGGCCGCTCGCGGGGGGTAAAACCGCACCGCGAGCGGCCGAATACCGCGGTTAAAATGACGGTAAAGCAGCGCTAAATATAGCGCTGCTTTACCGTCACCGCGGCTCCCCGCCCCAGTGTGAAAGGGGCCTTACTAGTAAAAATATTAATAATAAAATTAATAATAAATCTATCCCCTATTTTATAGACGCTATAACTTTTACGCAAACCAATCAATACACGCTTGTTGCGATTTTTTTTTACCAAAAATATGTAGAAGAATACATATTGGCCTAAACTGATGAAGAACTTTTTTTTTTTTTTTATTTGGGATATTTATTATAGGAAATATTTAAAAATACATATTTTTTTTTTCAAAATTGTCCCTCTTCTTTTGTTTAAAGCGCAAAAAATAAAAACCGCAGAGGTGATCGAATACCACCAAAAGAAAGAAATTTGTGGGAGAAAAAAATGATGTCAATTTTGTTTGGGTACAACGTCGCACAACCGCGCAATTGTCAGTTAAACTGACACAGTGCCATATAGCAAAAAATGGCCTGGTCAGGAAGGGGTAAATCTTTCCGGGGCTAAAGTGGTTAAAGTCAACAGGGCCGCGCTACAACCATGAGCCGGACGCTTGGCTCACTGTTGCTGCACGCTAATTATATGAGAATACCCCTCCTGTCAAAAAAAAAAAAAAAAAAAACGAAAACACTATTCACGGGCAGCAGGTTCAGCTCCTGAATGCGTAGGAACCATTGCTCTGCCACCCTCTGAAAAGCGATCCATTGTGGGGCGGTAGAGACTGCCATTGGTGTAAACAAGGCCTAAAAAAGAAAAATCTCCTTCAGCACTCGTTCACAATTTCAAAGCTGCATGTCAGTGTGATTTTAAAGACATCTGTGCGGCTTCGCACACAGATGTCTATTCAAGGCACCCAAAATCGCCAAAGGTAGTGCATGTACTACTTTTTCAAATCGATGCGACACCGCAAAGTCACCGTCGCTATTGCCAGTGTGATTGCTGGCAATAGGATTCGACTTGTAATGCATTTTGACCTGTCAAATCGCATGACAAGTCGCTCCAATGTGAACGATGGCTTAGATGTAGGAAAACTGAGTCATGTGGGGACCTGGCTGAACAATCCATTTATCATTACTGAGCCTGGGTTCACACATATGCAATGTGAACAAGCGTCATTCCAGTGCCGATTCCCACATCGCATCTCTCCCGCAGGGAGCTCACACTGCCCTCTGCGAATCGCTGTGGGTGTCAATACAATGTTAATGACACCCCCATAACAGTTCATAGATTGCAGTGCGAATTGTGGATTTGGACAGGAATCGGATCGCATGGGTGAGAAGAACACCCATACGATCCGATTCCAGCACGAGGGGAAAAAAAGGTTCCAGCGCTTTTTTTGTGAAAATTCAACGCGAGTTTATCCATACAACTGTATGGCTGAATTCGCATTGCACAGACATCGCATGTGTTCGGCACTGCAGTGTGGGTGCGAATCACGATGTCTGTGATCGCATATGTGTGAACTCGGGCGGAAGGTGTATACAGTATAGAAGAGAGTGTGCAGTGTATATGTGTGGTGGCATCTTTGTGGAGACCAGAATCTGCTTCCCCCCCCCCCCGGGATTGGCCAACTGCAGATTTCCTCTTAGCCAATCAGGAGCTGTGAAGCAGGAACTCCTGAGGTAACCGCTGTGAGGTGAGTGACACGGGCTCCTCAGATCTCTTCCTGTGATTGGTCAGCTGCAGATTTCCTCTCAGCCATTCCTAGGAAAAGAGCTGTGAATTGGTAACTCCTGTGAGGTGAGTGACATGGTCTCCTCAGACCTGTTCCTGGGATTGGCCAGCTACAGGTTTCCTCTCAGCCAATCCCAGGAGAGGAGCTGTGAGTGAGGAACTTCTGAGGTAACTGCTGTGTGGTGATTGACACTGCCTCCTAAGATCTGTTCTTGTGATTGGCCAGCTACAGGTTTCCTCTCAGACAATCACAGGAGAGGAGCTGTGAGTGGGGGAACTTCTGAGGTAACAGCTGTGAGGTGAGTGACACAACCTCCTCAGATCTCTCTCAGTGATTGGCCAGCTGAAGGTTTCCTCTCAGCCAATCCCAGGAGAGGAGCTGTGAGTGGGGATCTTCTGAGGTAACTGCTGTGAGGTGAGTGACACGACCTCCTAAGATCTGTTCCTGTGATTGGCCAGCTACAGGTTTCCTCTCAGCCAATCCCAGGAGAGGAGCTGTGAGTGGGGGAACTTCAGAGGTAACAGCTGTGAGGTGTGTAACACAACCTCCTCAGATCTCTCTCAGTGATTGGCCAGCTGAAGGTTTCCTCTCAGCCAATCCCAAGAGAGGAGCTGTGAGTGGGGATCTTCTGAGGTAACTGCTGTGAGGTGAGTGACACGACCTCCTAAGATCTGTTCATGTGATTGGCCAGCTACAGGTTTCCTCTCAGCCAATCCCAGGAGAGGAGCTTGAGTGGGGATCTTCTAAAGGAACTGCTGTGAGGTGAGTGACACGGCCTCCTCGGGTCTCTTCCTGTGATTGGCCAGCTGCAGGTGTGCACGCAGCCAATCCCAGGAGAGGAGCTGTAAAGCAGGAACTTCTGAGGTAACGGCTGTGAGGTGAGCCACACGGACGCCTCAGATCTGTTCCCATGGAAACCGCCTAAAGGGTTAGTTCACCTTTACATCACCTTTCTCTAAAAAACAAATGACCTCTGTATTCCAGCTTGTCTTAGAAAAGCCCCACCTCCTCCATTCATACTATAATTTCCCGCAATGAAAAGCGCTCTATGAGTGGAGGAGGCGGACCTTTCATTCATCCACTCATTCTTATACGGTGGAACCTTGGATTACGAGCATAATCTGTTCCAGGAGAATGCTTGTAATCCAAAGCACTCGCATATCAAAGCGAGTTTCCCCATAGAAGTCGATAGAAGCAAAGATAATTAGTTTTGCATTGACTTCTATTACATGCAATACCGTATGTTGCCAGAGGAAGGGGGTGCCGGAGAGCCTCGGAAATACTCGGGGACAGCTCGGCTGAACTCGGAAACCCTCGGGAACGGAGTATTTCCGAGTGTTTCTGAGTCTTTCCGAACGGCTCCGAACCATTCTGAGTGTCCCCGGCGCCCCCGCACCTCTGGCTAAATGCGGTACTGCACACCCCATTGGGCTTGTATCCTGCTCGTTTTTGCGAGACAACAAACCGAGTCAGTATTTAAAAAAAAGAAAAGTTGCTTGTCTTTCAAAACGCTCGTTAACGACATTACTCATAACCCCTTTTTTCTGGGAGTCTATTGTTGCTGAAGAGGATCTGTTGTTGTGAGAGGCGGGGAATCTATTCTTGCTGTGTGGGGTAGTTTATTTTGTTTTTGTTTTTTGGAGGGGGTGTTTTGTTGCTTAGGAGGATCAATTGTTGTGGGGGGGGGGCATCCATTGTTGCTGTGGGGTTGTTTTTTTTGGGGGGGGGGTCTATTGTTGCTGGGTAGAATCAGTTGTTATTAGGTGAGGGGGTCTATTGTTGCTGGGGAGGATCTATTGTTATTAGATGAGGGGGTCTATTGTTGCTGGGTAATCTATTTTACTGCCTTATTGAGAAGCTCTGTATAAAATGTGTAGCATTATGACATGATACTTGGTTCTGTATACTTTAAAAGGGGCAGTACTAGTAGGTGGGTAGGTAGGTAGGCAGACCGACATGAGGGTGACTTGGGGAGGGGGGGTTGTGCTGCACTTATTCTCCGAGAATAAAAGCCCCCTGGGAGATCACCCACCATAATTGTCACACCTGTTCCTAACCACCTGGTACTTTGGATGTCCTCACCCACCCTTATGTGTTCCGGCTCCTCCTGTTCCATTCTCCATAATATAAAACAAATAATCTCACCATTAAAGTCACAGCAGGACACAAGAGTGAGATATTTAGTTTTAGATGGACTGATCCTTTTAATATTTGACTTCTTATACATGGACCCCTGTTTTATACATGGACTCCTGTTTTATACATGGACTCCTGTTTTATACAAGGACTCCTGTTTTATACACGGACTCCTGTTTTATACACGGACTCCTGTTTTATGCACGGACTCCTGGTTTATACACGGACTCCTGTTTTATACACGGACTCCTGTTTTATACACGGACTCCTGTTTTATGCACGGACTCCTGTTTTATACACGGACTCCTGTTTTATACACGGACTCCTTTTTTATGCACGGACTCCTGTTTTATACACGGACTCCTGTTTTATACACGGACTCCTGTTTTATACACGGACTCCTGTTTTATGCACGGACTCCTGTTTTATACACGGACTCCTGTTTTATACACGGACTCCTGGTTTATACACTGACTCCTGTTTTATACACGGACTCCTGTTTTATACACGGACTCCTGGTTTATACACGGACTCCTGGTTTATATACACGGACTCCTGTTTATACACGGACTCCTGTTTTATACACGGACTCCTGTTTTATACACGGACTCCTGTTTTATACACGGACTCCTGACTCCTGTTTTATACACGGACTCCTGTTTTATACACGGACTCCTGTTTTATACACGGACTCCTGGTTTATACACTGACTCCTGTTTTATACACGGACTCCTGTTTTATACACGGACTCCTGGTTTATACACTGACTCCTGGTTTATACACGGACTCCTGGTTTATACACGGACTCCTGTTTTATACACGGACTCCTGGTTTATACACGGACTCCTGTTTTATACACGGACTCCTGGTTTATACACGGACTCCTGGTTTATACACTGGTTTATACACGGACTCCTGGTTTATGCACGGACTCCTGTTTTATACACGGACTCCTGTTTTATACACTGACTCCTGTTTTATACACGGACTCCTGTTTTATACACGGACTCCTGGTTTATACACGGACTCCTGGTTTATACACGGACTCCTGGTTTATGCACAGACTCCTGGTTTATACACGGACTCCTGTTTTTTACACTGACTCCTGTTTTATCCACGGACTCCTGTTTTATACACGGACTCCTGTTTTATGCACGGACTCCTGTTTTATTCACGGACTCCTGTTTTATGCACTGACTCCTGTTTTATACACTGACTCCTGTTTTATACACTGACTCCTGTTTTATACACTGACTCCTGTTTTATACACTGACTCCTGTTTTATACACGGACTCCTGTTTTATACACGGACTCCTGTTTTATACACAAGCACCTTTCTTCGCCTGTTGACATGCCTTTGTCGGTATTCCCCGCAATCCTGACTTTTATATTTGTTGGCCCATCTTCACTAACTGATATAAAACCCTCAGCGTCACCAGTGTGAGCCTTGTGATCGTACAATTGCAGAGAGCGCTGCCGGGAGTGGGAAAGGAATTTGTTTTCTGCAGAAAAAAAGAGTCATCTTGGCTTCTGTCCGCTTTTGTTTTCATACAGCTTAACAGAAAGCTACAACGGGGCAGACCAAAGTGGAGATTACAGAGAGCATGCAATACAAGCCAGCAATGCCCTTTTTTATAGCAGTAAATCCAAATACAGTGGAACCTTGAATTAGGAGCAGAATTCTTTCCAGAAAAATGCTTGTAATCCAAAGCACTCGTATATCAAAGCGAATTTCCCCATTGGAAATAATGGAAACTCAGATAATCCGCTCCAGTGGCACTGCTAGCATATGCAGTACCGTGTGGCTAGAGGTGGGGGGGGGGGGCGCTGGAGACATTTGGAAACACTCGAAGCCGATGGGATGCACTCGGGAGGCTCAGAGACACTCTGGAATGTTTCCGAGTGTTGCCGAGCGGCCCTGAGTGTCACCGGCACTTCCGCACTTCTGGCCAAATGTGGTACTGCACATCCCAGAGGCTTTACTCCTGCTTGTTTTGTAAGACAACGCTCGCAAACCAAGTCAGGATTAAAAAAAAAAAAAAGAATAGCTCGTATTGCGAAACGCTCATAAACCGCGTTAATCGCAATCCGAAGTATTACTGTATGAAAAAGACCCAACTGGGCGAGCGAGGGACAGCATGAGGGGCCAATCAGGTGTACTGGATGTACAAATACTCTGATAGGAGGAGAGTGCAGAGCAACAGTCTGCTATTGTTCCCTGGATGGTGGGCAGGTGACCAGGCTTTACTGTTCGCAGCAGGGTAGATAACAATCAATGATTTTTTATTTATTTTTTAAATCCAAAAAATCTTTTATTTTTTTATTTCTTTTTTTATCCAATTTTATTTAATAAAATGCTTCTGAAGTAAAAATCTATCTAAATATACATTAATAATTTAGTTTATTCAGCATGAAATGGATCTTAGTTATGTAGCATGAGGCTGTATATTCTGCAATATTTACATTAAGACCACTTTCACACTGAGGCGCTTTTCAGGCGCTTTCACGCTAAAAACAGCGCCTAAAAAGCTAATGAAAACGTATTTCCATTAAAATCAATGAACGCTTTCACACTGGGGCGGTGTGCTGGCAGGGCTGTGAAAAACTCCCCTCCCCATTGAAATGAATGGAAAGCTCTTCAAAGGCGCCTGAAAAGCTCTTCAAAAGCGCTCAGTGTTTTTACTGGCAGTTTAGAAGCCTCAGTGTGAAAGTGGCCTTAAACTCACTCAATGAATCCAAGCTGAGATAACATGCACTGATGCATTCACACAATGGGGGTTATTTACTAAAGGCAAACCCACTTTGCACTGAAAGTGCACTTCGAAGTAAAGTCACTGTAGATCCGAGGGGGACATGCAAGGAAAAAAAAAAACAGCATTTTAGCTTGCACATGATTGGATGATAAAATCAGCAGAGCTTCCCCTCATTTCAGATCTACCCCTTAGATTTAGAGCGACTGCACTTCCAAGTGTACTTTCAGTGCAAAGTGGATTTGCCTTTCATAAATAACCCCCAATGTCACAGTAACCATAAGATAAAACAAAGTTCAGGAATATTCCTTTATCCCATTTGTTTTGCAAATCGATGTACACTACAAACTGTATGATTGAATCGGTTGTATATGTTGACCTGGAGTTCAGTTTTGCAGAAGGCCTTGTGTGCCCGGAGGATAGAAAATATACACAGGAAGAAAGAAAGGGCAGGGTGGCTTTACCTGACTTCCTGCCCACCCAGTGGAGGACATACAGTACATGAGCTGAATGCATGCGGTTTCTAAGAGTCAGCAATAGGTGGTGAAGGAGGGAAGAGGACTCTGTTGGTAGTCTGTATTCTATAAAATCTGACACTTGTATAGTTTATTTCCTTTCAGATAACTTGCAAAAATGCCGCCATTTCCTCCATGTTGTGGTCTCATCATCGTGGCTTCCCGCCAGCCAGGTGAGTGTACAAGCAACGGCAGATTACAGTATATCCGCCCCCAGCTTGGACCAATGTAACTATACACATATATATATATATATATACACACACACACCATACCTGAGTGATCCCTCTAGATCAGTGGTCTCCAAACTGATTACCTTTATCCGGCCATTGGGGCACTTTTCCTCCCACTGATCCAAGATTCTATTCCTCCCACTGATACCAACACTGGGGCACTATTTCTCCTACTGACCCCAATGCTGCGGCACTATTCCTCCCACTGACTTCAATGCTGGGGCACTATTCCTCCCACTTACCTCAACGCTGGGGCACTATTCCTCCCACTGACCCGACGCTGGGGCACTATTCCTCCCACTGACCCCAAAGCTGGGGCACTATTCCTCCCACTGACCCCAACGCTGGGGCACTATTCCTCCCACTAACCCCGACGCTGGGGCACTATTCCTCCCACTGACCCCGACGCTGGGGCACTATTCCTCCCACTGACCCCAAGGCTGGGACACTATTCCTCCCACTGCCCCCGACGCTGGGGCACTATTCCTCCCACTGACCCCAACGCTGTGGCACTGTTCCTCCCACTGATCCCAACGCTGTGGCACTGTTCCTCCCACTGACCCCAACGCTGGGGCACTTTTCCTCCTACTGATACCAACGCTGTTGCACTATTACTCCCACTGACCCCGACGCTGGGGTACTATTCCTCCCACTGACCCCAACGCTGGGGCACTATTCCTCCCACTAACCCCGATGCTGTGGCACTATTCCTCCCACTGACCCCGACGCTGGGGCACTATTCCTCCCACTGCCCCGATGCCGGGGCACTATTCCTCCCACTGCCCCCGATGCTGGGGCACTATTTCTCCCACTGACCCCAACGCTGTGGCACTGTTCCTCCCACTGACCCCAATGCTGTGGCACTGTTCCTTCCACTGACCCCAACGCTGGGGCACTATTCCTCCCACTTCCCCCGATGCTGGGGCACTATTCCTCCTACTGACCCCAACGCTGTGGCACTGTTCCTCCCACTGACCCCAACGCTGGGGCACTATTCCTCCCACTAACCCCGATGCTGGGGCACTATTCCTCCCACTGACCCCGACGCTGGGGCACTATTCCTCCCACTGCCCCCGATGCTGGGGCACTATTCCTCCTACTGACCCCAACGCTGTGGCACTGTTCCTCCCACTGACCCCAACGCTGGGGCACTATTCCTCCCACTAACCCCGATGCTGGGGCACTATTCCTCCCACTGACCCCGACGCTGGGGCACTATTCCTCCCATGCCCCCGATGCTGGGGCACTATGCCTCCCACTGCCCCCGATGCTGGGGTACTATTCCTCCCACTGACCCCAACGCTGTGGCACTGTTCCTCCCACTGACCCCAACGCTGTGGCACTGTTCCTCCCACTGACCCCAACGCTGTGGCACTGTTCCTCCCACTGACCCCAACGCTGTGGCACTGTTCCTCCCACTGACCCCAATGCTGGGGCACTATTCCTCCTACTGATACCAATGCTGTGGCACTATTACTCCCACTGACCCCAACGCTGGGGCCCTATTTCTCCCACTGACCCGATGCTGGGGCACTATTCCTCCCACTGATACCAATGCTGTGGCACTATTCCTCCCACTGACCCCAACGCTGTGGCACTGTTCCTCCCACTGACCCCAGCACTGTGGCACTGTTCCTCCCACTGACCCCAACGCTGTGGCACTGTTCCTCCTACTGACCCCAACGCTGTGGCACTGTTCCTCCCACTGACCCCAATGCTGGGGCACTATTCCTCCTACTGATACCAATGCTGTGGCACTATTACTCCCACTGACCCCAATGCTGGGGCACTATTCCTCCTACTGATACCAATGCTGTGGCACTATTACTCCCACTGACCCCAACGCTGGGTCAATTTGGATAGCTCTGATCTAGATAGTAGCTGGTTTTCCAACCTAAGTGTTCACCAAATTTACACCTCAAGTAACAAGACAGCAGATTTAATTTTGTGATTCTCCTGTGTGTGTGTCCAGTCCCTCTGCAGGGGATCTGGGTTGACGCCCAGGTGAACGGCTTTGTGGCGGACGTATCAGCAACCCTCAAATATAAGAACAAGGAGAAGAAGGCAGTGGAAGCGGTCTTTGTCTTCCCCATGGATGAAGACTCTGCCGTCTACAGCTTTGAGGCCACAATAAAGGGGAAGAAGATTGTAGCCGACCTCCAGGAGAAGAAGCAGGTAATGAGGATTACAAGACAAACACATCAAAACGCATTAAAATGTCATGAATATACACTCTTTGTCTTTATTAGATTGCTATGTGATTATACGGCCTATAGTGCAATGATTAGTCCACCCTTTGCCTTTTCTTGTTGATGACTGAGACCTTGTAGATCCCCGTTGATCTCTGGCCAAGGCTGTAAATGTCCTCCTCCCCTGCTGTTTCCTCAGTTATTGTGTTTCCTCCAGAGGGGAGACACCGCATGGAACCAAGTCCAGCGAGCCAGTATAGCTCAGGTTGATGTCCTGGAAGGCGTACAGAGCTCCTAGGACCAACTTGCCTAAAGGCTCACCTGCAAAAAAAACGCTGCCCTCCGCAGGTCCGAGGGCGGGAGAAAGCAGAGGGGGCCGCGAATGCGGTAAGAGGGTGTCCTGTCCCCTTATTCCTTGCCGAGCCCCACAGGCATTCTCAGCGTGGAGAGCTGTGCCGGGCTCGGCGGATGTGAATTTAGCCGGGTGGCGGGTGACGTCACGTCTGGTGGAAGTGGTGGACACTTCCGGGTTGTCCCGCAGCTTCCGGTTCCTGCCGCGGATCACTGAAGAGGAGTCAGGTGAGGGCTGGAGAGGAGCCACATTGCTGTAGAAACAGCATTAGTCTCCACCGGCGGCACAAGCGATGTCGAAAGCAGAGATGCAGACTGCTCCAACAGAGGCCAGCTCAAGCCACTCCAAGGTAAGGGGGACCTGGGGAGGAGCTCCCCTTACCTCATCACCCACCCCACCAACCCTTTCTAGTGGAAGGGGGGTATCCTCTAGTGTCAGAGGGAAAGAAGATGGGGCCCTAGGGAGGGAAAGCCTGCATGTTTTTTAAGAGCTGCACACCTGCAATAACTGCAAGGAAGTTAAACAGGAATGTGTTTAAAATATGTACTTGTGTTTATGTATTTCAGTGCAAAACAACAGACAAAACTAAACGGCCTCATAGTTCCAAGAAGAGGTGTTCCTCATGTAAAAACACACTTAAGCCCCATACACACGGTCGGATTTTCCGATGGATTCTGTCCTATCAGACAATGTTGTCGGAAATTCCGACCGTGTGTAGGCACCATCGGACAGTTTCCATCGGATTGTCCGACGGACAAATTCCTATCTCCTGCTGGATAGATTTTTTGACAACAAAGTCCGATCACACCAAATCCGATCGTGTGTAGCGAATTCCGACGGACAAAGTGCTACGCATGCTCAGATCACATTACAAGACCAAAGCTATTGGCTACTAGCCTCTACGTAGTCCCGTCGTAGGCAACAAACGTCACCACGTTCAGAATGATCGGATTTTCCGACAACTTTGTCCGACCGTGTGTACGCAAAACCAACATCGGACAAAGTACGACGGACATGATCCGACGGACCTGGTCCTCGGATAATCCGAGCGTGTGTATGGGGCTTTAGGGATTCCTGGGTAAAAATGCTATGTAAGGAATGCATAGACAAGGTAGTTCAGGGAGATTCCACCGAACAAGGCAGCGAGTTAGCAGCCTCAGTTAAAGAACTGGCTAATACCTTTCAATCATTTAAAACATTGTTCGCAGGTTTTCAGATCCCGCAGCCTTAAACTACCCCTTCAGCAGGTAGCATTGTCAAAAAGGCAAGTACCCTTTCGTGTTTGGTGAGCATTAATTCCGAGCATGCGTGTTTGTACTTTTCAACTTTTTGAGTGACGGATTTGTGTACTGACCATACGAAAATCTGATGTCAAACCGCTGTCCGCCGAAAATTTACTAGTCTGCCATCCCACATTTGTTGGCTGAAAGTTGGACAACAATTGTCAAAAGGAGCGTACTAACGGTAAGATTTTAGGACAACAGTCTGTCAACAGACAATCCCCTGCCAACAATCGTACCGCGTGTACGAGGCTTAAGAGTGTCTAATCGTGTGCCTGGCGGGCGGGGTGACAGCACTCAGCAGCCCCTGCGGGGGTACCGCTACAATGACATGACAGTTGTCTGTGTTGCCTTGTAAATTAAATATAGAATATGTGATCAAATTATCTGCTGATCTGCAGATATACAGTATATCGGGTTTTATGATCTTTAGTCATAGACAATGCAGTAAAACCTTGGATTGCAAGCATAATTCGTTCCGGAAACGTGCGTATAATCCAAAGCACTCGTATATCCAAGCAAATTTCGGAAGAAATAATGGAAACTCAGATGATTCGTTCCACAGCCATGTATTCATAAGTCCTTCAGTCTATAGTCCGTATAAAAAGATTATAGCAATGTGACTTCAAGACCACTTGGAGGCAACTTCAGGGAATGCCCGGGGTAATCTTCCTGTAATGTCGGTTCCAAATCACATCAATTAAGATGAGGATCCGACTTGGGCCCCTTTCACAGTTGTGCAACCTGTCCTGCGACTTGGGACTGCAAGGTAGCATGACAAATCGTATCCCATGATTTCCAATGAGTACCATTCATATCTGTGTGGCTTCAATTCGCAGCAACTTCAAAGTAGTCCCTGCACGACTTTGGTCCGAATTTGATGCGACTTGAGGTTCTTAGACCTCAAGATTACACAGGCGTTCCTTCAAGTCGCGAGACTTTCAGGTCGTACAAGTGTGAAAGGGGCATAAGGGCTCATGCACACTGCAGCTAAAAAAAAAAAGCTACTTTTAGCATTTGAGCTTTTATTTCAGCTTGAAGAAGCTTATGCTTTTTTTTGTGCTTTTGTGCACATTTTTATTGAGCTTTTTTGAGCATAAGCATTTATTTATTTATTTTCATCAACCTTCCTTGCTTCTCTTTTATACTCTTCTATGTCTTATAACATGACACTACTCATATTGCAAGACATCGCTCGTCTATCAAGTTAAAATGTATTTTTAAAAAATGTGCTCGTCTTGTAAAACACTGTACTTCCTCTCTATTTTGGGAGATTTAACAGAAAAACTGGATACAAAATAAAGTAAAGTAAAGTTAGAATTTAGTCATGTAAATTAATGCTGTACACCATATACAGATCAGTAGTTTTTAAAATAATAAAATAAAAAAAATTATATAGTTGAATTTGTGTTCATGGGTCAAATTCAAAAATCTAAATTACTGAATTTTTTTTTAAATTACACAACAGTAACCATTTTACTGTTCCTCCCTCTCTTCTCCAGGCTCACAAGACCTACGATGATGCCATCAGCCAGGGTAAGCAAGCCTTCCTCCTGGGGGAAGATGAGAGCTCGGCAGACATCTTTAGCTGCAGTGTCGGGAATCTCCCTCCTGGCCAGGAGGCCAAGGTCACCCTGAAATATGTGCAGGAGTTGCCAGTGGAGGCAGACGGAGCTGTGCGCTTTGCGCTCCCGGCTGTCCTAAACCCGAGATACACCCCAGAAGGTACAAGTACAGATAAGCAGTTTATTTTTATTTATTTTTTGTAATGCTTTTATTGGCTTCTCTAAAAGGACCACTAAAGCCTAAAGTGAACTTGACCTGGCCTAAAATGTTTCCAGAGCAACAAGTGCAGATGGCATGTATGTTATACCCTCAAACCATTTCCTGTGTGTCCCTGTGGAGCCTTTTGCATGGTAGACCTGCACTGTACATGGCCCTTGACTTCTCTCCAAATTGGAATCCCAGAGCTAAACCCAGCCAATTAAATTTGAAATGCCAGAACTTGCGTGTGAAGTAAAGACGACTAGCCATTTTTTGTTTTTAAAGATAGTTTCCTTTGATACATACTCTTTTATGTAGCTATCCTGAGCAGCGTATCCTAAGCCATAGGTTTGGAAGCCATACCTGGACTTTGCTGGACTGTGGATTGGCAAAGTTCATTTGACCTTCAGGCACCGGGCTTTGCTGGTAGTGATTTCCAGACCTTTGTGTACTGTCTTAGTTAGCTGCAGATTGCTATCCAAGAGCTGTAACACAGCCTCTGGTATGTCCCTGTCTCCTGAAGGCTATAATGGCAGAGCATAAGAAGCTACTCTTTATTTATTAGAACTGTTGGTCCCTAATAATACCACTGTTTTAATGTTTTTTTCAAAGTAAAGGGTTAACACTAAGGAATTGAATGCTACTTTACTAGGTGTCTCGTGCTCGCACTCCGCACTCTGTTCCCACCTTTTCACTGTGAAGCTCCTGTTTACAAGAGACAGGTGGTTCCACCTCAGTATTTGCCACCACCTACAGTGGCCTTGTCACCTCTTGCTGTTGAACCTCTAGTGCTTTCAGCAACCATTTCATGAACCAGTTTCCTGTTGTTTTTAGCTAAGTTGTCTTTGTCAGGCAGTGCAACATTTAAGATCCTAAGCACCAGGGGAGCAGTTCCTTTGCATGGTCTCTTAGCTTACAGTTCACCAACCCTTTAGGGATGACCTGCTGTGACAAGTGGAAGCTTTTGGGGGGGCGGCACTATCAACCGCCCCCCCCCCCAGCGGCTTACCCGATCTAGGTGGCGTGCTGTAGTGTCCTCCAGCATGGTCGGTGCGGGTGCAGGCAGCGACTCCTCCGCCATGTGTCTCCTCTCTCTTCGACCTAAGCGCTAGGCATCCAATGGGATCACCTAGCGCTTTGGCCAATCGGGAAACCAGGTCTCACAACCTGCCTCCTGATTTGCGGGGAGGAACTTTAGTGTGAAAATAGCGAAAACTCATTCGCTATTGTCACAGAACTGGGTGGGCTCGTGGCGCAGTGCTCTGCACCCCAAGACCACACTTTTTTGAAGCCTATTAGAGCCGCTGGATCTAATCACGTGCTTAAAAAAAAACATTTCCCCCCCAGTGGAATCCATTGTCCGGTGCCCTGGTATGTAGATCAGGGGGCCGGACGCATGGATAGGGGGGCGGTGCCCGTGCGCCCTCTATGGACCCTACATGGACAGCCTGGGCCATTGTACCCTGCTTGAGTCCATACATCAAACAAATACAAGGAGATTTTCAAGCTCAAACTTACCAGCCTGCCAGAGACTAACCAATTTTACCTGCCTAACAATATGTGTTTAAGAACAGGGGTTTAGTCTGCACACACTTGCAAATAAATGCGTAAAGCTACAGGCCCTGCCAAGGCACCCTGTTTTCTGTAGTCACTAACCCTGACTTCTGGGTCTCCACAGTAGAAGCACATGTATTTCAATGGATAGGTGAGGACAGGTGGCCTGGAAGGAGCCCAATCCTCCTTAAAGGGTACAGGGGCACACTGAACACCCAACACATAGCACTATGGCAGCAAAGATTAGACATGTGCATTAATTTTCGTCCGAATGCATTTTCGTTCGAATTTCAGGTATTTCCGTTATCGTTTTAACAAACGATAACGAAAAAGCAGAATCCGAAAAACAAAAGATCCGACATAAACAAATGCTTTATTTTCGTTTTTGTTGTGACAACAGTTCGATATAGATAGGAGTTTCGACATGACGCTGATAATAACAATCTGTATCTATCCAACCTGTGGTCGAATGTGCCTAACCTTAACTCTATTAGTCCAAGATTATTCTACAGAGAGAGAAAAGATTTGACATGGAGAGAAAAGATTCGACATAGAAAGAAAAGATTTGACATAAAGAGAAAAGATTTGACATAGAGAGAAAAGATTCGACATAGAAAGAAAAGATTTGACATAGAGAGAAAAGATTTGAAATAGAGAGAAAATATCGCTGCTGGAATTGGGTGGGGGAAGTAAAATAAAAATAATGATGATGATGAATGTTATTGGCTGATTGTAACCAAAGAGGAGGAGCAGTAAAATAGCTAGAACTAAGTACACACGTACAGCCAACTTACTTTCACTTACGATTGCTAGCAGAGAGACACACACACACTGAATCATTTCAGAAGACAGTCAATCTTAGCTGGTCCGTTTGTCAGAGAACCTGAATTATTTAGCAATTAAGCATAAGCACAGCAGCAGAACAATAGTGAAGCAAGCTACAGTTCAACTTAACTTTTTCATAATAATCTGCTGCTATTGTGTTAGTGTTGTGAACTTGATAGTGATACTAGTGTTGCTAGTGTTGTGATAGCCTCAGAGGCTGCCCGTGTTGTGGGGGGGGGGGGGGGGATTTATTATTAAAGATTCTATATTATAGATTGAGATTCTATATAGATTCTATATAACCTATCTTGTTACCTGTCTGATCAGTGATCACTATCACCAGTCCATTTTCTGTTTGAACTATATACATTCAACATGAACAACAAAGATTCGACAAAGCAGCGAAAAACATACAAACGTTGAATCTTTGGCTTATGGTGTCTGTCAAAAGTTCTAAGAAGATTCGACAGAGCAGCTAAACTATACAGCCTCATACAGTTTAGCTGCTCCGTTGAATCTTCTTTGAACATTCGACAGACACCATAAGCCTTCAATGACAGATTCAACCTTAATTAATTTGGATTTTCGGACGAATGTCATTTTTAACGAAAAACAAAATAAATAAAAACAAATTTCGGGAGTAACTAAATAAATTTATTTTTCGGACGAAAACAAAATTCCGAAATGAAATATTTCAATGTGCACATGTCTAGCAAAGATATCAGTGCATTGCCTGACCAATATAATCAAAATACAAACAAATAGCCACTGCCCCCACCTATAACTGATCTATTGCAGCAAGGAGCACTGGAAGGGCAAATGTGTGCAGACTAAACCCCTGTTCTTAAAGTGGTTGAAAACCCTTACAAACCACTTTTTACTACAGGTAAGCCTATAATAAGGCTTACCTGTAGCTCCCCCGGATATCTCGTAAACCCGCACGGTTTAGGAGATATTCCCCTGTATCAGCATGTGCTGACATCATGCGCACTGAAGCAATGGCACGTTCGTGCTGTCGCTCCAGCTAGTGTGCCGTTACCGGCGGCTCCCGTGCGCATGCGAGTCGAGTGACGTCATCGTGGCTCCAGCCAATCACAGCGTCGGCGCACCGCGATCCCCGGAAGTAACTCCGGGAGCGATGTCGCCGGTCAGAGCGGTGTACGGAGACCGCTACAGGTGCTTTAATCTAAGGTGAGTATTTGATAATGAGCTATATGCTATGCATACTAGCTCATTATGCCTTTGTCTTGCAGGTTTTTTTTTTTTTGTGGGTTTACAACCACTTTAAAGTGTAGTGTTAGGCAGGTCAATTCGGATGGTCTCTGTCTGGTTGGTAAGTTTGAGCTTGGAAATCTCCTTGTATTTGTTTGACATCTGTTGCCCTTCCAGTTCTCCTTGGTAAGTTTGGTTGGTAAGTTTGAGCTTGGAAATCTCCTTATATTTGTTTGACATCTGTTGCCCTTCCAGTTCTCCTTGCTGCAACAGACCTGATGTCACTCTATAAATCGATCCGGATCTGGACCGGCAGTTGGCTCAGCTTCTCAGCTGCTCACGCTCCCTCCACAGCCCGGCGCTCTTGTGAGCGCTGGGGGGAGGAGGGGCAGAGCAGAGGGCCAGTGACTAGGCTGAAGACCAAGAACTTAGTGACAAGCAGTTTTTTATCACTCAGTTCTTGGTCTTAGAGGCGGCAGGGGACTACTGCAGCTGGGATTGGTGCTGCAGCTGTCTAGGGTGAGTATCTATGTTTTTTTTTTTTATTCCTGATCTTCTCTTATAGCTCCTCCAGTAAAACTACCCGTTGTTCTGTGAATTTTGAATTTAGTTCACTCAGCACTTAAAAAAACTGCCCTTTCCCCTTTCCACGCTCACAAAGTTGCCTTCCTTGTTGCCATCACTTCTGTGAGGCCGGCATCTGAACTGGTAGCCTTGTATTATTACATAGTTACATAGTAGGTGAGGTCGGAAAAAGTCCATCAAGTCCAACCTATGTGTGTGATTATATGTCAGTATTACATTGTATATCCCTGTATGTTGCGGTCATTCAGGTGCTTATCTAATAGAACCATTTGGGATCTTACAAAAGAATAACGTGATGTTTAAGCCCAGAAACTCTTCCCTTCCTTAGGTAGTTTCAGTTGTTCACCTTAGTCAGTTGCACAATCTTTCTGTCCATATACAGTACATAAGGAGATTTATTTTCACTGTTTGGATGTAGTATGTGCTATGCAGACTGCGGCTGGTCGGCAAGCGGTTAAAGTGATTTCTCAACAAAATAAAGCATGGAGACATGGATGGATGGGGGAGTTTACTTTGAGTAATAAAAATGAATTAAATTGTGCTTTTGGTTTGTGGTCCTCAGATTCAGTCAAGATCCGGTTTAATGAACAAGAAAAAGATTATTACGGGACACAGTTCGCACTCCTCTGTGATTTTGAAACCTTACACCTAGTACTGTTTCTACATACTGAGGCATGCTGGGAGTGGGAGGGGTTATCCACGCTGATTACTATTTTTTTTAACTGCTAATGTCCGATTCCTCCTACAGGTGTCAATATAGCCAAATTGTCTGTGAATCCCCCCCTTTCCCTCTGTGTTTCTTTTCATGTTCTTTCTTCATCACAAAACTGAAGCATGTTGAGTAGAGGAAAGGGTATAAGGGGCTGGCTTTCAGTTTTTCTGTTTTGCCCGTGTTCAATCCTCCCGCAGACGGCAGTGTAACCCGATTTTGTATCTGAATTCCAGTGTCCCTCAATGGACTCCTGGAAAAGTATTTTACAACAAATACAAAAATCCTATTTTTCTTCTCTCTGGCCTTTTGTAAGTACCTAGATAAGGAAAATACAGACTGCAAGGGCGCCAAAATAAATGACAAGAGCAGGCTGGGTATTGGAGCAGTAGAGATTTGGGTATTTGAGAGTTGAAAAATAAGGGGTGGGGCTTAGGAGGGGATTTCATTTGACTTGGAAGGAAGTCAAGGTCTTGTTTTACAGCCTAGAATCAAGGAGCTCCATAGGGACATACATAGGAATCAATTTGAAGGCTAACACGAGTATGTGAACTATTTTTATCTTAGAAGAATTTTAGGTCAGATGTTCATCGAAATATATCATAAATATGAACATTGAATGACTCTGTATTTTATCTCTTCCAGATCACCATCCCAGCATAACAGCCACACGTCCACAGGTGCCGATTGGTGAGATCCCGTACACTCTGAGTCTGAATGCTCAGTTCCAATTTGTGTATGGGATCGCCAAGATTGAGTCCAACTGCAACATCACCCCCCTGGAGTACACAGATAGTGACAAGATCAGCGCTAAGGTGAGTGGGGCACAGAATAATATCAAGGCTCATTTCTTTTGTTGATTTGGATAGGATAACTACTACTTCTAATAAATGCTGTCAGGGTTGAAAAGTGTTGATAAACCATGAAGTCTTGTATGTATGTCGTCAAAGAAAATGGCAAATTGGGTTCGAAAAAAGATCTCCTTTGTTATAATTTTGCAGTCATCTGATGTGTTCATGTCACACCCCCCCCCCCCCCCCCCATATAGTGAAGATGATGGATTACTACAGCAGCAAATGTGCTATTTATAATTACAATTATGTTATTTCACCTTTTGTAGGTGTCACTGGCGGAGGGGCACAAGTTTGAGCGAGAGGTAGAGTTATTGGCTTATTATATGGATGCAAACAAAAGCAGCGTCACTGTGGAGGCGGGGCTTGGAGCTACAGAATCAGGACCAACACCATCAGGTGACAAAATAAGCTGACGTCACATCTACAGCTAGCACTCTGCGTCATACTATGATGGCTCGTTACATTTGGCCCAATGATCGCATTATAACAAATGCTGCAAATTAAAAGAAATTACATTGCTCCAGGCTAACGTGCAACAGCTGGCCATAGGTGCACAGACTCTCCACAATCAATCTTCTCCCTTCAAGGAGTAAAAACACATACGGTTGTTTTTTTTTTTGTTTTTTTTTTGTTTTTGTTTTTTTAACTAAACCACAAAAATCTTTACTGATACCAGATCCGATCCCCCAGACATTCTCTCCACCATCGGATGTAACTCTGCCCGCTGACTAGACAATTGCAATTTGTTTCATTACAAATCAAAATTTGAACAAAATTTTAGTTTTTCAGATGTATCCCAATTTCCAAATCGCAATAATAAGAAACAAATTTAAAAAAATTATAACGAAACAAATTGTTTGAATTCAAAAATGAATTTAAAAATGAATTTGAATTTGAAATGGAAACATATTGCAATGGAATACAGTAAGGTATAAATAAGATGGCTTTCCTATGCTGTTTTCTAATGACTATAATAAAATAGAATGGAATAGAATAGAAAATAAAATAAAAGAATGGAATGAAATACAATATAATAGATCATAATAAAATAGAATATAAAAGAATAGAATAATATAAAAAATACAATAAAAAACAATAGAATATAATTAAATAGAATAGAATAAAAAATAAAAGAATAGAATAGAAATTAAAAAAAAGTAAAAATAGAAATGCCTTTCTTGGTCCTAGTAAAAATAAAATAGATTAAAATAGAAGAGAATATAGCTGTGTTCCGGAAATTCAAATTTCAAATAGAATAGAATAAAATAGAAAGAATATAGTCGTCTTCTAAAATTCGAATTTGGAATAGAATATAATAGAATAAATTTGAAAAAATATAGCCTTCTTCTGAAATTCAAATAGAATAGAACAAAATAGAAAGAATATAGCCGTCTTCTGAAATTCAGAATAGAATGAAATAGAATATAGCAGTCTTCTGAAATATGAATTTCAAAAAGAATAAAATATAAAACAAAAGAGAACAGAATATAAAATAAAGGAATAGAATAGAAAATATAAGAATAGAGTAGAAAATATTAGAATAGAATAGAAAAAAATTGAATAGATTAGTATATGATAAAATAGAAAGAACATAGCCGTCTTTCGAAAATTTAGAATTTTGACATTTTTGATTCGAATTTGAATACTTCAAATCCATTTGAAATATTGAAATTCGGTCGAAAATAACTAAACAAAACAAATTTTGTTACGGATGCAACAAAATGAAATTAGTAACTTAATGAATTAAACCGAAACTAAACACATTTTTTTCGTTCTGCACAGGTATACTGCTGACAATTTCACCCAATGGATGTACCTGATTAATAATTAAGCTGCTGTCCTGTATTGCAAACAGCATTCATTGAACTGGTCTGGTGGCAATTATCTGTGTCACTTATGCCCTGTACACACGGTCGGACTTTCCGTCTGAAAATGTATGATCGGATCGTGTTGTCGGAAAATCCGATAGTGTGTGGGCTCCACCGGACTTTTTCCGTCAGAATTTCCGACACACAAAGTTTGAGAGCTGGACCTAAAATTTTCCGACAACAAAATCCCATCGTTTAAATTCCGATCGTGTGTAGACAATTCCGATGGACAAAGTGCCACGCATGCTCAGAATAAATTAAGAGACGAAAGCTATTGGCTGCTGGCCCATTTATAGTCCCGACGTACACGTTGTACGTCACCTCGTTCAGAACGATTGGATTTTCCGACAACTTTGTGTGACCGTGTGTATGCAAGACAAGTTTGGCCTGTACACCAATGTGTAGGACAAGGTCCTATGAGTTTGCAGTTGATAGGTACACCCACTAGTACTCTTCCCTTGGGGTTCCATGTAGTTGCATTCGCCTACATTATTTTCCTGTGCTTTTTAAGTTTCAGTAGGTTTTTATTGAAAACATTTTCATTGATAATAAAGGTCAGCACAAAAGGGCAGATTTATTATTGTCTTTTTTGGTTGCACTTGATTAGAATGTCAACAAAAAGGTATTCCGCTCACTTAATGTTTGTGCCTTTTTGTCCCCTGTAACCCTGCTACCCCAGACATAGGCCCACGGGTTTCTTATGCTGTAACCCTGCTTGTGGCTCAAATGTTTTACTTATGAGATCTGTAAAGCCCCGTACACGCGATCGGATTTTCCGACGGGAAATGTTGGATGTGAGGTTGTTGGCGGTAAGTCCGACCGTGTGTACACTCCATTGGACAATTGTTGTCAGACTTTCTGCCAACAAATGTTGGCTAGCATGTTCTCAAATTTTCCGCCAACAAATATGTGTTTTTGGACTTTCCGATTGTGTGTGCACAAGTCCATCCAAGTACAAACACGCATGCTCGGAAGCAAGGATGAGCTGGAAGCGGTCGGTCTTGTAAACTAGCGTTCATAATGGAGAATTAACATTCGTGACGTGCCAAATTATGAAATCTAGATATGCAGCGCACAATTCTCTTCTTCTTTAATGGGATAATAATGAAGCTGATTTGCTGGTGATACTGATGGAGTTATTGCAAATGAATTTTCAAAGTCTTTTTTTTTTTTTATAGTGATATCAAGAATAATATTATTATGCTTTTTTTTTTTTATTTGGGCAAGTTACCACAACACCATTATCCCGTAGTTTTTAAGATCAAAGATACAACTATGTTGGTGTCCCTTGTCAATTTTACATTGTATTTTTTTTAAATATAACTACCTACTCCCAAACTGTCATTTGAAATAAAACACATAGCCAAGTATTTTTCTCCCCATTTTTTTTTAATTGTGCATTAAAAAAAAAAAATAATAATAAAATTAGACATGCTATCTGCCAATAGAACTTAACCAAAAAGTGCATTCTATGCATCCAAAAATATAGAAAATATACCAAATCAAATCATTATTCAACCCAAAAAAATAATGTCAAAGCAATAACTCCAAGGCCAATAATAAATAACATGTTATCTCCTCCGATTCCGCAACGTGGTTGACAAATGGCCATTCAGCCTAATTCAGCCTAACTAATGGCCTAACTGAAAAGCGCTAAATGAAAAATGCGAAAAGAAAAGCGCGAATCAACACTCACCAAACTTCTACTAACACAAAAATAGCAGAAGGGTGGCTCTAAAGAGCTGAAAAACCACATAGTACGTCACTACCTTCGTAATTGTTAGCCGAAGTAACATTTGTGTGACCGTGTGTATGCAAGACAAGTTTGGGCCAACACCCTCTGGACAAAAGTCCATGGTTTTGTTGTCGGAAAATCCGATCGTGTGTATGCGGCATAAGAGTATGTAAGGCCCCTTTCACACATTTATTTTTTAATCCAAGCAAGTTGAGTGAATACTGATTTAAAATGTTTTGTTCCCCACAGCCTTTCTCTGAGGTTATATCAGTAGGTAACAAACCTCCTTCAAATCAGCAAAGCCTTCCAGTGTACAGCATAATGATGGTTAAATATCCATTATTTTGAGAAATCGTATTTTTGTTATGTTTATAATGGTTTGTTTGCCATTATGAGCTCCTTGCCAGGACGTAACCAGTCACATCCCATTTGCAGATTCTTTCTCTGCAAATCTTCCTGTAGATGATATAGGAATAAAGGTAATTTTTGTGCTCACTTCAAGTATGTGGAACAATGTCAATGATACCTCTTCTAAACTGCCACATCACCATTGGGCTTTTGGATTGTGTTGACCATGGAGCCTTATCTATTACTGTTCCACCACAGTTTTCAAAGCCGTCTTTGGTACATACTGTAATGGAGGTGACCTATATGGTTCATCTGAGAAGAATCATCCAGGGTTTATTAGTTGTGTACCAAAGTCAGGTCATCAAAATCATAAGAGAACATTTGTTGCATTTACCTGAGTTTTTTTTTTTTAGCCTTGGCCTATCATTTGCATTTACACTATATTACCAAAAGTATTGACACACCTGCCTTTACACGCACATGAACGTTAATGGCATCCCAGTTTTAGTCCGTAGGGTTTAACATTGAGTTGGCCCACCCTTTGGAGCTTTTACAGCTTCAACTCTTTTGGGAAGGCTGTCCACAAGGTTTAGGAGTGTGTCTATGGAAATGTTTGACCATTATTCCAGGATCCCATTGGTGAGGTCAGGCACTGATGTTGGAGGAGAAGGCCTGGCTCCCAGTCTCCCCTCTAATTCACCCCAAAGGTGCTTTGTCGGGTTGAGGTCAAGACTCTGTGCAGGCCAGTCAAGTTCCTCCACCCCAAACTCCCTTATCCATGTCTTTATGGACCTTGCTTTGTTTACTGGTGTACAGTTATGTTGGAACAACAAGGGGCCATCCCCAAACTGTTCCTACAAAGTTGGGAGCATGAAATTGTCCAAAATGTCTTGGTATGCTGACACCTTAACAGTGCACAAAGCAAGGTCAATAAAGACATGGATGAGCAAGGAACTTGACTGGCCTGCACAGAGTCCTGACCTCAACCCTATAGAACACCTTTGGGATGAATTAGAGCAGAGACTGTGAGCCAGGCCTTCTTGTCCAACATCAGTACCTGACCTCACGAATGCACTTCTGGAAGAATGGTCAAACATTCTCATAGACACACTTCTAAACCTTGTGGACGGCCTTCCCAGAAGAGTTGAAGTTGTTATAGCTGCAAAGGGTGGGCCAACTCAATATTGAACCCTACGGACTAAGACTGGGATGCCAGTAAAAGTTCATGTGCGTGTAAAGGCAGGCGTCCTAATACTTTCGGTAATATAGTGTTTTTTTTTGTTTGTTTTTTACAATTGTTCATATGTTTCTTGTCAGACTAAAGCCCCATACACACGGTCGGATTTTCCGATGGATTCTGTCCTATTGTTGTCAGAAATTCCGACCGTGTGTAGGCACCATCGGACATTTTCCATCGGATTGTCCGACGGACAAAGTTGTATCTCCTGCTCTAAAAATTTTCCGACAACAAAGTCCGATCACACCAATTCCGATCGTGTGTAGCGAATTCCGACGGACAAAGTGCCACGCATGCTCAGATCACATTACAAGACCAAAGCTATTGGCTACTAGCCTCTACGTAGTCCCGTCGTAGGCAACAAACGTCACCACGTTCAGAATGATCGGATTTTCCGACAACTTTGTCCGACCGTGTGTATGCAACACCAGTGTCGGACTAAATCCGTCGGACCAAATCCGATGGATTTGGTGGTCGGATTTTCCGACCGTGTGTATGGGGCTTAAGAGACACATGGATGATCTTTTTCATTCATACTTCAACCTTTTTTCTACACATAATATTTGTCTTTTTAAACCTTCCTTCTCAAATCAAAGGTTATCTGTTACTTAATTTCCCCACACCTTTTTTTTTTTTTCTACTCACAGGTTTAAATGAGTAATTTATCTGATTTGTTTTTGTTATAGTTGCACGAAAATTGTGGGCCCTAGTCCAACGAAAACCCAGATCAAATTTTAACCTAAAACAGATCCCTGGTAAGTTTGAGATGATTTGTATTTGCATGTAATTGGGCTGTAGCTAAAACTTTCCTATTTGGACATTAAAGTGTTACTAAGCCCAGGATCTGGTCTCCCACAGTACACAGAACATGGACATGCAATTATTTTAGTAAATATGAACTGCTAAATAGCTTTTCTCATCAGCAGTATATAACAGTCTTGTGACTTCTATCAGTGCCTGGTTAAAGCTTGTAGGAGGAGTTTTCATACTGCACTGGCTGTCCTATTAGGATGCAGGACCCCAGACCCTCTGTATGGACAGTGCTGATTGGCCCTGTGCTAATCACATGCACCCTCCCAAGAAAAAGAAAAAACTCTCTAGCAATACACACCAATCTGAGCATGTGCAGCCTGACTCCATTTACTCTGTCTTATCTGGACCTGTTTTGGGGGCAATGCAAGAAAGGGAGGATCAGAGAAGACAGGATTGAACAACCATTTTGCACAATGCAGAGGATTAACCCCTTAGGTTCCACAGTGAGTATAACAAGCATGCTTTACTGCATATACAGACTGATTTTACTGTTGTGGGTTTAGTAACACTTTAAATGGTTTATTGGAGAAGTGATTTAAGCAGTGGTTTGTGTATGAAGTGGATGGTAACAAAGTCCCCAAACACTGGAGTTTTGCTGCTGCTTGTACTAGATGCAGTGTCGGCTGGTGGTATCGGTCGGTCACAAGCCCTGCACTTATCGGGCAGTGCTTCCTCTGGGGCAGCGGCTTCCCCTGCGTCTCCTCCCCCTTTGGCATCATGGCAGCTTCTGCCGTGCTTATCCTCCCTCCTCCTCCCTAGGCGGCCAATAGGAGTGCTTCTCCTTTAGGCCAATCAGGTGACGGGTCTCATAACCCGCTTCCTGATTGCCTGGGAGGAGAATCGGGAAGACAATAGTAAATATTAATTCTCTATTGTCACACAACTGGGTGGGCTTGGGGCGCAGTCCTCTACGGCCCCTGAGCCCACCCTTTTTTGAAGTCTATTAGAGCCTCTGCTTCAAAAAAAAAAAACCCCACTGAAATGCTTGATTAGGGGACTGGACGCATGGATAGGGGTGGCGGCGCCCCTGTGCCCTACATTACAGTCTGCCACTGGCTAGTTGCTCTCATATATGCACAGCTGGAACAACAACAGTTAGGCCCCTTTCACACAGGGCTGCCCATATTTAGAATCCGCTTGCTCAGCGGGGATCGCTCCGTTGATCCCCCTTGAGCCGACGGATGACAAGTCCGTCTCCGTGCAGGGACGGACATGTCAGAGAGTCCACTCTCCCCTATGGAGGGATCAGATGATTACGAACCGCCTGTCCATTTTCATCTGATCCGATCCGATCCACCAGACGGATGGAAAATAGGACATCCATCCGTCTGGATTTTGCGGATCGTATGTCAGGGGACATGTTACCTCTGACATCCGACGCTCCATAGAGACAATGGAGAAGCCGTTCAGATCCGCCTGAAAAAACTGACTGGTGGATCTGAACGGTCCGCAAATGTGAAAGGGGCCTTACATGGTGAATACTTCTGTTAGGGGTTATCGCAGATGACAAGGAGATCCCTATGTTACAAATAGACAATGAAGATGACCGTTCTAATTGTACAAATAATGATATGAGGAATCTAATATTAACAAGTAATGGGAGCTTTAAGTTTCTGTTCACAAATGCCAGAAGCATGGCAAACAAAATGGGAGTGCTGTAAGTTTTTTTGAATGAAGGACACAAGGATTTCTTTGGAATTGCAGAATCTTGGCTTAACCACTTCAGCCCCAGAAGGATTTACCCCCTTCCTGACCAGAGCACTTTTTGCGATTTGGCACTGCGTCACTTTAACTGACAATTGCGCGGCAGTGCGACGCTGTACCCAAACAAAATTGACGTCCTTTTTTCCCCACAAATAGAGCCTTCTTTTGGTGGTATTTGATAACCTCTGCGGTTTTTATTTTTTGCGCTATAAACAAAAAAAAAAATGACAATTTTAAAATAAAGCAATATTTTTTACTTTTTTCTATAATAAATAGAAAAATTTCTTTCAAAAAAATAAATAAAAATTTCTTCATCAGTTTAGGCCAATATGTATTCTTCTACATATTTTTGGTAGACAAAATCGCAATAAGCGTATATTGATTGGTTTGGCAAAATTTATAGCGTCTACAAAATAGGGGATAGTTTTTTGGCATTTTTATTATTATTTTTTTTATTAGTAGTGGCAGCGATCTGCAAATTTTATCGTGACTACGACATTATGGCGGACAGATTGGACACTTTTGACACTATTTTGGGACCATTGTCATTTATACAGCGATCAGTGCTATAAAAATTTACTGATTACTGTATAAATGACACTGGCAGGGAAGGGGTTAAAGACTAGAGGGCGATCAAGGGGTTAAATGTGTCCTAGGGAGTGATTCTAACTGTGGGGGGATTGGCTTCCACTCACATGACAGCGATCACTGCTCCCGATGACAGGGAGCAGTGATCTCTGTCATGTCACAAGGCAGAAAGGAGAAATGCCTTGTTTATAAAGGCATCTCCCCGTTCTTCTGCTCCATGACACGATCGCAGGCACCCGGCGGACATCAAGGTCCGCAGGACCCACGGTCACGCGGCAGGCTTTTGCACCCACAATACCGCTTCTTAAAGGGGATGTACCTGTACGCCCTTTTGCCTACCCGTGCCATTCTGCTGACATATATTGTCGTGCAGCGGTTGGCAAGGGGTTAAAGGATAATGTCAACCTTTTCATAAAAAAAATAATAAATGCACATTTTTTTGCTGGTAAAAAAAAAAATGTGCATTTATTATTTTATGTTGCAGGAGCCTGTAAAGCATTGCACCAGCGATCAGCCATGCAGGTCTCCTGCAGACCCGTCAGTGTATCTGATTCCTTGTACCTCATACGAGGAAGCCGATACGTGCTGACAGCACCATCGTAGTTCATTGAAAACTACAAGCCGACAGCTTCAAAGGCTGCCGGACCTTGTAGTTTTCCATTCACAATGACTGACGTGTCCGGGTGGGTGAAGCCCCACACAGCCACGTATTTTTAAAAATTTTGACAGCTGGCACAGAGGGGATCGGGGGCCGGTGCATTCAGAACATGTTACATGTTACACCCCGAATATGGGTGTAACATATAACATGTTATGAAAGGTAACCTTATCCTTTAATTCGTCACATGACTGAACTGTTCATATTCCAGAATGTGCTCTCTTTTGGAGATAAAGGTAAATAGAATATATTGGTATAAGTGAGAAGTGTGAGTGTAAAAGACGATAATGTTGATGGTGGAGAGTTCGATAGTGTTGAAGCATTATTTATTTATTTTTTAAATCAAAAGGTTTTTATTGCATAAGAAAAACAAATCAAATCAAAACTTACATCACATTACACTTTAATTTGTCAGTGAAAGAACATTGACATAACCATTAGTCATTCCCTTCAATACCCAAGCAGCAGTTAGTAGTCCGTGTGGCACATATAATGTTTATTTCTGTATGGTGATACTCTGTGATCCCCTGTCACTGTACTGGCAACTTCAACATCCTCGCTTTTTTCCCTACAATGTTACTTTATTTTTAAAAAGCTAGCATTTCCCTGGGCATCAATTATGTTTATGGGCATCTAAGCAGCCTCGTCTGTACCAGTTCCCTGGGACTAATCCTGGGTGTATCAAGTCATGCAGCCCATAATCTGTCAGATTTCTCAGGGTTCCCCCTATGCTGGTATATGTATTTTTCCATGATAAGGCTATTATCCATGTGCTGAATCCAGGATTTAACCGACAGCGGGGTGGCGGATTTCCAGCTCATAAGTATTATTTTCCTAGCTGGAAATAGGGTTCTGGCAAAGGCCACCCTGTTAATTTCCTCTGGAATAGCTCCCTCCAGTACTCACAGAAGGCAACCTAGGGGATCAAAAGGGACATTGGTTTGGAAAACCTGGTTAAAGCGTGGCCAGGACCCCCTTCCAATATCTAAAATATCTATGGAGTTTGGGGCACCGCCATAGGAGGTGTATCGGGTCACCTGGCACTATCTTACACTTGCCACACATCGAATCGTGTAGTTTGCCCATTTTGTGAAGTTTTACTGGGGTATAATGTGCCCGCAACGAGTATTTTATCAAAATAAATAGCCATTTATTATGGGTCATAACAAAATAAAGAGGAAGGCAACGCTGGATAAACTGGTGAAATTTGCAAAGCCTTTGTACCCCAGGGCACACATTAAAACTATTTTACAGGCAAAATTGGTGGCCTGAGGAGTCCATTTAATAGTGAGCACAATCCGGTCCAGGAGTCCAAGAGATCAGGAACAGCAGCAGATGACAGACCAGACTGAACCCAGGCCATCACACTCTTGTCTTCCTTAGACGCTTCCTTCCAGGTTGTGGCTCTGGTGTTGGAGTTGTGGCAGGAGGTGGAGGAGGACGATGGTCGACCTCCTGGCTGCAAATTACCCCCGCCACCTCCTGGCTGAAGCTTTCCTGTGTATGAAAAAGGGACATCATTTTAGTTTTTTGGTCATCAATCAAACACAATTTTGAGCTCATGACTGTTGCAAATTGAATGTTAACAAATAGAAAAGACTATCATTCTGAGCCCAGCATTTTTCATTCTTGTCCCAGTCCTTTTTGGCCACTACTGTCTATTGATATGTAAACCACTTTGTTAAATCAGCGATTAATAATCAATAATAACATCTAGTTAAAATCATTAATTTTACGACAAGAAATATGTTGAACAATGCTCTACCTGACTCAAGCTGGGCTCCTCCACATCTTCCTGGGTGGAAGGCCCAGGTTGGACATTGGAAGCCTCAGCTGAGGTGGAAGGAAGCCTTGAAGGAAGAGTGGAGAGTGCTGGCCTGAGTTCACTCTGGTCTGACAGAAAATGCAGTCTGTCATAGTACCACAGCCTAGGGATATAAACGTCATCAACTGATCCTGATCACTGGGAATTCTGGACCTTCTTTCACTCCCTAAGGTAAGTACTCTTCATTCCACCAATTTTGGCCTACAAAGAGGTGATGTCTGCCGTGGGGATCATCGGCTTCACAAATTCAAGCAGTTTTCCAGCGCTGCTTTCCTCTTTCTTAGCTTATTAAAAAAAACTGGTGGTTCACCTGCCAGAGGCAGGGCAGCTCCCTAAACATGTCAATGAATTTTGCTAGAAATTCCCTATCATTGAATGGATCCATTTTCTCTGCAAGACACAACACAAGACAAACCCTAATGTCAGGCTAAACTCTTCTAATCTTGTCCCAATATAGGCCTCAATCTAGAAGCAGTATAGGCCACTGATGTACCAAATTCAAATTGTACCTTCGTTATTACGTTCGGCGCTTTTGCTACTCCTTCCTCCGCTCACAGGTCGTACGTGCGACGCACGCGTGTTACGTTTTTTATACACTGCCCGTGCGTGAAACTCCGCCCGCCCCTGACGTTCTTTCTAGTCTATTCTCTGCCCCTTGTCTTTTGGCGCAGTGGGAGAGCACATGGTGGAGAGTCAACAGGTGCATCAAGACAGCAGCAGCAACGACGAAAGGCCGGAGCCACGAACGTCCCGATCCAGGAAGAGATTGTAAGGCCTCAAATATGTCCTTTATAGAGATGGTGGAGATGGTGGACATCTTGAAGAGGGCCGACTATGATGGGAAGCATGGACCTTTCCCAAACCCAAATGTGAGAAAGGCCAAGATCATGAATAAAGTTGTGAAAAGTCTGCACAGGAATTTTGGGGTACGACGATCCAAGGATCAATTGAGGAAACGCTGGACAGACCTGAAATTGAGGGAGCAGGATCAGTACAGAAGGATCAAGAGAGTTCTTCAAAAAAGTAAGTAGTTGTCGTGTGTTCCTATTATTATTGTTAAGCCCCATACACACGGTCGGACAATCCGCGGACCAGGTGCGTCGGATCCTGTCCGTCGTACTTTGTCCGATGTTGGTTTTGCGTACACACGGTCGGACAAAGTTGTCGAAAAATCCGATCATTCTGAACGTGGTGACGTTTGTTGCCTACGACGGGACTACGTAGAGGCTAGTAGCCAATAGCTTTGGTCTTGTAATGTGATCTGAGCATGCGTAGCACTTTGTCCGGTCGGACAACCGTACACACGATCGAATTTGGTGTGATCGGACCGGGTTGTAGGCAAATCTATCCAGCAGGAGATAAGACTTTGTCCGTCGGACAATTCGACGTACACTGTCCGATGGTGCATACACACGGTCGGATTTTTCGACAACATGGTCCGATCGGACAGAATCCATGAAAAAGTCCACCGTGTGTATGGGGCTTAACTTGCATGCTGCTCCATGTGCTTTTCTTTACTGTATTACAGTTTAAAATGGCAACTTTCAGGTTCGTGGGCACAGTAATCGTTCATCGTTCGTCCACTAATACAATGTTTTTGGCAGATGCAGGTTAACTACATTTGTTCATGCCTATTTGGATTAAAAGAAGTTTGTTGTCTAGATGGGTTTGTAACTAGAATGAAATAAAAGAAAAGAAAAAAAGAAACTGCGCTACGGAAAAGCACACCAAGTGTGCATACAAAAGTGTCGTGGACCTAAAAAGGCCTAGCTGGAAGCTGCGACTCTACTGCAAAACATAACTACAGTGAAACGTGAATAGAAAATAAAAAGAGCAGCGCTAAACCAAAAATAAGCATCTAATGAATAAACATCCAATAAATAAACAGTGCTTGTTACCAACCCTAGTCAGTAATATGTATAAAACACCTGTGGAAAAGATGTGATGGTGTGACCCTCCTCAAATTAGAATGAATGACCTAAATAAATAATACAGATCATATAACACTCTGTGGCTTCCCCACTCACTTGTGAATGTCACATATAAGCATTAATAAGCATAAACATGAATACAATGCTGAATGCTGTGAAAAGAAAAAAAGGGGGAAAAAAAAACAATCTAGATACTGAGTGTAGTTGAATAATGTTTCCACCCGTGCAACATAAAAATAATATTTGTGAAATAAATCAGAAGACCCCCGATGATGCCTGTTGAGGTGAAATACGTCGGAAAGTCTAGCTGATTCCGCTGTTACTGTCTTACAAGCGCTGTTTTTATCTTTGGAAATGAGCCCCTTCTTTTTTTCATGGGCATTGGCATACACCGCTGAGCCTTCACTGAGGGAGTTATCAAAGAGTGTGGAGTGGTCTGTCTAGGCGGTGGGAGTCTGCTATACCATCCAGGACCCGAGGAGTGTTACTTTTCTGCTCAGGCTTACCATGACACTCTGTAATGGTGTGTCATGGCGTTTTGGTAAGAAGTAAATCCTATCTTGCTTCCCTTGGTGGTGGATCACTTGGAATCTGAAGATTGCTAGATGGACTGATACTCTTCTGATTTATTTCACAAATATTATTTTTATGTTGCACGGGTGGAAACATTATTCAACTACACTCAGTATCTAGATTGTTTTTTTCCCCCTTTTTTTCTTTTCACAGCATTCAGCATCGTATTCATGTTTATGCTTATTAATGCTTATATGTGACATTCACAAGTGAGTGGGGAAGCCACAGAGTGTTATATGATCTGTATTATTTATTTAGGTCATTCATTCTAATTTGAGGAGGGTCACACCATCACATCTTTTCCACAGGTGTTTTATACATATTACCGACTAGGGTTGGTAACAAGCACTGTTTATTTATTGGATGTTTATTCATTAGATGCTTATTTTTGGTTTAGCGCTGCTCTTTTTATTTTCTACTAACTAGAATGAAATACATACTTGATTCAGTGTAAGGAGAGGACACTCAGCAGCTGTTTACACATCTGGACGCAGGAGCCTTTTTAGGGTGTCCCACACAGGTGCTTCAGTGGATACTAGGGATGTCTCCATGTGTGAAAATTGTACAAAAAAGGTAAGTATTCCAGCTTTATACAGAGAAAAAAATTATGTCTTTAGCTTGGAACTCTGCCAAAAAAGACAATTGTATGACACTTCCAAGCAATGTTTCATATTACTATTTCTTGCCTCAAATATCTGTGTGCTAAGTATACCTTTTTTTTCACATAGAGGAGAAAAGACTCCGGAGCTCTGAGGACACCAGGAACCCTCCACCTCCTAAAGAAAAGCAAATCCCCACACCACAACCAGAAGATGTGGAGGAAGGAGAGGTTTATGAAGTGGGCGGAATAGTGACCACAAGAGGTAACTGTCTGAGACCAAGGCTTCAGGTAATAGATGGATGCCTGCATATTTATAATACATGGTGTGTTTTTTTATTTAGGTGATGTGGATGTTGTGGAAGAAGAATCTCGTTCCACAAGTGCAAGTGCACACGTCTTCATCGGGGAGATCATGGTGTGCAATTGTGATTTACAGAAGATCAAGGAAGACATCAATGATGTGTAAAAAAGACTTAAAAACATCATTGATGTTTTAGGCAGAATCTAAAACACACCAACATTTTTCTAGTTTGTTTGTATTTTTATTATTTTCACACATTTTAAATATTTTTTAGAAAGCCAAATTTTAAAGATGCACACAGTGGGGCTGATTTACTAAGATGAATGTGCTGCACCAGTTCAGACCGTAATTGGTGCGCCAGATAAATTATTAGTTGAGCTGTGTGACGCTTCTCTTCTTCTGACAGTTCTTATATAATGGAGGGCGGGGCCACCGGGTGACCCCGCCCCTCTCTGACGCACGGTTCTGTTATAGAACTGTCAGAAGAAGAGAAGCGTCACAAAGCGAGAGACTCCCATTGCGCGGAGCGGCCCAAGAAGAAAGCGGGGAAGAAGAGACGCCGTGGGGGAAGATGCCGGAAGAGAACACCGGAGCAAGAAGCAGAAGAAGAAGCAAGATCTGAGGAAGATGAAGATGGAGGAAGAAACCGAAGGATGAAGGAAAGAAGGAAGAAGATGGAAAGAAGAAGACTTTAATAAAGGAATTGTCAAAAACTGTCTCTTGTCATTTTTAACACCATTGTCACTTTTTTGGTGAAATGGTAGCTATGCTTTTGTACCCCCTTACCATTTCACACGGGGGGCGGGATCTGGGGGTACCCTTGTCAAAGGGGGCTTCCAGATTTCTATTAACCCCCCGCCTTGCAGACCCCCACAACCACCGGCCAGGGTTGTGGGGATGAGGCCCTTGTCCTCATCAACATGGGGACAAGGTGCTTTGGGGGGGACCCCAAAGCACCCTCCCGATGTTGAGGGCATGTGGCCTGGTACAGTTCAGGAGGGGGGGGGCGCTCTCTCGTCCCCCCTCTTTTCCTGCGGCCTGCCAGGTTGCGTGCTCAGATAAGGGTCTGGTATGGATTTTGAGGGGGACCCCCACGTATTTTTTTTCTTCATTTTTTTAATGCGAACATGACCTGTGTGCAAATAGCCTTAAAAAAAACATAGAAGTGAACCAGCTGTTGCCACAAGTTAACAGCCCTCAAAGTGACTCTTGGTGGGCGCTGGAGCGCCCTGCTGTGAACCATTATATCAAGAATTGTAATTACATGCCATTGTTGAACAGTGGAAGAAAAATTGGGCCTTTGGTGGTGGTGGTGATGGTGCCACAACACTGTAAGTCCTCACAGTTACTCTCGGGGGGCGCTGGAACGGGCCCTGCTTTGAAATATTATATCAAGAATTGTAATTACATACACCTGTTAAATAAACAGGGGCTGAAAAATTGGGCCTTAGGCACTGGTGCCACAACACTGCAACCTCTCCCAGATACTCTAGCTGGAGTGCAGGAATGAGCCCTGCTGCAAAGCATTGCATCAAAAATTGTAATTACATGCCCCTGTTAAACAGGGGCTGAAAAATTGTGCCTTAGGCACTGGTGCTGGTGCCACGACACTGCAACCTCTCCCAGATACTCTAGTTGGAGTGCAGGGATGAGCCCTGCTGCAAAGCATTGCATAAAAAATTGTAATTACATGTCCAAGTCTGGCCTTGCCCCTAGGTATTCCTGCACCATGTAAATCAGACGCTGGCTATGGTTGCTGGAACCGATCATACCTTGAGGCTGCGGACTAAAAAATTGTCTGAACGCATCAGTCAGACGGCCACCTTCTCCACCGCTCCTTCTGTTACTAACTGAAGCCTCAGCAACTCGTTGTCCAGGACCAGGAGTTTGTAACCTCCCAGTCTCTGGGAACGCGTTGCACAGACCTTTCTGCAAGGCCTCCCGGAGATGTCTCATCCTCTGCGACAGCAAGATAAGGTCTGCAACCTTACCCTTGTACCGTGGATCAAGGAGAGTGGCCAGCCAGTAATGGTCCCTCTCCTTGATCCGAAGAATACGAGGATCATTCCACAGACTTTGCAGGATCAGGGAGGCCATGCAGTGTATATTAGCTGAGGCATTCGGTCCGGAGTCCTCTGGGTCACTAAGGACGACATGATCCGCAGCCACCTCCTCCCAGCCACGTACAAGTCCACCGGTTTCTTGGGACTGTAAATCATCCCTAAAAGACTGCTGATGCTGAGTGTCAGGCTCCACCTCCATGCTGACACAATCCTCCTCCTCCTCCTCGTCCTCTTTCTGTGTGATGTGTTGGACAGAAGGAACACTGTCTGGATAAAGGGGGCCTTAAGAGGCAAGGAAGTCATCCTCTTCCTGCCTCTGTTCTGCCTCAAGTGCCCTGTCCATTATTCCACGAAGCCTATGCTCCAACAGGTGGACAAGAGGTACAGTGTCACTGAGGCATGCACTGTCACTGCTCACCATCCTTGTGGCCTCCTCAAATGGTAACAGGACAGTGCATGCATCCCTGATCATGCCCCACTGGCGTGGTGAAAAAAAAACTAGCTCCCCTGACCCTGTCCTGGTGCCGTAGTCGCACAGGTACTTGGGACTGTAAATCATCCCTAAAAGACTGCTGTTGCTGATGCTGAGTGCCAGGCTCCACCTCCATGCTTACACAATCCTCCTCCTTGTCCTCTTCCTGTGTGATGTGTGGGACAGAAGGAACACTGTCTGGATAAAGGGGGCCTTGAGAGGCAAGGAAGTCATTCTGTGGTGAAAAAAACTAGCTCTCCTGACCCTGTCCTGGTGCCGTAGTCACACCGGTTTCTTGGGACTGTAAATCATCCCTAAAAGACTGCTGCTGCTGATGCTGAGTGCCAGGCTCCACCTCCATGCTGACACAATCCTCCTCCTTGTCGCACAGGTACTTATTGATGGCCCTCTGCTGTGTGTGCAGCCGCTGCAGCATGGCCAACGTTGAGTTCCACCTGGTGGGCATGTCACATATAAGGTGGTTCTTGGGCAGGTTCAACTCCTTTTGCAGCTCAGCCAGCCGAGCACTGGCATTATATGATCGGTGGAAATGCACACAGACTTTCCTGGCCTGCCTCAGGACATCCTGTAAGCCTGGGTACCTGCCCAAGAACCACTGCACCACCAGGTTAAGGACGTGAGCCACACAGGGCACATGGGTCAGTTGTCCCTGTCGCAGGGCAGAGAGGAGGTTGGTTCCATTGGCGCAAACCACCATTCCTGGCTTGCTGGCGTGGCGTCAACCACCTCTCAGCCTGCCCCTGCAGAGCTGACAGAACCTCTGCCCCAGTGTGGCTCCTGTCCCCCAAACACACCAGCGCAAGCATGGCATGGCATCTTTTTGCCTGTGTATTTGCGTAGCCCCTTGAATGCCTACGGAGCACCGCTGGTTCCGAGGACAAAGCACAGGAAGAGGCCATGGAGGAAGAAGAAGAGGAGGGGGGAGGAGAGAGGTGTGTCACAACCAGTAGTAGCATTTTGGAGGTGTGGTGGCGGAACAACCTCCAAAACTACTGAACCTTGTCCTGCATCCTTCCCAGCTACCAAAAGAGTGACCCAATGGGCCATGAAAGATAGGTAACGTCCCTGTCCATGCCTGCTGGACCATGAGTCAGCGGTAAGGTGCACCTTACCGCTGACCACCCTGTCCAGCGAGGCATGGACACTGCCTTCCACATGCCGGTAGAGAGCCAGAATCGCCTTCCATGAGAAAAAGTGGCGCTGGGAACCTGCCACTGAGGAACCGCACATTGTACAAACTCACAAAAGGGGGCTGAGTCTACCAACTGAAAAGGCAGCAGTTGAAGTGCTAGCAATTTAGCCAGCTAGCATTCAACCGCTGGGCATGTGGATGGCTGGGAGTTAACTTATTTTGACGGTCCAGCAGCTGGGGCAGGGAAATTTTCCTGGTACAACCGGACATCGGTGTACTGCTAGCAGAGTGCCTGCAAGTACTTGGCTGTGACACACCTAATTCTACACCTTCATTCCTCTCAGTGCAGCTTTCAGAAAGGACTGAAGGTATAGTGGGGTTGGAGATTCCAGCTGATGAGGAGCAAGGAGAGGTCCGCTTTGTTCTTTGGTGTGGGTCTTTAAGGTACGCTTGCCAACGAGCTGCATGGCAGGTCAACATATGTCTGGTCAAGCATGTGGTGCCCAAGTGGCTGATGTTTTGGCCACCCGAGATACGCTTGAGACATATGTTGCAAATAGCAGTGGTGCGATCTGCTGCACTCATCTCAAAAAAGGCCCACACCAAAGAACTTTTGGAATAATGCGCAGAGGCAGCGCCCTGCACAGGTGGAGCTCTTTGTTGTGATTCAGTTGGTGTGCTGCCCTTAAGCTGGCCCCCAGAGGGCATCCTGCCTCGTTGGAGATTTGCCTCCTCCTCCTCCTCTCTCCTGTCGGCATCCACGTGGAGTCAGTGACCTCTTCATCCCCTCCCTCTTCATCACTGGAGCAAACCTGGCAGTATGCTGCAGCTGGTGGAACATGACTGCCAGATTGCTGTCCTTGAGCATCCCCTCTGTCTGCGCTCACGCTACTGCCTTCCTCTAGCTGGGTATCATCATCAGAGCCTTCAAAAGGCTAGGCATCCTCCTGGAGCATGTACCCAACACTGTGGTCAAACAGTTCGGGGGACTCCTCAGGAGGTTATGGTGGGTCTAGGGAAGGAGTGACTGATGACATTGAGACGAGGGAAGAGGACGCGTTGGCAGCTGCTTTGCCAGTACCCTGAGCCTGAGTGAGAGAGGGTGAGGAGGATGAGGAGGGCTTGGTCATCCACTCTACCAAGTCTTCGGCATGATGCGGCTCAACACGTCCAGCTGCCGAAAATAAGGACAAGCGTGTCCCATGGCCACGTGCTGATGACGATGCACCGCGTCCACGACCAGCACTGTTGCCTCTAGACACAGAGCCTGCTTGCCCTCTTTTATTGGCTTGTGACTGTCTGCCTCTCCTTCTTGGCCTTCCAGACATAATAATGGCCTGCAGGGAGATGTGAAAACCAGCAATTGGGTAGCTTTAGGTGCACACTGAGCAGATGACACAGTACACCGACTGTAATTACTGCAGCTGCCTGCCTGTGTTACAGAAACAGAACAACACCAGCAATAAGGGGTAGCTTCAGGTGTATACTGTGCAGGAGGCACACAACACCCACTGTAAATGCTGTAGATGCCTGTATTACAGAACACCGGTAATAAAGGGTAGCTTCAGGTGTATACTGTGCTGGAGGCACACAACACCCACTTTAACTGCTGCCGATGCCTGTATTACAGAACACCAGTAATAAAGGGTAGCTTCAGATGTATATAGTGCTGGAGGCACATAACACCCACTTTAAATGCTGCAGATGCCTGTATTACAGAACACCAATAATAAAGGGTAGCTTCAGGTGTATATTGTGCTGGAGGCACACAACACCCACTTTAACTGCTGCAGATGCCTGTATTACAGAACACCAGCAATAAGGGGTATCTTCAGGTGTATACTGTGCTGGAGGCACACAACATCCACTTTAACTGCTGCAGATGCCTGTATTACAGAACACCAGTAATAAAGGGTAGCTTCAGGTGTATACTGTGCTGGAAGCACACAACACCCACTTTAACTGCTGCAGATGCCTGTATCACAGAACACCAGTAATAAAGGGTAGCTTCAGGTGTATATTATTCTGGAGGCACACAACACCCACTTTAACTGCTGCAGATGCTTGTATTACAGAACACCAGCAATAAGGGGTATCTTCAGGTGTATACTGTGCTGAAGGCACACAACACCTACTTTAACTGTTGCAGATGCCTGTATAACAGAACACCAGTAATAAAGGGTAGCTTCAGGTGTATACTGTGCTGGATGCACACAACACCCACTTTAACTGCTGCAGATGCCTGTATTACAGAACACCAGCAATAAGGGGTATCTTCAGGTGTATACTGTGCTGAAGGCACACAACACCCACTTTAACTGCTGCAGATGCCTGTATTACAGAACACCAGCAATAAAGTGTAGCTTCAGGTGTATACTGTGCTGGAAGCACACAACACCCACTTTAACTGCTGCAGATGCCTGTATCACAGAACACCAGCAATAAAGGGTAGCTTCAGGTGTATACTGTGCTGGAGGCACACACCGCCCACTTTAACTGCTGCAAATGCCTGTATTACAGAACACCAGCAATAAAGGGTAGCTTCAGGTGTATACTGTGCTGGAGGCACACAACACCCACTTTAACTGCTGCAGATGCCTGTATTACAGAACACCAGCAATAAAGGGTAGCTTCAGGTGTATACTGTGCTTGAAGCACACAACACCCACTTTAACTGCTGCAGATGCCTGTATCACAGAACACCAGCAATAAAGGGTAGCTTCAGGTGTATACTGTGCTGGAGGCACACAACACCCACTTTAACTGCTGCAGATGCCTGTATTACAGAACACCAGTAATAAAGGGTAGCTTCAGGTGTATACTGTGCTGGAGGCATGCAACACCCACTTTAACTGCTGCAGCTGCCTGTATTATAGAACACCAGTAATAAAGGGTAGCTTCAGGTGTATACTGTGCTGGAGGCACACAACTCCCACTTTAACAGCGCTAGGTTTGCAAGCCACAAAGACACTGTCCCTGCCTATCCTGCTCTTTCCCTGACCGCCACAACACACTACACAAGGCCGCCGCGCTGGCGGCCTTATATAGTGTGGGGCGTGTACTTAACCCCCCTGAGCTATAATTGGCCACAGGCATACTGCCTGTGGCCAATTATGGCTCTCCTCGCTGCTAGCGCTGTGATTGGCCAAACATGCGAGGTCACAGTGCATGCTTGGCCAATCATGAGCCAGCAATGCACTGCGATGGCGCAGTGCATTGTGGGCCATTCGTATCACACGAATTTGGCGCGAACCGCCCACAAAGTTCTGGGTTCGCCGAACAGGCGAACAGCCGATGTTCGATTCGAACATGAGTTCGAATCGAATACCGAGCTCATCCCTAGTAGCAGACCCACAACATAATAATAGTTTGCTGAAGAAGAGATTGTCACCTCATGTATCAAATAAATTACGTTTGCACTATTGAAGAAAAAGCCCCAAAAAAAAGCCCATTGGATAACCTAGGAGACAGCTAAAAGAAACACAAGCAGTAAATCAAAGGAAATCTTATTTCAGTTTAACTAAAAAATATATTTTTTTAAATGTTTATGAAAGATTTTCTGGCATATCAATGGCCCCCTACCCGCAAAGTACTCCATATATTTGATACAGACCTTGTGGGTGCTTTGGGGGGGTAAGCCTGGACGGCCAGCTTCAAACGCCGTCAGGGTTTGTTTGTCGAGGCAACATAGTTCATTGAAATCCTTAAATAGTTGTGGAGAATGCAGCATGCAAGGATTATATGGTTAAGTTTATATGTTGATTGCCTTAAGGAATAGGTGGAACCGGCTGGCCATTATCCCAAAAGCATTCTCAACCACTCTTCTGGCTCTGGCCAGCCGGTAGTTAAAAACCCTCTGGTCCGAGGTGAGGGTCCTCATCGGGAACGGGCGCATCAGGTGATCGCCCAGCCCAAACGCTTCATCAGAGACAAAGACAAAAGGGAGTACTTCCACATTCTCTTCAGCAGGTGGCAATCCCAAGCCACCATTCTGGAGCCGTGTGTAGAACTCTGTCTGGGCGATGACTCCACCATCCGACATCTGGCCATTCTTCCCCACGTCCACATAGAGAAACTTGTATGTCGGGGACACCACTGCCAACATCACAATACTATTAAATTATAATAGTATGCCCCCGAGTTGAGGGGTGGCACGATGTGGACAGTTGGGAAAGTCCCACCGATGGGCAAATTGGGAAGCCACAGTCTGCCATTCCTGTTGCGTTGAAGGAAACTGTGGAGTCAAACAAGAAAAAAGAACTTAGTAATTTTGCACAAAAACATTGCAAGCAGATTAGACACAAACATTCTTGGCCAACATCAGTATAACATTTATTTTAAGGAGTATTTAAAGACAAAATATAATGTCCACTTATCAGATTTATCAGATTCCTCACCCTCTCTGATGGCCCATTGTAAAAAATTGAGGGGGGGGGTATGTTTTGGACAGGTAACCCTCTCTACTTCATTGAGAGCTGAATGCATAAATAATGTGTTTTACTTTGGCTAGCCCCTCCTTACTTACACTATTGGCAGCCCACTGGACAGGTAAGAAGTGTCATAATACAAAAATATAAATACACACTGTACAAATTGAAGCACCTTTTTTACATTCTGCAATTACCTATCAAGATAATAGGAGAACAAAACTTTAAACCGTACCATTTGAAAGTATTCTGGCAGGCCCTTTCACTACATGCTTTGGGGAATTCATATAGAAATCTGACCACAAAAGAGGTAGGTATAGTGTGTATGGGTTTGGAAAAGTCAGCAGATAGAGGATTGGTATCGGTTGACTTAGCGGTTAGGGGAGGAGGGAGGGTTCCAAATGATTTTGGGACCCAAAAAAAAAGCCTCTGGCACTCTGCATGAAATTAAGGACACAGATAACATTTGTACACATTTTAGGGGGTGTTTAGGGTAAAGCACTACTATGGAGCTGACAAAATACATTGTTAAGTGACTAGGCTAAGTGTGTATGGGCCCAGGATAGCAGGTTAGTGAAGGCAAATATGCCTGAAGGACAAAAAAGGAACTTTAAAAAATTCAAGCATGCATGAGAACAAAGGGGACATTCACAGCATATTACAATCATGGTAATTAGGGAATGATGAAAGAAATACAATACATTAGCAAATATTAAATACATAGAATGTGATGTTAAAGGAGAAAACTTACCCTAATATAGTCTTTCTGCAGGACCTGAATCATGGCAGAACAGGTCTCTGGAATAATGATCCCCAGAGCCTGGGGGGAGATACTTGTCGAGAACATGATGTCCTGCAGACTTCTCCCTGTCGCCAAGTACCGCAAAGTGGTGATTAGCCTCTGCTCGGGAGTGATGGCTTGCCGCATGCAGGTGTCCTGCCTGCTAATATAAGGGTACAGAAAAGCCAAAAAACTGTGAAAAACGGGGTCCATCATCCAGAGATAATTCCTGAAATTAGGATTATTCTCACGGATCTCCTGCAACAAAGGCATATGAGAGAATTGGTCACGCTGGAGTAACCAATTCTTCGTCCATGAACTCCTCCCCGCCCTGTTCATGGACTGGGCTTGGGTCAAAGTAAGAACCCCAACACCAAGCCCCTGCACAGCATGAACTCTACGAAGAGTATGTACCCCCAACATGGCTTCAAAATGGTCGGCGGGTCAGAACGAACTAACATAACGCACTGAAAATCAGAAAGGCCTGAGAAGAGCGAGCTGAAAATCAGAAACGAGCGGACAAGAACGCACTGAAAATCAAATACGTACTATAATAATGCCCACTGAAAAACAAATGCGAACTGACTACATGCACTGAAAACCAGATACAAACCCACAAGCACAAACTGAAGAGTAGTAACTGAAAAGCACGAGACTGAAAAGCGCGAATTGTCTCTCACCAAACTTCTACTAACACAAGAGGTGTAGTGGTTAGCACTCTCACCTAGCAGTAAGAAGGGTCGCTGGTTCGAATCCCAACCACGACACTTCCTGCCTGGAGTTTGCATGTTCTCCCTGTGCCTGCGTGGGTTTCCTCCGGGTACTCCGGTTTCCTCCCACAATCCAAAGACATGCAGGTAGGTTAATTGGCTTCTGTCCAAAAATTGGCCCTAGTATAAATGGGGACCTTGGATTGTGGGCTCCTTGAGGGTAGGGACTGATGTGAGTGTGCAATGTACAGGGATGGGGACAATTGTAGACACTCGCTCAGGTTGAACTGGATGGACTGATGTCTTTATTCAACCTTACTAACTATGAAACTATGAATAAGATTAGCAGAAGGAGCCCAAAGGGTGGTGCACTGGCTTTTGAACTTCCCTTTTCTAATGCTGTCGTACGTGTTATACGTCACCGCGTTCTTGACATTTGGAATTTCCGACAAGATTTGTGTGACCGTGTGTATGCAAGACAAGTTTGAGCCAACATCCGTCGGGAAAAAAAAACACGGATTTTGTTTTCGGAATGTGCGATCTTGTGTATGCGGCATTGGAGTGAAGATAGAAGCATAAGATAGCATTGGGATATTATACCATTTGTGCCCATTGCGTTTTGTAGTATGTGGAAGACAGGAGTGGGTGATTGTACCCACTCCACTGCAGTACCTTGTGATTTAACAGCGTGCTTTAATTGTAGGTAGTAAAATAGCATGCTGGAGGGCAGTGCAAATTTAGATTGCAGGTCAGCGAAAGAGAGTAGTCTCCAGTGTTGGTCATCTTACTTTAAAAAAGTAATTAGTTAAGTTATTAATTACTTCTCCCAAAAAGTAATTGCGTTAGTAACTCAGTTACTACATTGGAAAAGTAATTAGTTATGCAGCAAAGTAACTGACTTTTTTTTTAATATTCTATACGTGTAACTAAGGGGTGGGTCTAGTATTACTGTAAGCAAGGGGCGCATTTATTATTATTGTTATATATCGTGTAACCAAGGGGCAGATCTGTTATAGTGTGTAAGCAAGGGGCGAATGTTAAATTAATGGGCATAGCTCGATATATAACAATAATAATAAATGCGCCCCTTGGTTACAGTAATACTAGACCCGCCCCTTATCCGGCGGGGGAACATTTTCGGCAGGACACCAGAATTACACTACTGCCATCTAGTGGCGGTAGATGTAATTGCGGTAACACCGCCCAAGTAATGGGAACTGCGTTACCATGAGGGGTAGAGTAATCAGTTAGATTACTCGTTACCCTCTAAAGTAACTTCGTTAAGTAACTCTGTTTATTTTAACTCAGTTACTTACACTGGTAGTCTCCCATTGTGAAAGACATGCCTGAGGAGAGTTATTCCCATGGGGCGCCACCTAGGTCCCTGTTGGAACTTAGCCAGTTCCTCATACGATTTATTCCTCCATAATCGGCTGTAAGCTGTGTACCGCGTTACTTCATGCAATTGTTTGACCTTATTCCACACCTTCTGAAGGAGTGTGTAAGTGGGCATTTGTTTGTTGGGCTGTTGGAACAGTCCGGCATGGACTCTGCCTCCGTGCCAGTGAGAAGGAGTTTGCCTGATGAACCAGCAGGCTTGGGAGCCATAGCTCCAATCAAGTACTGCAGCTGTGCAGCCAAATAGTATATCCAAGGGTTGGGGAGTGCCAAACCACCCCCATCCTTTGGATATTGTAATTGTTCCAGTTTGATCCTGAGGGGCTTGTTGTGCCTAATCTGAATAGGGAGTTGACCACTTGAAATTTTTTAAAAGGAATAACCACAGGTGTGTTGTGTGTTGTGAAGCAGGTATAGGAGTTGGGGCATAAGGATCATCTTAATAAGGTTTGTTTTCCCCTCAAAGACATTTTAAGTCGGTTCCATATATATATTTTTTTTTTCTGAAGCAAGTCAGTAAGGGGTATATATTTGGCTGTAGTAGTCAGTCAGCTTGGGTGAAACGTGGATACCTAAGTATTTAAAGGAAGTTACTATAGGGACAGGGCAGGGGAGCTCCACGTCCAACCCAGGTGCCCCATCCAGAAACATCAATGCGGATTTGGACCAATTGATGGTTAAGCCTGAGTATTGGCCAAAATCTGTTAGCAACTTTGCATGTGCCAATGATTCGTCCATGTCCTCCAGAAAGAGGAGCATGTAGTCGGCGTAAAGCATTCATTTCTCATACAGGTCACTATAGCAAAATCCCCTGATCTGTGCATGATTCTGCACCTGGGCAGCAAGAGGCTCAATGGCCAGTGCAAAGAGCAGGGGGGACAAGGGGCAGCCCTGTCTAGTCCCCCTGCCCAGTGCGAAGGCAGGAGACATCCTGTGTGACATGCGTATGGCAGCCCGTGGAGAGCTATACAGTAGCTTTGTCCACTTGATAAATCTAGGGCCAAATCCAAGTTTCGACAGTACAGCCCAGAGATAGTGCCAACTGTCGCACCTGATCCTCCACCCGCTCCTTACGAGGGCTGACGAGTATGGCCTCAATTTCTGCTATGAACGTGCCTCTAAGGCATGACTTAAAGGTATCCCATTACATTAACAGATTGGCGTATGATTGGTTATTCTCCAAAAAATCCCTCTATTTGTTTGACCACCCGCTCTGGTGAAGAAAAGAGTTTTAGCCAGAACGCGTTTAGTTTCCACGGGGCTCTCAGCAAGGAGACATCTGGACAGGTAAATAAATGTGCCACCACTGGGGAGTCGTCTAATATCCCCCTAGGAAAGTACTCCACCTTGGTAATCAAGTTAAGGATATGTGAGAAGCCTACACAGAGATCAATGCGGGAAAGAGAACCATGAGTTTTTGAGAAGCAGAATTGCTTAGTTGTGGGATATCTCAACCACCACACGTCCGTCCAACCTACCTCCGACAGCAGACAGCTTAAAATAGTGCCCCTGCCGCCCAAGGGAGGCTGGACCAGAGGGTGCCTGTCCAGCCTGGGATCCAAGTAACCGTTAAAGTCTCCCATGATCATGGTGGGGACTTCAGGCTTGTCAACCAGGTACGACAGGTATGCAATATCTTTCTAGAAAATGGGGGCGGGGGGATGTACACAAAGGCAATTATCACACATCTTCCCATGGGGTCCACCACAGAGTCTAATTCCTGGTAAGCCAAGGACTTATGGACCAATACACTCACTCCACGAGAGTATGCAGAGTACGTGGCGTGGTAAGCCTTGCCCACCCAGGAATATTGTAAAAATGTCACTGCGTCTTTCGTGAGGTGGGTTTCCTGTAGGCCAATTAAAGAGCCTATTATGGCCGGAAGGCACACCCTGAAAGTTCCACGACATTATTAAAGTTTTAGCCATATTAAACACAATAGGTTAGTGCAACGCTGGTGTGCAAAGTTCCAGATCAACTGCCTGAGTGCGACTGTGTCTGCGGTCATTTTCTCCAGGAGACAAATGGTTAAATACTGAAAAAAATAATTTTCAGGTCAAAAGAATATTGAAGTTTTGGTTTCAAAACAGAGCGCAACTGCGCAACTAGAGTGGTTATAGGAAATAGCACATAACCTGGCCACGAGCTGCCGTCGCCCTCTTGGTTGAAGCATTATAGGGAGTGTTATATATGGATGCACATGGTAATAAGTTGAATATTGGTGTTTATTACAGACTTCCCAATGTTAATGAGGAGGTAGAAACTCATACCCTTTCACAGATGGAAACAATTAAGGCATGGGCTGGGACAACAGTGTCAATTGAGATGTTAACTACCCTGACATTGACTGGTGCTATAACACTGCTTGTATATTGAAAGAGTGGAAATGTATAAACTTATTATAGAATCATATAACGGGACAAATTTATAGCAGCCCCAACTAGATTTGATACTCTACTGGACCTGTAAATCACAAACAATGGGGAGATCATTTATAAATATTTCACATTAAAGAGGTTGTAAACCTCCAAAAAAAAAAAACCTGCAAGACAAAGACATAATGAGCTAGTATGCATCGCATACTAGCTCATTATGAAATATTTACATTAGAACGATGCCCTGAATCGGCGCCGGCGCACCGCTGACAGGGCCAACATCTTTTCTAGAGTTACTTCCGGGTTTGTGGGCTCCGGCGCTGTGATTGGCCAGAGCCACGATGATGTCACTTCCACACATTAGCGGTCCGCCGGTCACGGAACAGGCTCTGAAGAAACGGCACGAGGTAGTGGTAGCGTATATAGTGAATATCTCCTAAACGGTGCAAGTTTAGGAGATATTTACAGTACCTACTGTGATGGGAGTCACTTTGGGCTGGGGGCTTGTGGAACCCAGCTTCTCTTGAAGAGCTGTGGAAACTCCTTGTCCAGCTCCCCCAGCCCATCCTATGTGTAAGTTACCCTGTGTCTATTAGGGACACAGGGTGACCGAGAACCCCAGTCTTATCTCAAGAATATTTGAAGATAAAGTCCCCCTTTCATAAGAGACCATTGCTAGATGGTTTGAGGTGGGGTGGAGGTTGCTATGTGTTAAGTGCCTGTATCTCATTGTTCGATTGTGTCTGTCTGCCTTGGGAGAAAAGTATTATGGAATGTATATGTGTGTCATTATGCAAAGTAGGGGGGGGTTGTCCCCTGAGTGTAGATCAGTGCGACTTTTGTTCAAATAAACAGTTCATGTTCCAGCTTTGCAGCCAAACAAGTCCTGCCTAGTTCATGGTTGTAATATCTATATTCAGACTGGAGGTAGCGGTATATGGCAGAAGCACTCAAGTGGAGTGTGAGAAGCGATTCCGTTACACCTACAGGTAAGCCTTATTATAGGCTTACCTGTAGGTACAATTAAAGAGGAATAATTTACTTCCTTTTTAAGGCCCCTTTCATGCAAGTCAGATCCGTTTTTGCTGATCCCCTGCTGGCTGATTAGAGCAGATGGATGACAGGTCTGTGCCCGCTCCACTTATGCAGAGCAGATACGGACAAAGCCCTGCTCTTTGGGCAGCCAGATGTAAACTGACCAGCTGTCTGTTTACACCTGGCTACCCTCTTATCCGATCCGGCCAGCAGGAGGGAAACAGATCCCTTTCCGTTTTTAGGGTTTGTTTGTTTTTTTGCCGTATTGGAATGGACCCAGAAGTTTTTTTACAATTAGCCCCCGAAAGAGAAGAATAAAGGGTTCAATCAGGTTTGGCTGAAATTCAAAAAATCTAAATCAAAAATGTTTCTATAATGAAACAAGAGCAAAATGGCAATGGAGACCTCAAATTATATATACTCTTCCCACTTCACTGGATCACATCTGCATAAATGAACATTAGGGGAAAATAACCCCTTAACATCAAAAATATACACTCTACAAATCTACACTAGTAGATGTGACAGGTGTCACGGATCCCCTTGCTCAATATGAGTCTGTCTGCCATAAAAGCTTCCTTTGTCCGGTACCAGCATGATCCAAGATCCCTTAGTCCACGCAGTCACTTGTCGAAGCACCAGTGTTGGATGGGCAAAAGGATCTTGGATCGTGCTGGTACTGGATAAAGGAAGCTTTTACGGCAGACAGACTCATCTTGAGTACGGGGTCCGTGACATTGGTGGCAGCGGTGGGATATCTCAAGTGAAAGAGCCCCTTCATTCTTTCAACACAAACCACACATCTAAGACCCTGGATAACAGGGGGTAACACGAAATGCTGAGTCCAGTGTGGCTGTATGGTAAGTCTGATTAGTGCAGATCAGACTGGGGTTCTTGGTTGCTCTGTCTCCCTAATAGACACAGGGTGAATTACACATAGGTGGGGCCAGGGGAGCTGGACAAGGAGTTTCCAGAGCTCTCTAAGGTAAGCTGGGTTCCACAAACCCCCCCCCCCCCTGCCCAAAGTGACTCCCGTCACAACAAGTATTATCAAAGCAACGTGTTTCCTGGATTTGAGGCAGTCCGCTTCATCAGGAGATCATGTGTAGGTTGGCTCCTACAATGGTGAAACCAGGGATCTCAATTCCCAATAGAGGTGCTCGGGGGGGGCGGTTCCAACACTTCAGCACTCCAGCACCCAGTGCATCATGTGGGCCATCTCAGGTATGTGGACTTTATTATTTATTCCATTAAAACAGGAGTGCCCAACCAGTGGCCCGGGGGCCAGATGTGGCCCGCAAAGCCCTCTGATGTGGCCCGCGACCTCTTGCTCTGGGATGGCAGGTTGGCAAGCCCAGATTGCTGGTTGCCGACCCGCCATCCCAGAGCACCAGTGTTGTGATTGAAGCCGACGGTAGAGGAAGCAAGTGCCTGCAGAGCAGAGCCGCATAAGCCAATGCTTCCTGTATAGCGCCGGCTCCTGTCATAGGTGGAGTGATACCAAATGGCTCTACCTGGGACAGCAGCAGCTGACGATAACTGAATGGAACTCACTAAATTAACAGTGTATGTAAGGGCATATCTGTTCTGCAGTGGTTACTGGGCTGCTTTCAAACTGTTCCACAGGTGCACCTGCGGGTTACCTGCATTGAGCCATAGACTTCTGGTTTTACCTGCGGGATGGGGCGCTTTGAGAAAGTGCACCAAACCTGCAGGATACAATAGAATTGTATGGCAAAGTGCAGCTAACCCACAGGGAAATCACAGGTGAACTGTCCTGCACCTGCGGCGTGGGTAGACCACAAACCATCAGTGTAAAAGCTGCCGTAGGCCCCTTTTACACGATCGGTCCAACCCAATCGGACCCTCTATTCACCTCTATGGAGTGGCAGATTAAAACAGACTTGTGTTCTTTAACACCCGCTTATCTCAGATCCGATCTGCTAAAAAAACAAAAGTGGATCCGTCCCCTTTCATCTGATCAGATCAGAGGACCCATAGAGTAGAGTGGGCTGTGTCTGTGTCCACTCTGCATATGCAGAGTGGACACGGACCTGTCATCTGCCCACTCCGCTCATTGTGGCCCGCAACTGGTTACTAAGTCGCTTAAGTGGCCCTCGCTCTTCAAAAGGTTGGGCACCCCTGCATTAAAAGGATATTTGCAAAAATCTTGTCAACTATTTTCAAGCCGGAGCTAATTACCATGGCACAAGCGTGGCCACCTGTTAGAATGTAGACCCTTTAAAACATAATGGGGAAGATTTACTAAAACCGTGGCAGCTGTGCATGGTAGCCAATCTTCTTCTAACTTCACCTTGTTTATCTTGTTCAATTAAGCTTTGACAATAAGCCTAGGTTCACATTTGGAGCGATTTCGCATGCTTTTTGACATGTCAAATTGCATGCCAAATTGGTGGCTATTGCCGGAAATGGCACCATCCAAAACGGTGCGGTGCCGCACCGATTCCCAAAAGTAGTTCCTGTACTACTTTTGACGACTTCAGAGGGGCGATTTGTAAAGACATAGGTGCAGGAACCCGCACAGATGTCTGTCAAATCTCCCCCTAAGTCGGACTGCATTTCTGGGTTGGAAGCTGATTGGTTCCTATGCAGAACTGCACCATATTTTGCACACTCCAGTTTAAGTAAATCTCCCCTAATGTCATGGTTCTGTGTATACAAAGGAAAGTGGTGGAGCTAATGTACAAAATGAGGATGGAATAAACAAAATTACTGGAACAGTACAGAAACCATTAGGGCCATTCAGATATGTGTGTTGGAATAGTGTCAAAGGATATGTCCTAGCGCTGTGCGTTGTCACACAATGGCAGCAGTGGACAACGCAAACGCACAGCATATATTTAAATGAAAGTTTTCATGCATGCAGTTCAGTTTTAAAGTGCGATTTGTAAAAGGAGATATCTTGCAGCACATAGCGGTTTTGTTCGCTAATGTAGAATATTGGCATGATCATTTTCCATCCTCCTTTTGGCTCTTGAAAATAATTAATATAGAATCATAGTTACACAGCTGTCAGAAATCCCATTTTGCCTATACACAGTATGAAGACTTACACAATTTGTAGAAATTACTAGCATCTCTTTTTTATCCAATAACTTTTCAGATTCTTGGGGGGATGGGGGTTGTGGTATTTTCGCAAATGTGTTTAAGTTAAGTTAAGTTTTACTTGTGATAAAATTTGTGGAAAACTTTTGTGTGTTTTCATCCATTTTGTTTGATCCCCATGGTGGTGAGACTGAGCAGGCCAGATTAGACTGTTTGTTTATTGCCTGCCCTTGTTCTTTTGTTTCAAGGTTGTTTTTGGCCATCTGGAGTGTTCTGGGTTGGACCCAAGGCCTCCTTTCAGTTAGAGGTCTAGTCAGTGGCTCCCGCTGCTGTGTCTGAGCCAATAAGAAGGTAGAGACCTGGGAGAGGCTCTCGTGCACATCGCTGGATCACAGTCGGCTCGGGTAAGTTGGGGGTGCTGGGGGGAACTACACACTGAAAGGTTGTTTACTTTCATGCATAGAATGCATGAAGGTAAAAAATATTTACCCTTTACAGCCACTTTAAGCCTTGGGATTAAAAAAAAAGCTTGGACATCCACCTCTAGGAGATGACAATAGATAGGAACACTGCTCTGCAGTGAAATATTTTGCCTGACATTTGGATGCTCCTACATTTAGATCTATTGCACACCGCCTGGTCTATTGTAAACAATGATGGCTGGGTGGGACCGCTTTCGTTCTGGGAGGACATCATGTGACGTCCTTCCAATCTTGCCACACATGTCCCTCGGACACAGTGCATTACTGATCACAGCAAAGAGAGAATGACTTAGTCTCTCACTGTCTGAGGAAAGGAAAGCCAATAGGCTTTGTCGCTCCCACTCCAAATCCATTACCCAGCTCCACCTGCAGCCGCGGCCTTCTCCCGAACATACAGACTGCTTTGGGGCAGCGTGGGCATCAGGGGCAGCTGTTTTGGGCCCCAAAACAATGACTGGGCCCAGGGCAGCTGCCCTATTTGCCATGCGTTAAAGACGGCCCGGTTTATATAACATGTGCAGTTTACGCGTCGCTTTACAACATAAGGGCATACAGTACAATTACAATACAGTTTTATACTGTAGGAATCAGAGCCCAGCCCTGTTGGAGCTTAAATCTAAGAGGGAGGATCAAGAGTAGGGATAAGCCCGGGTTTCAATTCAAACCCATGTTCGAATCGAACATCGGCCGTTCGTCGAAACCAGAACTTTGTGGGCCGTTCGCATCAAATTCGAGTGATACGAATGGCCCACAATGCACTGCGCCAGTCGCAGTGCATTGCTGGCTGATGATTGGCCAAGCATGCACTGTGACCCAGCATGCTTGGCCAATCACAGCGCCGGCAGCGAGGAGAACCATAATTGGCCACAGGCAGGATGCCTGTGGCCAATTATAGCTCAGGGGGTAAACACGCCCCACACTATATAAGGCCACCAGTGCGGCGGCCTTGTGTAGTGTTTTGCGGCGTTCATAGAGAGAAGGATAGGCAGGGACAGTGTCAGTTGTGCTTTATACTTCTTTAGATAGTGCTGTTACAGTGAGTGTAGTGTTCAGGGAGAGAGTAGGATAGGCAGGGACAGTGTCAGCTTTGCTTTGCTTCCTAACCTAGCGCTGTTACAGTGGGTGTAGTGTGCCTCCTGCACACTGCACAGCATACACCTGAATCTACCCCCTCATTGCTGGTGTTGTGTAGTTGATTTGTGCAACACAGGCATCTGCCTAATATTCAGTCAGTGTAGTGTGCCTCCTGCACAGCATACACTTGAATTTAAATAGCACTGATTGCTGTATAAATGACAATGGTCCCAAAAATGTGTCAAAAATGTCTGATGTGTCCACCATAATGTCGCAGTCACAATAAAAATCGCTGATCGCCGCCATTACTAGTAAAAAAAAAATTATTAATAAAAATGCTATAAAACTATCCCCTATTTTGTAAACGCTATAACTTTTGCGCAACGCAATCAATAATCTCTAATTGCAATTTTTTTTACCAAAAATATGTAGAAGAATACGTATCATCCTAAACTGAGGAAAACACATTTTTTTTATATATTTTTTGGGGATATTTATTATAGCAAAAAGTAAAAAATATTGAATTTTTTTCAAAATTGTCGCTCTATTTTTGTTTATAGCGCAAAAAATAAAAACCGCAGAGGTGATCAAATACCACCAAAAGAACGCTCTATTTGTGGGGAAAAAAGGACGCCAATTTTGTTTGAGAGCCACGTCGCATGACTCGCAAAAAGGGGCCTGGTCCTTTGGCTGCAAATTGGTCCGGGGCTTAAGTGGCTTTTTTTTTCCTTTACAAATGTAATTTTGTGCAGGGACAGTTCTAAACATGGGAAACAAATGCCACTTCACAGGCATACTTTAGACACCCCCCAGGTACGATATTTAAAGGAATATTTCACTTTTTTTTTTTCACTTTATGCATCATTAAAATGACTGCTCCAGAAAAAACTTCACTTTTTAAAACTTCTTTATGCATTGATACATATCCCCAAACCCTTTTTTAGGACAATAACATGCATATTGGCCGTTATAAATAGCACTTTCGATTTTGAACGTTCGTGTCTTGGGCTAGCCAGCCCTGAGACTCGGAAATGGATGAATCCGCACCCCAGGCCATGAGGGCCCCTGAGGGCTGGTCAGGAGGACCTGGACCAAACAGACAGAAAGATCTTCTGGACCAGAACCCAGAAGCACGTGATCTCAGTCCCTTAAGTACCCTCTCCCAGGATGCACAGCGAGACAACCCACTCACTGATTGGTTCCGAGAAAGATTGGCACTCAATGCAACCAACTGGAATGCGTTCCTATGCTTGCCAGAGGTGACACCGACACCTATGGCCAAGCAGAACACACTGCAATCCAGCCAAACTGGTACTGAGACCAGAATTTAGAACAATTAACCCTAAAACCCAACTGTGGTTTCAGGAACTTTAAATTTACAAAAACATAGCGTGTGCTCATTTGGAGCCCAGCGCTACATAAGAAAAAAAATTTAAAATGTTAAACGCGCCCTGTCCCGCCGAGCTCGCGTGCAGAAGCAAACGCCTACCTATTGTAATTAATAGTGTTCGAACGTTCGTGTGAACTTTTGGTCCGTTCGCAGGTTCTGGTGCGAACCGAACCCGGGGGTGTTCGGCTCATCCCTAATCAAGAGATACAAAAGTTAATAACTGTGTGGGATGGGCTGGTGGAGAAAATAAAATACAGTTAGGTGGGGGCAGGATAGGCCTCTCTGAAGAGATGAGTTTTCAGGGATCGTCTGAAAGTGGAGTAGAAGATAGTCGGACAGATTGGGGTAGGGAGTTCCAGCTGATGGGAGAGGCTCTGGAGAAGTCCTGGAGGTGAGCATGGGATGAGGTGACAAGTGAGCTAGAGAGCAGGAGGTCTTGGGAGGAACTAAGAGAACGATTTGATTGATATTCTGAGACTAAGTCAGTGATGCAGTTGGGGGCAGAGCTGTGGATGGCTTTGTAACTAACTATTGTTAGTATTTTGAATTTAAAATGTTGGGTGAGCGGAAGCCAGTGGACAGAGAGGGGTGGGGGACACTGAACGGTTGGTAAGGTGGATGAGTCTAGCGGCATCATTCATGATGAACTGAATGGGGGGTGGGGGGATAGCCAGTGTAAGGGTAAGCCAATGAGGAGAATATGACAAAATATATCCACCAATAAAACAACTGTTGGTGAAAGAAACAAATTTGCTGGTAATAACAATAATAGTGTCAGTGGTGAAGGCCGTTAAAATAGTTTATATGTTTTTTATGTTTAATAGTTTATATGTTTACTAGTTTATATGTGGCATCTGTAAAAGCTTTGTTGTATACATTTGTTTTCTTAGTCTCTTTCTTACAATCTTATTTTCTCCCTGTGTTCTGTAGGGTCCATTATGGCAGAGTCAGTGGTCATGTTGAATTTCTACCCAAGTTTTCCAGCTGGACAGGAGCAGTCCAATTGCGGCGAGTTTATTTTCCTTGTGGACCTGTCTGGGAGTATGCAATGTTCAATGAATTTTGAGCCAAATGCCCCTCAGCGGATTGATAGTGCCAGGGTCAGTAAATTGCCCAAATTGACCATCTAAGACAGATAGAATGAAACAGTTTTTCAGGATACTTGTAAATACTAAACCGTTGTACGTTTATGGAAAAGCCACTTGGCATCAGGCAGGCCATGGGTTGTCCCTTATGTAAGGGCCTTTAGTGCTCAACATTTCTTATGTTGCTTTGTGCAATTTAGCACCTCTAGTGCCGCTAATTCTAGAACCAACGCAAGACATTAACCACTTAAGGGCCTAGCCTCTTTCTGAGATTTGTTGTTTATAAGTTAACCACTTCCGAACCGCCGCACGCCGATATACGTCCTTACTTTGAGGAGGAATATCGTTGTTATGGCAGCAGCTAGCTGCCATAAACCGGTATCCTCTTGTTTTCGTTCTGCTACAAGATAAAAGTGGTCTCTGTGGCACATTCTCCGCAAGTTCACTTTTATCGGTCGGTGGGAGAGGGGCCCTACCGTCGCACTTTGGTGCCCTCTGCCACTTACCGGAGCCGTCTGCAGCGGCTGAGGCGATTGGGCCCTCTCTCTGGCTGGGCATGGAGACAAGTGAGGGGAAGATGGCCCCCACCCGTCTCTATGACATTGCAGGGTGGAAGCGACGTCAAAACGTCACTTTCCCCCATAGCTCTTAAAGGGCCATTTTTTTAAATTATTTTTTTAAATGACAATTTATTATAATTTTTTATTGCATTTTAGTGTAAATATGAGATCTGAGGTCTTTTTGACCCCAGATCTCATATTTAAGAGGTGCTGTTGTTCTTTTTTTCTATTACAAGGGATGTTTACATTCTTTGTAATAGAAATAAAAGTGACACAATTTTTTTATTTTTTTTTTAAAGAACAGTGTAAAAATTAAAAATACAAAAGGTAAAATAAATAAGTGTAGCACTAACCCCCGAAGGAGCTGCTGTTTTTTTTTGGGCTTACCGTTACCTTCTTGACCTCGTATGCGTCTAGGGGTTTCCCGAGGTAGATGGCCCAAGGAACTGCAGAGACTGACACTGGATCCACTTTAGGGATTTTTATTTGCAAAACGTCAGACAAAAACACAGTCTCTCAATGAAGGAATAGAGGGTATAGGTAGGAAGTTCAGGTACTCTTGAAACTGCTTGTAACTGAGTGTCTCTCACTATAAATTCCAGGGAATAGCCATTTGCAACTGGATACTGCAGCTATCGGATAAATCCCCTCTCAGCAGATTTAGCAGTCGACAGGTGATTCAAATAAAGCAAAGTCTCTGCCACAGACTTGGTTGTAACACTTGTAGGTGAAAAGTCTCTGCCACAGACTTGGTTGTAACTGAAGGATAAATGAGCTTAGAGAACCCTCATAAGGTACCCGAATCTTGCAGCCAGTCCGGCTATACCGTACAAGTGTGGATTCACCTGGTGTCCTTCCAACTTAGCTTCCAGGCTCTTACCGAGCAGCCAGCCTTGTGCGTGGCCCTCTTCTGAAGAGTCCTTCCCTGGTTGCGTTCTCAGTTGCTGGGCCTCTCCAAAACTGAGACGGCACCGGACCACCTTGGAATCCTCCTTCCAGTTACTGTGCCTCGGGCTAGCCAGCCCTGAGACTCGGAAATGGATGAATCCGCACCCCAGGCCATGAGGGCCCCTGAGGGCTGGTCAGGAGGACCTGGACCAAACAGACAGAAAGATCTTCTGGACCAGAACCCAGAAGCACGTGATCTCAGTCCCTTAAGTACCCTCTCCCAGGATGCACAGCGAGACAACCCACTCACTGATTGGTTCCGAGAAAGATTGGCACTCAATGCAACCAACTGGAATGCGTTCCTATGCTTGCCAGAGGTGACACCGACACCTATGGCCAAGCAGAACACACTGCAATCCAGCCAAACTGGTACTGAGACCAGAATTTAGAACAATTAACCCTAAAACCCAACTGTGGTTTCAGGAACTTTAAATTTACAAAAACATAGCGTGTGCTCATTTGGAGCCCAGCGCTACATAAGAAAAAAAAATTAAAATGTTAAACGCGCCCTGTCCCGCCGAGCTCGCGTGCAGAAGCAAACGCCTACCTGAGAAGCGCCTGCATATGAAAACGGTGTTCAGACCACACATGTGAGGTATCGCCATGATCGGTAGAGCAAGAGCAATAATTCTAGCCCTAGACCTCCTCTGTAATTCAAAACATGCAACCTGTAGAAATTTTTTAATACGTCGCCTATGGAGATTTTTAAGGGTAAAAGTTTGTCACCATTGCATGAGCGGGCACAATTTTGAAGCGTTTTTTATTTTTTATTTTTACAATGTTCTTTTAAAAAAAAAAATTGTGTCACTTTTATTCCTATTACAAGGAATGAAAACATCCATTGTACCTCTTAAATATGAGATCTGGGGTCAAAAAGACCTCAGATCTTATATTTACACTAAAATGCAATAAAAAAAAAAAAAAAGAAATGGCCCTTTAAGAGCTATGGGCGGAAGTGACGTTTTGACGTCGCTTCCACCCAGAAATAATATGGAGACGAGTGGGGGCCATCTTCCCCTCACTTGTCTCCATACCAAGCCAGGAGAAGGATCCGATCGCCTCCGCCGCTACCAACGGCTCCGGTAAGCGGCGGAGGGCACCGGAGCGTGGCAGGAGTGGGGGCCCTCTACCGCCGCCGATAAAAGTGATCTTGCGGCGAATCCACCGCAGAGACCACTTTTATCTGAAAGCGGACCACCCGCTAAAGAAGAGGATACTAGGGTTATGGCAGCTAGCTGCTGCCATAACAGCGATATTACTCTTCAAAGTACCAACGTAAAACTGCGGCGGGCAGTCCGTAAGTGGTTAAAGTGATACTAAAGAAGTCTTTTTTTTTTGCTGTTAAAAATAACAAACATGTTATACTTACCTGCTCTGTGCAGTGGTTTTGCACAGAGCTGCCCAGATCCTCCTCTTTTCGGGTACCTCTTCAGCACTCCTGGCCCCTCCTTCCTGTTGGGTGCCCCCACAGCAAGCAGCTTGCTATGGGGCACCCAAGCCGCAGCTCTGTGAGTCCATTTAGACACGGAGCCGGAGCCCAGCCCCACCCCCCTCTCTCCTCATTGGCTCACTGACTTTGACAGCAGCGGGAGCCAATGGCGTTTCGCTGCTGCCTCAGCCAATGAGAAGGGAGAGTCCTGGACAGCCAAGTCTCTCGTGCAACTTCGCTGGATCATGATGGGGCTCAGGTAAGTATTAGGGGGGGGGGGCTGCTACACACAGAAGGCTTTTTATCTTAATGAATAGAATGCATTAAGATAAAAAACCTTCTGCCTTTACAAGAGCCTCCCTCAGGATGAACCACAATGCTGAAGCCGCAAAAGTAAGCATAGGCCTCACAGTGCATCAGAGGCGCTGAAGGCAAAAGGTGCCGATCTTGGCACTGGTCAGGTGCCTATGTGGCAGGACATGGTCTACCGGATGTTAGGTGACTTATCTTTTAATAAACATACAATTGTCCTTTAATCTAACTTGCTTTACCTGTGATTGTATCTATTTCTCAGTCTTTAATCTTCTAATAACTGAAAGATAAAATGTCTACGATTGTTAGATTATGATGTATGATTGCATCCCCTGATGCTCCTGTTCACTGTTTACTTTCTGCATGTGAGCTGACAAGTAGCTCAAACTGCTTCATTTGCAATTCTATCGTTAGCCCTCCTGATCATCAAATAAGGGAACTTTATTTACTTAAAGTGGTTGTAAAGGCACAAGGTTTCTTACCTTCATGCCTTCTAAGCATGAAGGAAAAAAAAACTTCTGTGTGCTTACCTGAGCCCCCTCTCAATCCAGCGATGTCCACGGGAGCTTTACCTCTCTGGGGACTTGCACTCCTGATTGGCTTTTGGCAGCAGTGGGAGCCATTGGCTCCCCCTGCTGTCAATCACAGCCAGTGAGCCAATCAGGAGACTGGGGGGTGGGGCCAGGCCGTGTGTGGATGGACACACAGAGCCGTGGCTCGGAAGCGCGCCTGCTTGGGTGCCCCCAGAGCAAGCTGCTTTATATGTGGGCACCTGGCAGAAGGGAGGGGCCAGGAGCGCTGGCGTGAGACTCGAGTAGAGGAGGATCTGAGCTGTTCTTTACAAAACTGCTGCACAGAGCAGATAAGTATAATATGTTTGTTATTTTAGAAAAAAAAAAAACAAGACTTTAATATCGCTTTAAGTGTGATGTTTAGAGAAGTTAGTCAAACCTGGGATTGATTTCTTACAGTATAAAATAAGGTGAACCTGTGTGAATTTAAGGCATCCAGTCATAGAAACAGCAATTATCTGTGTTTAAATAGAAAACTGGAGGGCACAGGGATTTCCATAACCTCAGTTCCCATTAAAATAAATATGGTTCTGATCAGAGCAGACAGGGAGGGAGAAGCAGTCCTCCAACGCATTAAGCTGTGAGTGTAAATTTCAGCCTAAGTTATTGACCTTTACAATAAGTCCGGTGCATACGAACAAGTTCCATTCCTAGAGCACGTTCGTGAGTCCAATTTGGTTGTAAGTCCAACAAAGTTAGCCTAGGTACCCAGCTGACACAATCGGCCCAATAAATTGCTGTAATAGGTTTATTATAACACATTTCACACAAATAATACATGGAAAAAAAGGTTAATAAAGATACAGTAGTGTATACAGTAAAGTACACAGAGGCACAACCACTGGCAGAGGATGCATGCATGTTCATATCTTTGAAAGTTTGCAACTTGAAGGTTCATATGTAGGGGACTAACTATATAATATAGGGCTATAAACAATAGGCCTTTTTCCAGGAAAGTGGGTAAGGAAAACCTGTCTCTGTCAACCTGACCATTAATCTAAATAGCTGGGTCAAAACCCGACCCATGTAGCATATCACTGCATATTTTTTGCCCCAAAAAAGTACTGTATGTTCGATATAAAGAAATTGTATATACTTCTAGTTACATAAAATTATATATTTCTTTCCTTTCCAGTGACCCCATTTATTATCTTTTCTCTGCAGGAGACACTGGTTCTTCTATTGAAGAGTTTACCTCTTGGATGTTACTTTAATATTTATGGCTTTAGTGCCCATTTTGAGGCTTTCTTCAAGTGAGTATAAAGATTGGGCAGTCTAAAGGCCCATAAACACGATCAGACTTTTTGACAACAACGGCCAACGGACCTGTTTTATCGGACAGTCCGTTTGTGTGTATGCTCCATCGGACAATTGTTTTTGGTTTTTCAACAGACAAATGTTCGCTGTGCATGCTCTCAAACTTTCCGGCAACAAATGTCCGATGGAGGATAATCCAAAGTACAAACACGCATGCTCAGAATGAATGCTAAAGACAACAATAGCAGAAGTTGCCCAAATGGTGGCGGTAAAGAGCTGAAAAACCACGTAGTTTGGTGAAAGTTGGCTGAAAATGTTCTGCCGTGTGTATGCAGAACAAGTTCACGACCAACGCCCTTCGGACCAAAATCCACTGAAAAGTCTGATGGAAGTACGATCGTGTGTATGAGGCTTTAGTGAAGCAGTTTTATTCTGAGGTTTGAATCTGTGATTAACCTTATTACAGTATGGGCTCTTGCATATGACTGGTGTGTGGCTGTTGGGAACATATCAGCTCTGTGATAATCTCGAACTGCTGTGTAGACAGTTTGCTGAAGTTTTCTTGTCTCAACTCCTGTTTGAGTCTCCTGTCCATCAACATGAGGAGGGCCCTTTGTCTAAAATGTTGGGATGCGGAATGAGCATACAAAAGCATCTGATTCACATACCCTTTGAGTGACAATGTCTTTTTTTTGAGTTGCCCTGAAGGCCATCATCAACCACTTGGAGCAGGAGTACCCTCTATCCCAGCAGAAAAAGCCTAGGGCTCAGCCGGGGAAGGCTCATATTTTCCACAGAAGAAAAGTTCCTTTTGTTAATCTCAGGTCTCCACCTCCAAAGCCAACTCTAAACCTGGATCCCAGACCATTTGCAAAATCTGTACATTTAAGTCCTCTGAACCCTACAACTTCTTCAGCTTGGGGGGGCAAACCCCCTTTCCAAAGTGGGTGACATCTGCTAGCCTTTGTGGACATTTGGATAGCCAGATAGCATCCCAGATTTGGATAGCATCTCAAATGCTTGGGTGTTGGAGGGGTTTCCATGGGCTACAAGCTAGATTTTCACTCTCGGCTCCTTCCCAGATTCATGTCTTCCAACCTACCCGTGTCACCCCACAGATTAGCAGATCTCCTTGGAGCTCCTAGAGATCTTCTGGAGCAGGGGTTCATTGCTCCAATGCCTGTGGCAGAACAGTTTCAGCGGTTCTACTAATTTCATCTTGGATGTCAAGCAATAAATGCCATCATTCATTTTTAAAAATTCTGTATTGAATCCACCAGGTATGTCATAGCATCCCGCATTCAGGGAGATCCTCTGGCCTCTGTGGTCATCAAGGTCCTTGACCTTGCTGTGGATCCCAAAAACTTTCTGATTGTTGTTCTGTCTTTCAGTATATCTTGTGTTCCTCAAGTTTTCAGATGCTAGCTCCTGTGCTAGCCTTGCTGCAGAGCATATATATATATATATATATATATATATATATATATTTGGATGATATTCTTTTGGAGGCACAGTTGGTGCAAGTTCCGTTTGACAATTTAGTGCTAGCCATCTAAATCTTGTAGACATTCAACTAGGTCCTAAACTTTCAGAAGTCCACATTTGAATCGACTCATTGCTTGGAATAGTTTTTCCTCTCCAGAAGAAACGTTAAGCTCTCTATTACCAGACTCAGAATCTTCAGTCCAGGGGTCGCTCAACTCCATTTCTGCATGAGAGTTCTTGTGCTGTATGTAGCCTCCTTTGAAGCAGCCTCATTTGCCCAGTTGCACTCCAGAACCCTACAATGCAACACCCTGTCATTGTGGACAGACAGATTTATTTGCCACCAAAGATTGGGTTGTCTCTGGCCTAGTAAGAAGGAATCCCCCCAAGAAAGGGTTTGTGGGGTTTTTAGGCAGCGGGTGAAAAGGAATGTATGATACAGAATGTTGTCTAAATATATAAATGTTTATTAAAAATGTCACCGAAGTGGCATAGTGGGTATGAGACATAGGTCCCAAATGGGAATAATAAAACAAAGCAGGGCAAATATAGAAATACACAAATAGACAAAAAAACTTTTACAGCGGAGTATTAAAACACAGCCAACATATGTTGATGTAAAAGTGAAACTGACGCGTTTCGACCTGTATTAGTATAGGTCTTCTTCAAAGGTAATATGTCTATTGAGAGAAAAGAGGGTAGAAAAACAGCAAGTATATTACAACAATATTAATGTTTCATATAGTAGGCTCTATGTAATTTAGAATAGAGACATATGCGGTATTATAAAATATATTTACTCAATTGTGTATATTTCTAATAAGATTTATTTCTCATGTGGGACTTCCCTGAAGAGATTTTCTGTCCCCCGGGTGGCACTCGCAAGACCACCCTGCAGCATATGCGGGCCGGGCCAGGGGGGAGTATTCCAAAGAAACATGTCTTACGGGTGGTCACATCCGACAAGTTGACCTCCCACAGAATAGACGCTTGGGCCGGTGGCTGGGAGCGGCGGGGGGGGGAGAGGGGGGAAAGGGCCTCTCAAAAGGCACACCTGTCATGAAGGGACAACAATAAAAAATTGGTTATCAGTCTACCAATTAAGGTACTTCTTATAAATATTGTGGTTTTAAGTTTTTATATGTTCATATGCTTTAAAAGGAAGGTTATTAGACGTTTAAAGAATTTTTATAATTTTTAATCAGAGAGCAGAACGAGCAAGTGCATGTCTCAAAGGTCCCTATAAGGTAACAACTTCGGTGAATGGGAAAGAGTGAAGAGCGAGGAGTGGAAAGGGGGAATAATGAAGGGTAAAGATAAAGTCGGGAGGGGAAGAGGGGCAGCTCAAAAGCAGGGGAACAAACAGTGGGAAAAAGGAGGGGAAGGGGAAGAGGGGGTGGGACCTGGCAAGGGGATGCGGGTAAACATGCAAATGGGGTATGGTGTGCGGATGAGTTGAAAGGAAAGAAGAGGTGTATATATGGGGTTACAACACGGAGTTTACCTGATGGATTTGTATTCCGATGTTCTTAGTCGCCCGGTGATATGCACCTTATAGCCTGTCTTTGTAAGCTATAAGGTGCATATCACCGGGCGACTAAGAACAATGGAACAATGGAATACAAATCCATCAGGTAAACTCCGTGTTGTAACCCCATATATACACCTCTTCTTTCCTTTCAACTCCTTTCAACTCATCCGCACACCATACCCCATTTGCATGTTTATTTTTTTGTGTATAGTCATTTTTCACCAGGCACATAGACACTTTATGTATCATTTCACATCTGCACCTCACCCTTTCATGACTGATTTTGCTTACCTTTTTTCACTTTTACAACTGTCCTCCTTTCTTTCACAGTAATTGCTCCTTGCACATTTTGCACTCCCCTCTCTTCTCCCTCATGGAGCCCCCTCTAGTTCACTCACACTGATATTATGTAGCTATCACTCCCCCTTTTTCTGCTTGCCTCACCATGGGCTTGTTTTCTTTTTTCTTTCCCACCTTTACTTCCCCTCCTCCTCCACATTCTTCCCTTCACTCCCTTCATGAACCATATTTTTTGGCCCCCACATGTTATAACCCTGTCCCCTTTCCCTACTTTTCCCTACTTTTCCCTTTCTACCTGTTCCCTCCACCCTCTTTTCCTTCCTCCCCCTCTCTTCCTCCCCCTTTCTCCTCCCCCTCCCTCCTTTCCTCTTTCCCTGTTCTCTCCCTCCCCTTTTCCCCCCCCTTTCCCTTATTCCTGTTATCCTGTTCCCCTCCCCTCCCCTTCCCGTTCCCTTTTCCTCCCTTCCTCATCATTTCACCTCCCCCCCTTTCCCTCCCTCCGCACTTTTCATCCTTCTTATTTATCTTTCCTCTTCCTTTCCTCTCTCCTCTATCTTTGGCACTCACCCCTCCCCCACACTGTTTTCACTGTTCTCATTACATGTGCGCGACATGTATTCTTATTTCCTACACCCGCATCCCCTTGCCAGGTCCCACCCCCTCATTCCCTTCCCCTCCTTTTTCCCACTGTTTGTTCCCCCGCTTTTCTGCTTTTGAGCTGCCCCTCTTCCCCTCCCGACTTTATCTTTACCCTTCATTATTCCCCCTTTCACCCCCTCCCTTCCACTCCTCGCTCTTCACTCTTTCCCATTCACCGAAGTTGTTACCTTATAGGGACCTTTGAGACATGCACTTGCTCGCTCTGCTCTCTGACTAAAAATGATAAAAATTCTTTAAACGTCTAATAACCTTCCTTTTAAAGCATATGAACATATAAAAACTTAAAACCACAATATTTATAAGAAGTACCTTAATTGGTAGACTGATAACCAATTTTTTATTGTTGGCCCTTCATGACAGGTGTGCCTTTTGAGAGGCCCTTTCCCCCCTCTCCCCCCGCCCGCCGCTCCCAGCCACCGGCCCAAGCGTCTATTCTGTGGGAGGTCAACTTGTCGGATGTGACCACCCGTAAGACAGGTTTCTTTGGAATACTCCCCCCTGGCCCGGCCCGCATATGCTGCAGGGTGGTCTTGCGAGTGCCACCCGGGGGACAGAAAATCTCTTCAGGGAAGTCCCACATGAGAAATAAATCTTATTAGAAATATACACAATTGGGTAAATATATTTTATAATACCGCATATGTCTCTATTCTAAATTACATAGAGCCTACTATATGAAACATTAATATTGTTGTAATATACTTGCTGTTTTTCTACCCTCTTTTCTCTCAATAGACATATTACCTTTGAAGAAGACCTATACTAATACAGGTCGAAACGCGTCAGTTTCACTTTTACATCAACATATGTTGGCTGTGTTTTAATACTCCGCTGTAAAAGTTTTTTTGTCTATTTGTGTATTTCTATATTTGCTCTGCTTTGTTTTATTATTCCCATTTGGGACCTATGTCTTATACCCACTATGCCACTTCGGTGACATTTTTAATAAACATTTATATATTTAGACAACATTCTGTATCATACATTCCTTTTCACCCGCTGCCTAAAAACCCCACAAACCCTTTCTTGGGGGGATTTTTTCCTTCTTGTTACACCCTAGGGGTGAGCAGCAACCAAACCACCTCCAGCTGTGTGTCTCTCTTTGTTTTTTTGTCTCTGGCCTAGTGGCTCAGGAATACTGCTCTAGAATTGGGGAAGTCCTTCCTTATAGTTTCATGGAAGATCCTCACAATGGACACCAGCCTATCAGGCTGGGAAGGTGTCCTGTTGAAGCAGGGGACTTGGACGTTTATCTTTAAACATACTGTATTGGGCCCAGATCAGCATGTAGCCCTGAGTACCATCAAGGGACACATCTTTTGTGCTTGAAAGATCAATAGCTTCCCATTATTTTATTAAGTTTATTAAGACCTTCTCTCACGTAGTTTTCCTGTGACTGTTGGCCCCTATAAAGGGGAACTTGCTTCCTGTCCAACCATTTCCAGGTGGCTCAGACAGATCTTTATTCAAGCTTATATTCTTAAGGATCGGCTTCCACCATTATCTGTCAGGGCACACTCTACCAGATCAGTAGGTGCTACTTGGGCTTTTCTGCCACAGGTCACTGTTTTCCAAATTTGTAAGGCTGCCACCTGGTCTTCAGTTTGTGTGTTCTCTAAGTTTTACCAGGTGGACGTTTAGGCCTCGTTTGACGGCAGTTGCTCTTCGAGCTGTAGGCACTCTCTAGTTCTGAAGTTTTAACGTGGGTCTACTAGTGTTTTTTGCTGACCACCCCTCAATTGGGCTTCTTTTGGACTTCCCAACAGTTTCTGAATTCTTGTGTCCCTCAATGAATGAGAAAGAGAAAATCAGATTTTTGTACTTACCCTAAAATCCAGGTCTTAGAATTTGCTGAGGGGCATGGGTCCACCTCTCTGTGTATTTGGTCACGCTGTCAGTACTGCTTTTTCAACAACATTAAGGGAGTAGGAGGTTATACTGGGCAGGCCTACATTTTTGTTTGTTTACCCATGTCTAATTTCTCCTGTAGTCAGCAGGATAATCAAACTGCACCTAAATTCCTGTGTCCCTCAATGAACTTCGAAGAAATAGGTTTCTATAAGTAAAAAATTGTATAACCGTATAACATGACCTTGTTAAATGTTCCCCAGGGAGAGTGTGGAGTACACACAGCAGTCTATGGAGGAGGCGGTGAAGATGGTGAATGAAATGGACACCAGCTTTGGAGGAACAGAAATTCTCCAACCTCTAAAGAAAATCTACCAAACAGCCGTGAGATCCGATCACCCCCGGCAGGTCAGAGAGGCTATGGTATATAACATTTGGTAGACTAGCTGCTATTCAGTGTTAAGTGTGAAAGAGGAGAGTTTCTTGGGTTATTGGGTTACAGAGCTTATTAACAACTTATGTATGACTTTGAATTTTGCCTGAAGTTCTCATATAGTTGTGACAAGTTGGGAATTTTGTAGCTCATTGGTAGTGCCAAACCGTGAGTTTACTCCATGCAAGATGCTCTCTATGCAGCTCTACTGCTCATCTTAGTAATTGTGATCTCTCTGACCAACAGGCACATCCAGTGCTCGCACACGCCTGTTGTACCTAAGCTCTGCGCCTTTACTACATCATCCCAGCTGCTCCATCTGTCCCAGACTGTCTCTCTCTCAGGCCTCAATCTGTCCTGCGTTTGGACAGTATGGTGCAACGTGCACCTCTCACAGCTCCCTTGCAGTCACTGACCCCCTCAGGAGCGTGGGGCACTCACCTTTACTTATGATTCTTAGATGAATGCAGCACACACCTGCATCATTAGTGTGCCTTCTGCCAAGAAAAGCTGGCCCAGACCGCCATATTAGTGGCACGGGCTCGTCCTGTCACATAGTATAACTTCAGTATACATTTTATATTGTAAGTAGGGTTGAGCGAACCCGAACTGTAAAGTTCGGGTCCGTACCGGACTTTTGGGTGTCCGGGACCCGGACCCGAATCCGAACTATTGGCTGTAAGTTCGGGTTTGGGTCCGGTGTTCGGCGCTGTATTGGCGCCTTTTTAACAGCTTTAGGGCAGCCAATGGATGATCGTTTCACTAGTGTGCCCTAGAAGCCATCACAGCCATGCCTACTAATGGCATGGCTGTGATTGGCCAGTGCAGCATGTGACCCAGTCTCTATAAATAGTACACACACAGCACACAGCGTCATTCTGTTATAGACAGACACTGTTAGACTGGTTCCTGTGCTGCAGATAGATAGAGGATTTTAGGAGTTAGTGTGCTAAAGTCAGTCCACATTCCTTGAATTTTATTCTAATTAGTTAGATCAGTGAGCGATCTAGATAGTTACAGTAGGGAGTTTCTTTATTTAGCAAAAGAAAGAGGCAGAGATAATTATTGAAGAGATTCCTAAATCAATTGTACCCTGGCTGGGGTGCAGTGCACAGTCACAGTAACAGTGCCATGAGGCCAGTGCCGGACAAAATATAAACGTTTTACCTGCAAGCTCAATGCAACATTAGGACCAACACTGCATATACTAAGAAATACACCAAAGTCTGTGTGTATTCTGCTATTGGAAAAACATTGCATAAAAATTAAATTTTTCTTTTTTTTTTTTCCCAATAGCATTTTCTGCGTGTTCAAACATACACGCTGTAGACACTAACCGTGTATTCTGATATTGCAAAAACATTGCAAAAAAAAAAAAATCTTTTGCTGCGTTTTTTTTTCACCATAGCATTTTCTGCGTTTTCATAAACGCTTTACATACTGTCCATGTATTCCGATATTGCAAGAACATTGCAAAAAAAATAAAATTTGCGGTGTTTTTTTTCCCCAATAGCATTTTCTGCGTTTTCATAAACGCTTTACATACTGTCCGTGTATTCTGATATTGGAAAAACATTGCAAAAAAAATAAAATTTGCGGTGTTTTTTTTCCCCAATAGTATTTTCTGCGTTTTCATAAACGCTTTAGACACTATCCGTTTATTCTGATATTGTAAAAACATTGCAAAAAAGATAAATTTTGCTGTGTTTTTTTTCTTCCCAATAGCATTTTCTGCGTTTTCATAAACGCTTTAGACACTGTACGTGTATTCTGCTATATTCAAAAACACCCATTTAGGGCGAGATCATAAATTTTGAAAATATGAGGAGATCATCAAAAAGGGGACGTGGCCCGGGTCGTGGTGCTGCCGGTGGCGCTCCTGTTGCAGGGAGAGGACGTGGTCGATCTGTGCCAGCTACACGCACTAGTGAAACACCTTCCTCAGGTGCGAGTAGGCGACAGAGCCTGCAGCAGTATTTTGGCGCGCCTAATGAGGCTGTACGAATGTCGAGGCCAGGACAAGTAAAGGCGATAGTAGATTGGGTTGCTGCTGACAGTGCCTCCGGTTCCTTCACATTGTCTCCCACCCAGTCTCCTGATGAAAGTTCAGAGTTGGCACCTGCAGCTGATGTCCATCAGTCTTTCACCTCACCCCCTTGCAAATCAGCCAATCAGTCTGAGCCCCAAATCATGCAGCAGTCTCTTCTGCTTTTTGATGATTCTGTTAGCAGGGTTTCCCAGGGCCATCCACCTAGCCCTGCCCCAGAAGTGGAAGAGATTGTGTGCACCGATGCCCAACCACTTATGTTTCATGATGAGTACATGGGAGGACCATCGCAGCACGTCTCGGATGATGACGAAACACAGGTGCCAACTGCTGCTGCTTTCGCCATTGTGCAGACCGACAAGGAGGGAAGGGGTGAATTTTGGGTGGAAGATGATGTGGAGGACGATGAGGTCCTTGACCCCACATGGAATCAACGTCATGCAGGTGACCAGTGTAGTTCAGAGGAAGAGGTGGTGGTCGCACAGAGCCACCAGCACAGCAGAAGAGGGAGCAGGGTGCAAAAGCGGAGCGTCCGTCCCCTAGACAGTACATCTGCTACTGCCCAAAGCAGCAAGGGACCGAGCACACCAAAGCCAGGTGCAAGGAGTTCCCTAGCGTGGCAGTTCTTCAGACAATGTCCTGATGACAAGACACGAGTGGTTTGCACGCTGTGCAATCAGAGCTTGAAGCGAGGCATAAACGTTCTCAACCTGAGCACAACCTGCATGACCAGGCATCTAAGTGCAAAGCACGAGATGCAGTGGAGTAGACACCGCAAAAAACAAGAAAGGTCTCTGGCTCCTCCTGCTTCCTCTTCTGCTGCAGTCTCTGCCTCTTCATCCACCTCTGTAGTGACAGTGACACCTGCCAACCCGCAAACAGAGGATCTGCCAGCAACACTACCACCTGGGTCACCAACCATCTCCACAATGTCCCATGGAAGCTTTCAGCTCTCTATTTCCCAAACACTGGAGCGGAAGAGGAAGTACCCCCCTAGCCACCCGCGATCCCTGGCCCTGAATGCCAGCATTTCAAAATTGCTCGCCTTTGCTCGCCTTTGATGTCATTGGCTGTCCCACAGTACGTCGTGCCCAGCCGCCACTACTTTTCCAGATGAGCTATCCCTTCCCTGCACAACCAAGTGGGGGACAAAATCAGGTGTGCACTGCGCAACGCCATCTGTGGCAAGGTCCACCTAACTACGGATGCGTGGACCAGTAAGCACGGTCAGGGACGTTATATCTCCCTAACAGCACACTGGGTAAATGTAGTGGCGGCTGGGCCTGAGGCGGATAGCACTTTGGCGCATGTCCTTCCACCACCGAGGATTGCAGGGCACTTCAGTTTGCCTCCTGTTGCTAACTCCTCCTACACCGCCCCCTCATCCTCTACCGCCTCCTCATCTGGTCAGCGTAACACCTTCACCACCAACTTCAGCACAGCCAGGGCTAAACGACAGCAGGCAGTTTTAAAACTTTCCTGTTTGGGGGAAAAACCCCACACCGCGCAGGAGTTGTGGAGGGACATGGAACAACAGACCGATGAGTGGTTGGTGGCAGTGAGCCTCAAGCCCGGCCTGGTGGTGTGCGATAATGGGCGAAATCTCGTAGCAGCTCTGGGCCTTGCCGGTTTGACGCACATCCCTTGCCTGGCGCATGTGCTGAACTTGGTGGTCCAGAGGTTCCTGAAGAATTACCCTGATATGCCAGAGCTGCTGCAGAAAGTGCGGGCCGTCTGTGCGCACTTTCGGCGTTCTCACCCTGCTGCTGCTCGCCTGTCAGCGCTGCAGCGTAACTTCGGCCTTCCCGCTCACCGTCTCATATGTGACGTGCCCACAAGGTGGAACTCCACCTTGCACATGCTTGCCAGACTGTGCGAGCAGCAGCAGGCGATAGTGGAGTTTCAGCTGCAGCACGCACACGTGAGTTGCTCTGCGGAACAGCACCACTTCACCGCCAATAACTGGGCCTCCATGAGAGACCTGTGTGCCTTGTTGCGCTGTTTCGAGTACTCCACCAACATGGCCAGTGCCGATGACGCCGTTCTCAGCGTTACTATCCCAGTTCTATGCCTCCTTGAAAAAACTCTTAATCGATGATGGAAGAGGATGTGGCACAGGATGAGGAGGAGGAGGAGGAGGAGGAAGAGGGTTAATTTCCAAGGCTTTCAGGGCAGTCATTTACAAGTGGCTACGAGGGTGGGTTCCTGCACCAACAAGCGCCAGGTACACAATTGTCTGGCAGCAAGGGCACAGTTCTGGAGGATGACGAGGTGGAGGATGAGGAGGAGATGGAGGAGGAGGAGGAACCATGTTCACAGCAGGGTGGCACCCAGACCAGCTCATGTCCATCACTGGTGCGTGGCCGGGCGGATACAGAGGACACAGACGATACACCTCCCACAGAGGACAGCTTTTCCTTGCCTCTGGGCAGCCTGGTACACATGAGCGATTACATGCTGCAGTGTGTCCGCAACGACCGCCGAGTTGCCCACATTTTAACTGGTGCTGATTATTGGGTGGTCACCCTGCTGGATCCCCGTTACAAGGACGTGCCATCCTTAATTACCTCACTGGAGCGTGATCGTAAGATGCGCGAGTACAAGCGCACTCTGGTAGACGCGCTGCTGGTGGCATTCCCACTTGGAATCGGGGGTACAGTGGAAGCACATGACGAAGGCAGAGGAGGAGGAAGAGGTCGCCAACGCAGCCGGGGCACCGCCAGCACCTCGCAAGGCAGGGTTAGCATAGCCGGAATGTGGAAAAGCTTTGTCGGCACGCCACAACAACCAGCACCACTAGCTGAGATGGAACGTCTTAGCAGGAGGCAGCATTTCACCAACATGGTGGAGCAGTATGTGTGCACATGCGTACACGTACTGCATGACGGGTCTGCCCCCTTCAACTTCTGGGTCTCCAAATTGGGCACATGGCCTGAGCTTGCCATTTACGCCTTGGAGGTGCTGGCCTGCCCTGCCGCCAGTGTATTATCTGAAAGTGTATTTAGCACGGCAGGGGGTGTTATCACACACAAGCGCAGCCGCCAGGCATGGATCCCACAGGACTTGGCCGTACCTTGTGCAGAATAGACACATATACCGGTGTTCTGACGAAAACTGTCTTGCTATCGGATAGTGTCCGGCCACTTACTGCGCAGGTGCAGTGCTTGCGCAGTACGGAGGACAAGGAGATTCACAAAATCTCCAAAGATGAACATCGCCTGCGCAGTGAGTGCAGGTTCAAGCCCGACCATCCAAGTGGACATACGGTAGCACATAGTAATAGGGCCCCTCACGGGCTCGCTTGGCTAGGCTTCAACCTCGGATGATGTGGCTTGAACCTGGAGTCACCGCGCATCGTCTTCGGAGAGTTTCAAAATCCCCTTGTCCTACGTACTGAGCAAGCGCAGTACAGGGCGGACACTATGCGACGAGGGACAGAATTCGACACATCATTCACCACTAGCCGTACCCAGCCATTGTTGTATTTTTGAACCAGTGTTGGCTACCTCGTCCTCCTCCACCGCCGCTTCCACCTACACCGCCACATCCACTGCCACCTCAACCTCCTACTCCATTTGAATTTCGTCCTCCTAGGTCAAGATTATAATTTTTTCATTTTTTTTTTAATTTCCAAGTATTTTATTTTCCCACTATCTTATCCATTAAATTGAATAATTTATTCTGGGGTATTCCCACCATATGTGCGGCATCGTGCCATTGAGTTTCTGAGGTTCTTAATGACTTCCTGTACCTCTTCTGCTGAGAAGGGGGCCTCCAGCATTTTTTTATTTTTATTTTTTTTTTGTTATTTTAAGTTATTTCCTATCCACATTTGTTTGCAAATCACTTGCCATGCTCTTAACAACATTTTGTTGCCATTTGCAGCCCTCTAGCCCTTTCCATTACCTTTTTACAGCCATTTTAGTGTTCAAAAGTCCGGGTCCCCATTGACTTCAATGGGGTTCGAAGTTCGGGGTCAAGTTCGGGTCAAGTTCGGTCCCGAACCCGGACTTTTTTCCGAAGTTCGGCCGAACCCGCCGAACCCGAACATCCAGGTGTCCGCTCAACTCTAATTGTAAGGCAAAACAGTAAATTCAAGTTTACTTGCCTACAATGGGAAGTTTCTTAATTTTTCACATAAATTTTTAAATCTGCATTTTTTTTTGCCAGAAAATTACTTAGAACCCCCAAACTTTATATATTTTCTGAAAGGAGAGGCCTTGGAAAATAAAGTGGTGGCTGTTGTAATTTTTTTGTGTGACACGATATTTGCGCAGCCATTTATCAAATGCTAATTTTTAGGAGAAGATACCCTTGAATGAATTTTAGTGCACACAAACATAACATAATACCCTGTTTTTTTGTAAAATATAAAAGATGATGTTGTGTCGAGTAAATAGTTACCAAACATGCATATGTCTCTGAAAAGGCAACATCCTACAGTACCGAAAATTGTCCATAGACAACAAATTAAAAGCTTTTACAAGTTATCAATTTAAAGTTATTGCTCCCACTCTGATGTTCTCAGTAATACATTTTGTGTGGTGCAATCACCGTTTACATATACATGCCTGACCTACAGGAGCGTTTGCATTTGTGCATGAGCATAGGGGTGATTTATTTATTTATTTTGTTTTTTTTTTCATTTAACTTTATTGCTATCACAAGAGGTGAACACATACCTTGTGATAGCTCTGGGCAGTGACAAGTACTCCTTATGGCCTCTTATGGCCTCCAAGGCAGCTGATCAAACACAGATCTGTTTGATTAGCTGTTTCCTTGGCTGTATCAGACAGGGAGTGACAGAGGTCCTGGACTCCAGAGGCGGCTGGCAGTAGTGGCAGGGGGCAGCCTCCTCCAAGCACTGTAAAAGTGATCAAGCAGCTGTAAAGCCCTTCTGATCACATTTATGCACTGGGAAGTAAGCTGGTAAACTGTGTTGTGGTAAACTGTGTTGATGACCTCTGTTGCTCTTTTAATACTTGCAGCATGCTGGATCCAGTGTGATTTGTTCAGCTTTGCCTTATTCTGTTGTATCTGATCCCTTCTCTGTCCTCTCTTCAGCTTTTTGTCTTCACGGACGGAGAAGTTGGGAACACAAAGCAAGTGATCAACGAAGTTCAGAAAAATTCTAAAAAACACAGGTAATTATAAATATTCCACCCTTCTATTTAAGATGAAAATCTGCCAATAACAGGGACTTATCAAAACGTATTCGATCTTTGCAGGTGTTTTACATTTGGGATCGGTGAAGGAGCCTCCACATCCCTTATTAAAGGCATGGCCTGGGCAGGAAGTGGAACTTTTGAGTTTATCACTGGAAAAGACCGCATGCAACCCAAGGTAAGAGTATACTGGAGACCTGCATATACAGTGTATCCTTCTAGAACAGTGGTCCCCAACCTTTTTGGCATCGGGGACCGGCTGTGTGGAAGAAAATTGTGCCAAGGACCGGGGGGGGTGTCACGATTTTTCGCGGGCAATGGCTGGTGTTAGCGCTTCAATCATCATGGCACCATGCTTGATATGGTGTCAGGTGATTGAAGCACATCATAATGTAGAATCAGTGGAAGCACTGAGTGTGTCACTTGCCACTGTTGCCTGCTACCAGATGTGGATAGTCGCTTGCCACGCTGCCTGTCACCAGATGCGGAATGTCACTTGCCACATCAACTGCCACAAGATGTGGATTGCCACCTGCCACGTTGCCTGTCACAAGATGCGGAGTGAGTGGAGCGCCCCTTGTGGTATGTCAGGGAGACAGCTGAGGGGGTGAACTACAAGTCCCAGCACACCTCACCTGTACTCCCACACACAGCTTACCTGTCACTGATGATGTCACATCTCTGTGGGATCGCCCCTCTGGATGTTGCAGGGTGTCTCCCTCCTCATGCTGCAGCTGGTCTCACCTGGCAGAGGGAGGGTCCGGGACTCCTTTGGGCTGTCAGTCTCTGGCTCCACCCTTCTGCCATTTCTGTTTAGCTGTCCGGGGGGTGGCAGGCAATCTGCGCCGCTGAACAAGGAATCTAAGTTTTCACACAGAGGAGCCGCAGGAGAGCGGTGATGCGGGTCGGGCAGTATGAGATGATGTCATCTCTCTGCTCCCCGCCGCACCTCCGACACTGAGACAGAGCACTGGCTTTGAGGGCGGAAGTGCAATGATGTGGGGGGGGGGCGGAAAGAGATGATATCATCTCTGCTTGCCCGCTCGCTTCTTCCATCCACCCAGCGCTCTCATGCTGGCAGCCCAGCATGTCTCTTGCCGGCCGCCCACACCCGTGGCCCGGCTGCAGAAGGGCCACAGCCCGGTAGTGGGCCGGGGACCGGGGGTTGACGACCCTAGTTCTAGAACACAAAAATTAGATTAAATCTTCCAAATGCAGAAAATGGGCAACTTGAAAGCTTAAAGCGTTTGTTAACCCAAATCACCAACAAGTGGGACACAATTGTGAAGTGGAACGAAATCTGTTGGATTGTTGAAACTTTTTTAACTAATAAAAAAATGAAAAGTGGGGCGTGCAAAATTATTCGGCCCCCTTGCGTTAATACTTTGTAGAGCCACCTTTTGGTGCGATTACAGCTGCAAGTCGCTTGGGGTATGTCTCTATCAGTTTTGCACATCGAGAGACTGAAATTCTTGCCCATTCTTCCTTGCAAAACAGCTCGAGCTCAGTGAGGTTGGATGGAGAGCATTTTTGAACAGCAGTTTTCAGCTCTTTCCACAGATTCTCGATTGGATTCAGGTCTGGACTTTGACTTGGCCATTCTAACACCTGGATACGTTTATTTGTGAACCATTCCTTTGTAGATTTTGCTGTATGTTTGGGATCATTGTCTTGTTGGAAGATAAATCTCCGTCCCACTTTCAGGTCTTTTGCAGACTCCAACAGGTTTTCATCCAGAATGGTCCTGTATTTGGCTGCATCCATCTTCCCCTCAATTTTAACCATCTTCCCTGTCCCTGCTGAAGAAAAGCAGGCCCAAACCATGATGCTGCCACCACCATGTTTGACAGTGGGGATGGTGTGTTGAGGGTGATGAGCTGTGTTGCTTTTACGCCAAACATATCGTTTTGCATTGTGGCCAAAAAGTTCGATTTTGGTTTCATCGGACCAGAGCACCTTCTTCCACATGTTTGGTGTGTCTCCCAGGTGGCTTGTGGCAAACTTTAGATGAGACTTTTTATGGATATCTTTGAGAAATGGCTATCTTCTTGCCACTCTTCCATAAAGGCCAGATTTGTGCAGTGTACGACTGATTGTTGTCCTATGGACAGACTCTCCCACCTCAGCTGTAGTTCTCTGCAGTTCATCCAGAGTGATCATGGGCCTCTTGGCTGCATCTCTGATCAGTCTTCTCCTTGTCTGAGCTGAAAGTTTAGAGGGACAGCCAGGTCTTGGTAGATTTGCAGTGGTCTGATACTCCTTCCATTTCAAAATGATCACTTGCACAGTGCTCCTTGGGATGTTTAAAGCTTGGGAAATCTTTTTGTATCCAAATCCGGCTTTAAACTTCTCTACAACAGTATTACGGACCTGCCTGGTGTGTTCCTTGGTCTTCATGATGCTCTCTGCGCTTTCAACAGAACCCTGAGACTATCACAGAGCAGGTGCATTTATACAGAGACTTGATTACACACAGGTGGATTCTATTTATCACCATCAGTCATTTAGGACAACATTGGATCATTCAGAGATCCTCGCTGAACTTCTGGAGTGAGTTTGCTGCACTGAAAATAAAGGGGCCGGATAATTTTGCATGCACCACTTTTCAGTTTTTTATTTGCTAAAAAAGTTTAAAATATCCAATAGATTTCGTTCCACTTCACAATTGTGTCCCACTTGTTGGTGATTCTTCACAAAAAATTAAAATTTTATATCTTTATGTTTGAAGCCTGAAATGTGGCAAAAGGTTGAAAAGTTCAAGGGGGCCGAATACTTTCGCAAGGCACTGTATACCTTTACAAGTATAAGAGTCTATATCATTTCACTTTTTCCATAACTAAAAGATATAAATATATAGATATATACAACTCAATTATTCTGTAAAGATCTAATCCATTCATTAATTTGTTAATATTTGTAAATTGATGTATATTAGATATTAGATTAAAGAAACTTTCTAATAAAAACAATATTTTTTTTACTTTTTGCTATAATAAATATCCCCAAAAATGTTTGTAAAAAAACAAATTTCTTCATCAGTTTAGGCTAATATTTAAAAAAAATCTCAATAAGCGTATATTGATTGGTTTGCGCAAGTAATGGTGGTGATCTGCGATTTTGACACATATTTGGGACCATTGACATTTATGCAGTGATCAGTGCTATAAAAATGCACTGATTACTGTGTAAATGTCACTGGCAGGGAAGGGGTTAACACTAGGGGCAATCAAGGGGTTAACTGTGTTCCCTAGTTAGTGTTTCTTACTGTATGGGGATGGGACTGACTGGGCCTACTTAGTAGGAACAAACAATGTCTCAAACAAACAATGTCTCCTCTCCCCTGACAGAACAGGGATTTACACAAATACCCGTTCTAGCTCTCGTTCCCGCAATCGCGGGTGGCCGTCGGCAAACACGCCCGCCGGCCATGCGCATCAGGTTCCCCGCAATGCCGCGGGTGCGTGCCTCTGGCGGCTCTTAAAGGGCGACGACGTACCCATACGGTGATTTGCGGGACTGTGACACTTTGCCGTCAGACTGAGGACCTCTGATGACAGAAAAAATTACTGTGGGAAAATCTCTGAATTGAAAGTGGATATTGCATTAAAGTCTGTTTTTCATTTTTATCTTGTTATTTGTGGGCCAAGTTCTACTTTTAAGTTACACTTATTTTTTCTGTTTATTTTTAATTTACTCTCTAGGTTCTTCGGGCACTAAAATGCTCCTTACAGCCCATTGTGAAGGACATCTCTCTCACATGGACCCTTCCTTCCAGTGTGGAAGCCATCGTCCTGTCCAAGGTCCCCACTGCCATCTTTCACGATCAAAGATCTATTGTCTATGCTCAGCTGAAGGGAAAGGTCTGTGAACCCAGGGAAGATTGTGTTTTTTTTTGTGTTACTTCAGTTTCAAGACTGCAGAAAAATATTTTTAAATGAAGATTACAAAATTGGGGTGGGATGGGGTTTGGCAGAAATTAAGATGCCGGGGTATTTGTCCAGATCGATATAGGCTTTTCTGGTGGTACCAAATAGGATTTTTATGACAGCTTACCTGTAAAATCCTTTTCTTGGAGTACATCATGGGCCACATGTCTTAAGTAATTACTTAATGGGTTATAGCCTACCGTCAGGTGTCGACACTGGTAAACCCTAATTAAGGAAGTTTACTCCCCTATATAACTCCTCCTCCTTCCAGGAGCACAGCACATTTTTGTAGCAAAGCAATATACTTGTATCCCAAAAAAAAATGGAAAGGACCTCTGTGTCCCATGATGTACTCCAAGAAAAGGATTTTACAGGTAAGCTATTATAAAAATCCTATTTTCTTTATCGTACATCATGGGACACAGAGCCTTAAGTAATTACTTAATGTGACGTCCCATAGCAATGCCACATGAGGGGTGGGAGAAAACAAACACTCTGTTCTCATGAAAAATCACATATGGCTCTTTACAAGAAAGAGCAGCCAATTCTGAAACCCTCCTTGCTGAGGCTATAGCAACGAAAATACCAACTTCCTTGTCAGAAGGACTAGGGGTATCTGTTGTATTGGTTAAAATGGCTGTTTTTGTAACACAGACAAAAAAAGTCCCAAGGGTTCAAGGGAGGTTTGATGGGCGGATTAAGCCGCGTCACCCCTTGTATAAAGCCCCGGACTAAAGAATGAGTAGCAAGTGGTCTTTGAAATAAGACCGATAAAGCTGAGACTTGGCCTTTAATAGTACTTAAGGCCAATTTAATTTCTACCCCTAATTGTAGAAAGGCAAGAATTCTGCCTATGATATATCTCCGAGGGTGTCAACCCTTGGATTCACACCAGGAAACGTAAGCCTTCCAGACTCTATAATACCCTGTTTCCACGAAAATAAGACCTAGCGTGATTGTCGGTGATGGCTGCAATATAAGCCCTACCCCCCAAATAAGCACTACCCTGTTTCCCCGAAAATAAGCTTTAACCTGAAAATAAGACCTACAAGGACTTTAACTAGGGCTTATTTGGGGTGTAGGGCTTATATTGCAGCCATCACCGACAATCACGCTAGGTCTTATTTTCGGGGAAACAGGGTATATAGTTCTGGAAGCTGGCTTCCTAGCATTAATCAGGGTATCAAAATAAACTGGTATGAAAATCGTTCGCCCTCCTACTATTCCACACCACCACTGCGCACAAAGAAAAATTTATTAAAACACCTATGTGTATAAAAATAAACTAAGCAGCTACTTAAATAGATAAATAATGTAAAGTGATTTTAAATGAATAAAACAGCAGCGCTAATAATCACAGTGTCTGTGAATAAACTAAATATTTAACCTGTGTAGACAATACTGATAAATAATCACCCTGTATAAACAGTGCTAAAAAAACAACAACACAATTAATCACCTATATACATAAAGTGAAAAATTTAAGTGAAGTGTGATTATATATTTCTTGCAGGTGTCCAAATAAGGAAAACAAATCCAAACAAAAGTCCATAAACTGTTACTTGTAGTGATAATGTTTCAAAAAGTGACAGAAAAGTGAATGAAAAATCTTGAAGCAAATAAAGTTTTAAAGTGTCTTTAAACAAAGTTCTTGAAGTGACTTGAAAAAATATCTTCCACCACACCACCTGTGTTCAGTGCTACCGCACCCTAAGGAAACGCACTCACCAGCAGTATATGCCTTGCACTCTCATGCTCAGCCAACTCGCTTAATAGCTCCACATGGGTCACAGATGGATCCAGACAGAATGTTAGATAGTTGCACTCCACATACAAGGAAAAAAGAAATGCTTCCAATAGTGAAGTAGAGTAAACCCTTTATTTCAACAGCACACAAAATTCCTCAACCATTGTACTCACATCCTTCATATAAAAATAAGGCACTTCAGCATAATCTTTTCAACAGGAAACAAGGACCCAGCAGTGGTGACCCGATATATTATGGTCTCGGCGGACCCGGCGTTAATACCAATAAGTCTCACCCTCCATGCTGTCTCCTTTCTCTTTCACTTCACTTCACTTCAAACGGCACAGCACACCCAGTAACTGGAACGTTGAATTTTAAATGTTCCTCACAGTTGCCATGTAACCATGCCCAGACATGTTTCGTCGAAGTGACTTAATCATTGGGGTTGGTTACATGAACTACTAAATCCCATTTATACTCTCCTGATCATTATCTCTTTCAGGCTGATTGGATCATTAACTCTTTCAGGCTGATTGGATCATTAACTCTTTCAAGCTGATTGGATCTTAAGTGTGCACATGCGCACAAGTAGTACAAATAGCGCATATGCATGCGCATCACTATTATCCATGCATCGCGCACATGCGTGCGCACCACCACCACCCACCATACCATAGCGCATAATGCGCGCAAATATGCCTTTCTGGTTTAATGGGTTCCTATGGCCTATCATTGCGTATAACATCCCGCAACGAATGCGGTTAATCAGGGTATCGATAACTGACCCGGAATGCCCACGTTTCTTTAGAATGTGGGTTTCAATAGCCAAGCCGTTAAATTTAGAGACTGTAAGGAAAGATGGAATATCAGTCCCTGAGAGAGCAGATATGGCCGTAATGGGAGGGATCATGGGCCCTCCACTGCCATCTTTACGATTTCTGCATACCATGACTTTCTGGGCCATGCTGGTGCTACCAGAATTGTCGGCTTTCTTTCCAGCTTGATCCTGCAAAGAGGTCGAGGCAGCAACTGAATAGGGGGGAATGCATGGATCAGTGAAAACTGATCCCATGGGGTCACTAACCCATCCGTCTTGCATGCGAATGGATCCCTTGTTCTGGCCACAAAGTTGACCAACTTCGTGTTGAACCTGGATGCTCGAAGATCCACGTCTGGAGTCCCCCATCTTTGACAAACAGACAAAATATGTCAGCGTGAAGAGACCATTCCCCTGGGAATAACTGCTGGTGACTTAAGTAGTCCGCCTACCAATTCTCTACTCCCGGAATGAAGATTGCAGAAAGGCATGGAACATTCCTTTCTGCCCAAGTTAGACTATGGTTCACCTCTCTCTGCGCTGAGAGACTTTTGGTGCCCCCTTGGTGATTGATATAGGCCAGGGCTACAAATTGAAAATGCTGCTGTTCTAACTCGAACCGCAGAAACTTTTGATGAGCAGGAAATATAGGGACATGCAGCTATGCGTCCCTGATGTTGATTGATGCCAGAAGTTCTCTTCCAAGAAGGATAGAAACTACCGACCTGATTGTCTCCATGCGAAAGGAGCAGATCTTCAGGAATTGCTTAGCTTTCTTAGATCTAGAATGGGTCTGACATCTCCACTTGGCTTTGCTACCATAAAAAGGTTTGAATCAAATCCCAGACCTTGCTCTTTTGTGGGTATTTGTATGATCACCCCTTGAGATATTAATCAGTCTAGTGCCTGAAACAGAGACTGTTTTTCTCTGGATCTTTAGGAATTCTTGACCTCAAGAAGCAAGATGGTGGAAAGTCCCGGAATTCCAGCTTGTACCCCAGTGTTACCGTGGAAATGACCCATCTGTCCTGAATTTCCTTTTTCCAGACTTCGGAAAATTGCAGAAGTCTTCCCCCCACCTTGGTGAGGGGGGTTGCCTCTTCATGATGAGGCTTTAGGATTCTGTTTTGCAGATTTCCTACTCCAGAGCTTCTTTTGAGCCTGGGTCTGACCCTGAGTCCTTCCTCTAGAGTCTGACGGCAAAGGCCATCGCCACTGGCGCAGGGGAAAGAGTCAGTTTAAATGCAGGGCATTTATATTTTCTTTTGACTGGTAAAAAGGTACCAGCAGAAATTGTCTTGATATTGTTATACAAGTCTTCTCCAAATAGTCGCTCTCCTTGAAAGGGGAACCCAGTTAGGAGGTTTTTACATGGTGTTTCAGCTGACCAATTTTTCAACCACAGGATTCTGTGCATATGTACAAGCATAAACGTGAGGCGGGATGCCTGGTGAATAGAGTCTTTAATGGCATCTATGGTGAAACATAATGCCTTAGGTTGGTCAGCCAAATCTTGAGCTTGTTGCGTAGGAAGCTCTCTAAGAGCCTGTTTGAATTGGTCCTTTAGGGATTGGCAGACACCTTTTGCGGCAACTGCGGGCTGGGTGATGGCACCTGTTATGGAAAAAGCAGACTTTAGCAGGGATTCCAAATTCTTATCTGTTGGATCTTTAAGCATCTGTGCATTGTCTACAGGACAAGTTAAGTTATTATTCATATTGGAAATCGCAGTGTCAATTTCTGGTACTTTCTATTTTTTGGAGAATTGCTCCTCCAGAGGACAGAGAATTGAAAACCTCTTAGGAGGGAGAAAATGTTTATCCGGTTTATCCCATTCCGAAAAAATAAGTGTACAGAAAACGCATGCAAAGGATAGGAACATTTTAAGGAACCTAAGGAAGAAGCCACGTTTTCATGAGACTCTGTTAGAGGCAGCATGAAAGAGGAACGAACCATCTCTGTAAGAGTTTGTATCAGCAATTTTTCAGATTGAGACGCTGAAAAACTTCATCTACCGTTGTTTCCTCAGTAGAAGAATCATCTGTAAGCTCTTCTTGATTGATTGAGGGTTGTTTCCTCCTCATCAACAGAGGAGAGACTGACACAGCTGTATTTATCTGCTATTAGCCTGCCATTCCTCAGTGGACGTTTCACCTGCATTAGGCCCTTATGTTGGGTCTGGGGAGGAGGCGGCAGAGCCTCCTGCAGTGAGGCACAGACCTGTGTAAAAAATACAGCCACAGTAACAAACTTTCAGCGGTATAATAGCGGGACCCTCCGTCTCCCGCATGGCGGGGGAAGGGGGTAATGTAAGGGGGTACAGCGCTGCTGTCCCCCTAACCCTCTGGTCCCATCAGGGGAAGAAAAAATTATTTTTTTGCAGCTTTTCCTACCTTTCAAAAATCTGCTTCCACACGCTGTACAGCCAGGCACGAACCGAGCAAACAGAGTAAGGTATGTGCATAGACTCCATCTAGTGGAGATTTTAAGGCATGACAACATTTTTCCTTCAATGAAAGAAATGTATAGATGTTTTTAATATCTAAGTCTCTCTTTCCTTACCTTGTTCTCGCCGCAAGATTTTGCTGATTTAACAGAAAATCCAGCTTTCACCCATCACGGCGGGTTACATTTAACAAACCTTCAAGGACTGGGTCTGTTAAAAACGGGGTCCAACTGCCTTGGGCCTTGTATAGCACCTCACATCAGGAAGCTTGATGTAATGTAAGCCCTGGGTTCCTGGGGTCCAGCCCTACTAAGAAAGGCATTATAGGCAAAACCTCGTGCTTCGGATACGAGGTCCCGGGTATAATCCATTTTAGGCCTCAGTGGCACTTCCGGATGGATCTGGTTTCTTTTTATGGAGGAATTTAAATCCAGCATGGATCCCTCCTGGAGCTCCTCAGAGCACTTCTTCACTCGTGACCAACACCTTAGACACTGGCAAAAAAAATGATGTGCTCCTGGAAGGAGGAGGGGTTATATAGGGGAGTAAGCTTCCTTAATTAGGGTTTACCAGTGTCAACACCTGACGGTAGGCTATAACCCATTAAGTAATTACTTAAGGCTCTGTGTCCCATGATGTACGATAAAGAAAAGACCCAATCTGAGGGAAAGTGGACAACGTATATACAGAGTAGGCAGGCTTTCTGTGAAGATGGCTATGGTTTAAGGTGTGGGTGGGTGGAATTTAATAAATATGCAGTATGTTCCAAGAAGACCATAAGAGGAGCATCTCAGAATCTTTATGCTTATGCTTTATGTTCTGTGCTGGGTACTGGAATATTTATAGAGCTTTGGGTGTGAAAAGCATCTATTCCTTGGTCTGCATCTTACATGGTAACCAGACCTCTTTATTAGTTTATATATACAGTATCTCACAAAAGTGAGTACACCCCTCACACGTTTGTAAATATTTTATTATATCTTTTCATGTCACAACACTGAAGAAATTACACTTTGCTTCAATGTAAAGTAGTGAGTGTACAGCTTGTATAACAGTGTTAATTTGCTGTCCACTCAAAATAACTCAACACACAGCCATTAATGTCTAAACCGCTGGCAACAAAAGTGAGTACACCCCTAAGTAAAAATTTCCAAATTGGGCCCAAAGTGTCAATATTTTGTGTGGCCACCATTATTTTCCAGTACTGCCTTAACCCTCTTGGGCATGGAGTTCACCAGAGCTTCTCCTCTTCCACTCCTCCGACATCATGTAGCTGGTGGATGTTAGAGACCTTGCGCTCCTCCACCTTCCGCCTGAGGATGCTCCAATAGGGTTTTGGTCTGGAGACATGCTTGGCCAGTCCATCACTTTTGCCCTCAGCTTCTTTAGCAAGGCTGTGGCCGTCTTTGAGGTGTGTTTGGAGTCGTTATGTTGGAATACTGCCCTGCGGCCCAGTCTCTGAAGGGAGGGGATCATGTTCTGCTTCAGTATGTCACAGTACATGTTGGCATTCATGGTCCCCTCAATGAACTGTAGCTCCCCAGTTTCCTGGCAGCACTCATGCAGCCCCAGACCATGACACTCCCACCACCATGCTTGACTGTAGGCAAGACACACTTGTCTTTGTACTCCTCACCTGGTTGCTGCCACACACGTTTGACACCATCTGAACCAAATAAGTTTATCTTGGTCTCATCAGACCACAGGACATGGTTTCAGTAATCCATGTCCTTAGTCTGCTTGTCTTCAGCAAGCTGTCTGTGGGCTTTCTTGTGCATCATCTTTAGAAGAGGCTTCCTTCTGGGATGACAGCCATGCAGACCAATTTGATGCAGTGTGTGGTATATGGGCAGAGCACTGACAGGCTGACCCCCCCACTCCTTCAACTTCTGCAGCAATGCTGGCAGCACTCATGTGTCTATTTCCCAAAGACAACCTCTGCATATGACGCTGAGCACGTGCACTAAACTTCTTTTGTTGACCATGGCGAGGTCTGTTCTGAGTGGAACCTATCCTGTTAAACCGCTGTATGGTCTTGCAGCTCAGTTTCAGGGTCTTGGCTATCTTCTTATAGCCTAGGCCATCTTTATGTAGAGCAACAATTATTTTTTTCAGATCCTTCAGTTCATGAAGTGCCATGTTGAATTTCCAGTGACCAGTATTAGAGAGTATTAGAGAGTGAGAGCTATAACACCAAATTTAACACCTCCTCCCCATTCACACCTGAGACTTTGTAACACTAATGAGTCACGTGACACCGGGGAGGGAAAATGGCTAATTGGACCCAATTTGGACATTTTCACTTAGGGGTGTACTCACTTTTATTGTCAGCGGTTTAGACATTAATGGCTGTGTGTAGAGTTATTTTGAGGAGACAACTAATTTACACTGTTAAGCCCCATACACACGGTCAGATTTTCCGAGGACCAGTTCCGTCGGATCATGTCCGTCGGACTTTGTCCGATGTTGGTGTTGCGTACACACGGTCGGACCATGTTGTCGGAATTTCCGGTCTTCAAGAACGTCGTGGCGTAAGTCGTCTTCCACGAGACTAGAAAAGGGAAGTTCAGCACCACGTCCCGCACCCGTTGGGCTCCTTCTGCTGATCCCGTGTTTATCGCGAGTTAGTTGAAGTTTGGGGACTTACGATTCGCGCTTCTCAGTTTTGTCACTCAGATCGTTACTGCTCTTCAGTTTGTGCTTGTCATGCGTATCTGTTTATTAGTGCGTGTAGTCAGTTCGCATTTGTTGGTCATTGCGGCCTATATCTTGATACAGGACGCTTTGATTTTCACTGCTTATTGTCTGCTCGTTTCTGGTATTCATTTCGTTCTTTCAGGCCTTGCTGTTTATCGGTGCTTTCTGTTTGTCCGTTCTGACCAGCCGACCGTTTGTGAGCGATGTTTCCCGTACGTACTCGTCCCTGAGTTCGTGCTGTACGCGGAATTGGTGTCGGGCTTTTAGCTTTGAGCCAAGACCCGTCCATGAACAGAGTGACGAGGAGTATGTGGACCAAGAATTGGTTGCTTCAGCGTGATCAGTTCTCGCACATGCCTTTGCTTCGTGAGATCCGGGAGAATAATCCTGATGATTTCAGGAACTTTCTCCGGATGACGGACCCCGTTTTTCACCGTCTTTTGGCTTTGCTGACCCCTTTTATCAGCTGGCAGGATACCTGCATGAGACAAGCCATCACTCCGGAGCAGAGGCTTGTTGCTACGTTGAGGTACTTGGCGACAGGGAGAAGCCTTCAGGATTTGAAGTTCTCCTCAGGTATCTCTCCCCAGGCCCTGGGAATCATTATTCCAGAGACCTGTTCTGCCATCATCCAGGTCCTGCAGGAGGACTATATTAAGGTAACATTTCTCCTTTACTATTCCCTTCTATGTATGCTCTGTTTGCTAATGTCTTGTATTTTTGACCTCCTTCCCTAATTACCATGATTGCAATATGCTCTAATATGCTGTGCCCCTTTTCTTCTTCATGCATTTTTCCCTTCACTTACCTCCCCAGCATGCTCTTCTGCCCCAATAGACACCTATGGCCTAGTCACTTAAGCAATGTATTTTGTCTGCTGCATAGTATTGTTTCCCCCAAACACCCCCTAAAACATGCACAAATGTTTGCTGTGTGTTTTACTTCATGCAGAGCCCCATTTTTTCAACATTTTTTTTTTGGGGGGGGGGGGATTTGGAATGTTCTTTTATCTTTCCTGTGGGCTGCCAATAGTGTTAAGTAAGGAGGGTCTGGCCAAACTAGCACACATTATTGAGCCATTTGGCAATCAATGAAGTGCAGAGGGTTACCTGTCCAAACCCCCCCCCAAACCCCTAGTTATTGTCAATGGCCCATCAGAAGTGGGGGGATTGATGGGGGGTGAGTAATCTGCTAGGGGGACCCTCTACTTTTCGGTGCAAATACTTTCCATCTTAAAATTTAAAAGTCCGATCTTGTTCCAAGATGTTTAGTGTCTAATCTGCTTGCAATGTTTATGTGCAAAGTGACTAATTTTTTTTTCTTGTTTCACTCCACAGTTCCCTTCCACGCCACAGGAATGGCAGACTGTGGCCTCCCACTTTGCCAGCCGTTGGGACTTTCCTAACTGCGGAGGTGCAATTGATGGGAAACAGTGCAAAAGTGCCCTGGAAAATACACTTGCAGTGCAAACTGGAATTGCCTTTAGTAAATTACACCCATTGCCCCCCAAATCCTTTACATTTGACATACATAATGCTTTTGTGTTTTTCAATAAGGAAGCCACACATTTAGAAAATTAAAAAAGTTTACTTGCAACACATTCACAAGTGCGTTTTCAAACTTCTTGGCAAAACTGACAAGATCTTGGTTCTTTCCAACATTGTTTACAAACATTCCGCATTTGTTAAAACCAGGCATGGAGCAAAACAGAACATAGGAACTTGCAAAGTTCAACTTTCTAGTGAAGACAAGATCAGACATGACTATATGTTCAAAGTGTGTTTGATCTTGCCTTCATCACATGGGGGGTCACCCCTGGAAACTGGAAATTTAGAACATGCACACAATTTGGGTCTGAAAATGGACATTAGATGGTAAAACACATGCCTAGAATGTTCAAAAGTGCCATTTCCCATCATGGGGATCAATGGACGTGTTTTTGGGGGGGCAACCCCTTCACCACACACACTTTAGTAGTTACTAAAGTGGTTGCACCCCCAAAAAAACGTTGTCATTCATCCACCATGATGGGAGCTAGCACATGTGGACACAATGTCTGCATGTTCCAAATTTCACACATTTCTTAAGTTGCAAATGTGGTCACAAACAGCCACAAATGTGTGTTATTAATTACTTGTTGCGTTTTCAGATTTTACCTAAAACATCAATGATGTTCTTCAATTTTTGTTGAACATCATTGATGTTTTGCTTTATGTCATCTAGATCTCGATTGCAGACCATTATCTCCCCGATGAGTACGTGGGCACTTTCAGTGGTAAAGAGCGATTCTTCTTCCACAACATCCACGTCACCTAAAAAAACCAACAAAAAAAAAATGTCTCTTGGAAATGAGGCAGGCATACATTGATTAGCTTACCAGTAGCTGTGTTCTCCCACACTCACCTGTTGTGGTGACAAGTTCTCCAACTTCTATGATCTCTCCTTCCTTCTCCTCCTCCTCTGCTTCTGGTCTTTCCCCTTCTTTGGGAGGTCTGGGTTTTGTGGTTTCCTCAGACGTCCCGAGTTTTCGCTCCCCTATGAGAATGTACAAAAGGAAGATTTAGCACCACAATCTATTGAGGGCAGAAATATGAAATGTCAAACATTGCTTGAAAGTGAGGGACAATATTTTTGGTTGGCCAGTTACAAATGACAACAACATGAATGTAGTCACTTTGTAAAGGTGCTAAACTTACTAGCTTTTTGGTAGAAGTTTGTCTGATGGAGACACCCCTCTAGTATCCACTGGAGCACATGTGTGGAAAAGCATAATAAAAAGGGGGTTTGGGTGTCCCAGCACTAGTGCTCTAGAGTCCAGATGGGTAAACAGCTACTGAGTGACCTCTCCTTTACATTGAATAAATTAGCTTGACATTCTTAAGGACATCTCTATTGAGAACAAACTTCCTTTCACTAAAAACTTCACCAAACCTCGTATTATAAGTGGCCGAACGATCGAGGTTGAGTACGATCGAATGCACAGACGAACATGAAAGTGGCCATTTTCTAATGTATAACATTGAAAAAATACAAACACATGGAGCAGTATGCAAGCAAGAAATCCAAACACAAAACACAACCACTTACTTTTTTGAAGAAATCGATTGATCTTTCTGTACTGATCGGGCTCCCTCAGTTTCAGGTCTGACCAGCGTTTCCTCAGTTGCTTCTTGGATCGTTGTACCCCCAAATTATTGTACAGCCTCCTCACAACTTTAGACATGATCTTGGCCTTTCAGACATTGGGGTTGAGGTAAGGCCCATACTTCCCATCATAGTCGCTCCTCTTTAATATGTCCACCATCTCCAACGACATATTGGAGGCCTTAAATTTCAGCCGCCGGGATCGGGACGTTTCTGCCTCCGGCCTTTCCTCGTCCTCCTCCTCGTTGGTGTAATATTTGGGGCGCACCTGCTGTGTCCCCGCCATGTGCTCTCCCCACTGCGCCGTAAAGAGAAGGGGTGGGGAATAGACGAGAATGATCGCCAGGGGCGGGCAAAGTTTCACGCATGCGCACTGTATATAAAACGTCACACGCCTGTGTCGTAGCCACGATCTGTGAGACGAGGGGAGAGAAAGCTCACGCACGAGACGATCGCTAGAACGAAGGTACAATTTGAAGTTGGTACATAACTAGCCTAGACTGATTAGACCTTGAGGCTTATTTATGGAGAAGATTAGGAGAGTTTAGCATGACATTATTTATAGTGTTTTGTGTGGTGTTGTGTCTTGCAGAGATTATGCAGGGATTCAACGACGTGAGTTTTCTCCCCCTCTTCATTGATAAATATAGGGAAATGACCCTATTATGGCAGGCCAAACACCCCGATTACGGCAGCAAACTAAAGAGGTAGGCAGCCATGCTGAAACTTGTGGAATTTGTAAAGCCAAGGATGCCCACGGCAACCGTTCGTAGGTTAAGACTCAAAATTGGCAGCCTGAGGAGTGCGTATTTCAGGGAGCGCAAGAAGGTCCTCAAGTCCCAAGCATCTGGAGCTGCAGCAGATCAGGTCTATGTCCCCAAGCTCTGGTACTATGACAGGCTCCATTTTCTCAAAGACCAGGCTGATGTCACGGAGTCACTCTCGACTCCTCCTTCCACGCTTCCTTCCGCGCAGGCCACCCCTGATGAGGCTTCCGAGGAGCAACCTGGGCCTTCCAGTCTGGAAGATGTGGAGGAGCCCAGCTTGAGCCAGGTATAGTAGTTTTGGAACAAATTTTGTGAAAACTAAATGATGTTCAGTTAATTCAGGATCCCCATTTGCTTAGTTCCTAACGTGTTTGACATATCAACTGACAGTAGTGTTGGAGACATTTGGGGCAAGAATCTAAACTGCAGGGCTGAGAATTGTATGGTTTTCTATTTGTAAACATTTTGCAACAGTCAATACATGAAAATTGTGTGTGTTTGATGAACAAAAAACTCAAACTATGTCCCTTTATCATACACAGGAAGACCTCAGCCAGGAGGTGGCTGTGGAATGTGGCAGTCAGGAGGAGGAAGGGGTTAGTGGCAGCCAAGAGGTGGGTAGTGGCAGCCAAGAGGGGGGTAGGCCTAGGAGCCTGATTGTCTCCCAAGTCCCTCCCCTCCGCCTTCCCTACAAAAGGGCGAGAAGGGGGGGTGAGGCGGTAGAGACAGCGCTCCGGCTGATCAGAGAGGCCTCAGCCTCCCTACATGCCACACCCACCGACGAGGAGACCTTTGGCTCCGTGGTTGCCACGAAAATGATGGCTATGGAGGTGGGGCAACGCAACATGTGTGAGGATGTCATCCTCAAGGTCCTAAATAAGGGTATGGCTGGGGGGATGACCCCACTCACACATGTTTGCGATAGTGACCTTGCTCCGCCTCCTCCTCCTCCTCCTTCTGCCACCCCACCAGCACCACAGCCACAGCGTGCAAGGAAGCGTGGAAGGAAGACCTGAGAGTGACGACCTGGATTCAGTCTGGTCTGAGAGAAGATGGAGCCTCTCGTAGTACCAGAGCCTGGGGACCTAGATGGCATCTGCTGCAGTTCCGGATGTTTTGGACTTCAGGACCAGATAGCACTCCCCTTAAGATACGTACTCCTCAGGCCCCCAATTTTTGAAGCTTGAAAAACGATGTTTGCCGTGGGTGTCCAAGGCTTTGCAAATTCCCCAAGTTTCTCCATCGCTGCGTTCCTCTTTGGTTTGTTGCTGAGACCTAAATAAAGGTATTTTTGAGTTGAAAAAATCATTGCCTATGTGTTTACTTTTCTACAATGACAGTTTATTTGTGAGTAGGCTGGTACATTTCACAAATCATAAAGTCCAATTAACAAGGGGCACCAACAACAAACAAACTCCTAGTAAATTTAAGCAACAAATAGAAATGTTAATAATGTTGTTTTGCTAAGTTGAGACACACAACCCCCCTCAAAAATCTAAATAAATTATCCTGAAAATATGTATTCCAAAAAAATAAAAAATGACAAATCATCCAAAAAATATAACAAAGATTCTTTTACGATCTGAGGAAAAATAAACATCTAGTCTAGAAATCCTGAAAACAAATAAAGAAATAAGTTTGTGAGAAGTGAGGGTGAATAGGAGCAGCTAAAACACGTCATTCTTCTTGCATTGTAGAGAAAAAGAGAATGCGCTGCATTAAAGACATTTTAACATTGCAGCGTGACGAATGTGCTGTGTCGATTAGGAACGGTAGTTTTACCTGACCGAGCGCTTCCGTCACAGAATTTCTTCTGAGCATGCGTAGCACTTTGTCCGTCGGACTACGCTACACACGATCGGAATTGGTGTGATCGGACTTTGTTGTCGAAAAATCTATCCAGCAGGAGATGGAACTTTGTCCGTCGGACAATCCGATGGAAACTGTCCGATGGTGCCTACACACGGTCGGAATTTCCGACAACATTGTCCGATAGGACAGAATCCATCGGAAAATCCGACCGTGTGTAGGGGGCTTTATACGAGCTGTACACTCACTACTTTACATTGTAGCAAAGTGTAATTTCTTCAGTGTTGTCACATGAAAAGATATAATAAAATATTTACAAAAATGTGAGGGGTGTACTCACTTTTGTGAGATACTGTATATAGGAGCTGACTGATGGCTATCTTTTTCTCTAATGCAGCATACACACGGTCGGAATTTCCGATGGAAACAGTCCGATGGGAGCTTTTCATCGGATTTTCCGACCGTGTGTATGCCCAACGGTCTTTTTCTGTCGGAATTTCCGACGGACTTTGAATTGAGAACTTGTTCTATCGGATTTTCCGATCGTGTGTATGCAATTCCGACACGCAAAATTCCGATGCATGCTCGGAAACAATTCGACGCATGCTCGGAAGCATTAAACTTCCCTTTTATAGTGCTGTCGAACGTGTTTTATGCCGCTGTGTTATTGACCGTCGGAATTTGGTGTGATCGTGTGTAGGCAACACAGCTTGAGCGGAATTCCGTCGGAGTGTGTGTGTACGCGACATTACTCTTTCTGCTGAGAACATTCTGCTGGGTGAAAAGGCTGATTGCTGACAGAACACTAAGAAGATACAAGAGTTGCCTGTTTGCTTTAGGGAACCCATTAGGAGACACCATGTTTGTCAGGAACTAACCTCAGTTTAGGTAATGGCTCGAAAAAGCAGATGATTAGTTTGTTATATGCTAAGGACTTGCTTTACAAAGCCCACCTGCCTTGCTAAATGGGACTGTGAGAACAAGGTTACTAGGTGTTTCTTATCCTAACACCTATTTACACTGTATGTTATCCATTATATATAATGACTCAGAGCTTGAAGTGATTTACACTTTCTTTAAATATTTCCTAGGTGGAGAATGAAGCTGACGGTGAGGTCTGTCTGCAGTACAAGTTTAAAGATGAAATCATAAAGAATGATCTCCGTTTCCCCCTGACGGTGCAGAGCGCGGAAAGGTCAATATTTTAGATTTGAAAAACCCCACATTAATATGAAACATTTCCTTGGTTATCTTTTTAGAGTCACCACTAACAGACTGGCAGAACTCTGATCTTTTCATGCGCTGTCTTTCTTCTCTTACCCACCATTCACAGACTGGCAGAGCTTCAAAACTTCTCATGCACTGTCTTTATTCTCTTACCCACCATTCACAGACTAACAGAGCTTTGGATCTTCTCATGCGCTGTCTATCTTCTCTTACCCACCATTCACAGACTGGCAGAGCTCTGGTCTTCTCATGCACTGTCCATCTTCTCTTACCCACCATTCAGACTAGCAGAGCTTGGGTCTCTCTCATGCTATGTCTTTCTTCTCTTATCCACCATTCACAGACTGGCAGAGCTTCGGGTCTTCTCACGCACTGTCTTTCTTCTCTTACCCACCATTCACAGACTGACAGAGCTTCAGGTCTTCCCATGCACTGTCTATCTTCTCTTACCCACCATTCACAGACGACCATAGTCCTGGTTGCCTCAAGCACTGGCTATCTTTTTTTAAGACCCACATCCATAAACTGTCAGATTTCTGGTATCCTCAGCCACCATCCACTAAAGGCCATTGTCTGGGTTTCCTCACGCACTGTCTATTCTTTTCCAGGCCCACAATTCACAGACTGGCAGCCAAAGCTCTGATCTCTGAACTGGAACATGGAACAGAGTCACCATCTGAAGATGTGAAGAAGAAGATCTTGGAGACCAGTCTGCAGTCTGGTGTTGTCTCCTCTCTCACAGCCTATGTAGCTGTCAACAAGGACACCAAGACACGTGTGGAGGGACCTCCTGTGCGCAGGGGTGTCCCAGCTCCAGGTATGTTGTTTTCACTAGACATGTGCGATTCGTTTTGTTACAAACTGAAGTTCGGATGAAATTTTTGCTCTTCAGAGATTTGGATGTATCTGAATTTCCAAATCGCAATAGTTACATAGTTAGTTTAGTTGAAAAAACACACAAGTCTACCAGTTCAACCAATAATAGTAACAAATTTCAACAAATCCGAAATAAAGAATGAAATGCGTTATCCAATTTTGAATTTGAAATATAATTTAAATTCGATATTGAAACATATTCTAATCAATGAAAGGGAAGAAACTAATGCGCAAAACCTAAACTCGCTCAAATAAACAAAATAAGGATAAGAGAAGCTGCCAACATATAAAAGTCTTCCCACACAGAAAAAAATAATTAATAAAGAGGTATGTGGCCCTAACTAAAAATGATAAATAGTAGAATAAATAAACAAAAATAAGTGTAATAAACACACTTAATAGGTAACACTTCCACTAAAAGTGAAAGAAGATGATGATTCCTACTTAGGCTGCTTTATAGAATAGAAAAGAATAGAATAGAACATAAAATAATTCAATACAATACAATACAATACAACAGAATAAAAAAGAATATAAAGGAATATAATCAAATAGAAAATAAAAGAAAGGAGTAGAATAAAGCAGAATAGAATTGAAAATAAAGGAACAGAATAAAATAGAATTAACCACTTGCCGACCGCCGGCAAATACATATGTACATATACGTCAGCAGAATGGCACGGATGGGAAAATGGGTGTACAGGTACACCCCTTTGAATTTGCTGCCATGTGGTCACGTGCGCGCCGCCCTGCTGCGAGCTCCGTGAGTAGGATTGCGGGTCCCGCGGACTCGATGTCCGTGGGGATACCCACGATCGCTGAAGAACGGGGAGATGCTAATGTAAACAAGCATTTCCCCGTTCTGCCTAGGGACACTGTCACTGATCATAGCTCCCTGTGATCGGGAGCTATGATCAGTGATGTGTCACACGTAGCCACGCCCCCTAACAGTTAGAATCACTCCCTAGGACACACTTAACCCCTTCCTAGCCAGCTAGTGGTTAATCCGTTCTCTGCCAGTGTAATTTTTACAGTAATCAGTGCAATTTTATAGCACTGATCGCTGTAAAAATTACAATGGTCCCAAAAATGTGTCCAAATTGTCCGATGTGTCCGCCATAATGTTGCAGCCACGATAAAAATCGCAGATCGCCACCATTACTGGAAAAAAATTATTAATAAAAATGCCATAAAACTAACCCCTATTTTGTAGACACTATAACTTTTGCGCAAACCAATCAATAAACGCTTATTTTTTACTCAATACTTATCAGCCTAAACTGAGGAAAAAAAATGTTTTTTTTATATATTTTTCGGGGTATATTATAGCAAAAAGTAAAAAAATAATGCGCTCTATTTTTGTTTATAGCGCAAAAAATTAAAACCGCAGAGGTGATCAAATACCCCCAAACGAAAGCTCTATTTGTGGGGAAAAAAGGACGTCAATTTTGTTTGGGAGCCATGTTGCACGACCGTGCAATTGTCAGTTAAACAACATTGTCAGTTAGGCAACAAACGTCACCACGTTCAGAATGATCGGATTTTCAGACAACTTTGTCTGACCGTGTGTATGCAACACCAGTGTCGGACAAAATCCGTCGGAAAAAATCCGATGGATTTTGTGGTCGGATTTTCCGACCGTGTGTACGGGGCATAAGACTGGGATGCCATTAAAGTTCATGTGCGTGTAAAGGCAGGCAACCCGATACTTTTGATAATATATTGTATGCTATAACCTCCTCAGTACTGCGTTAAATTGTATCTTAATCAAAAAACATTTTATATTGCAGCTTATCTGTACGTACGTTGTAGATGAGGTGGCAGAATTCGTTTTTTTTCCTTTTCAGGCTCAGAACATTTTCAAAAAATACCTGTTGATCTTGCCAGAAAAGCACAAACATTTTCTTTATTATGCAAAATACTAGTCCCATCCATCCACCATGTAATGGTGATGAACAAAGGCAGACATGTTTAAAGTCTAGCCTGGGTGACAACCATGGCTTCCCACAGTAGAAAAAAAATGTAGACATGAGGGTACAGGAAGTATGTTATTTGTAGAAATAAAAATTGTAAATAAAAAAATCCCTGCCAGTTAAATAAATATGAAAAATCAGCTTGCTAAAAAAAACTGTGATAGCAATATACATATATCAAAGCAGCACTATAGATCTAACAAGTACTGTGCAAAAAAAATGCAATATGAAACAGCAAACTATAAAGTGCAATATGGGACAGCAAATATTTAAACATTCATGTTCCTATATGGAACATCAAATAAAGTGCCAAAAAGTGCAATATGAAACAGCATTCAATACATTGCGAGTATATATCCACCACTTAACCGTGCATAAAGGTAACATCTAATGTGCATATAAAAATGTCCTTATGTCATAATAAAAAGCAAATAGTCCATGGTGGAAACAGAGACCATTAACATGCATTCTTCCAACTCTGGTCTAAAAAGATCTCCACCACCGTCTAGGAATAATCACGCCTCTTACCAGAGGAGAAGTTGGGCCAAAGGTTATAATGGCCAAAAGCGCATAAGATGTTATCACAGGCTAGGCGATCAGCAAGGAAAATGATAAGGCTGAGTATATTTATAGTGAGATACAGGGATGCTGTGTGTGTGGCCCATCCCCCCAGAAGATGTCACTGCTGACGAATCGCGTAGGGGCGTGGCTACTCTCAGCGCCCATCTACATTAGCCATCGAGCACCATCTAGTGCTCTCTGCTTTGCTTTGATCAGCCTGCTGATCTACCCTGCTGTGAAGCTTGTCAGTGAGCCCTGTAAGCTTTGCTGTTTATTACGAACTTCATGATGGAAATTTGTATTTCTTTCCTGGCATTCCATTGGGATTGACTGTGGAGTGATGACTGTCGTTTGCCTTGCTGTTCGCCTAGCCTGTGATAACATCTTATGTGCTTTTGGCCTTTATAATCTTTGGGCCATCTTCTCTGGTAAAAGGCATGATGATTATTCCTAGCCGGTAGAGGAGATCTCTTTACACCTGAGTTGGAAGAACACATGCTAATGATCTCTGTTCTCACTATGGATGATACAATTTATTTTTTTTTTTAATGACATAAGGACATTTATATATGCACTGTGCTTGTTTGCACATTAGTTGTTACCTTTATGCACGGTTAAAGCGGTTGTATAACCGCAAAAAAGAAAAAAAAAAACTGTAAGGCAAAGGCATAATGAGCTAGTATGTACCACATACTAGCTCATTCTGAAATACTTACCTTACATTGAAGTGTCAGTATCGCCTTCTGGTCACCGCTGAGGGAGCTGAGGGAGCTGAGGGAGCTGACATTTTCCCCTCGGCGTGTCTTCCAGGTTTCGCGGCTCCAGCGATGTGAGTGGCCGGAGCTGCGATGACGTCACCCCCACGGATGTGCGCTGGAGTCTAATTTCCGGCAAGGAGCTCTGATTTTCCGACAGCGTCCGCAGGACCTTCAGAGCGCACGTCAGCGGCTGCATGCAAGGTGAATATCTCCTAAACCGTACAGGTTTAAGAGACATTCATTTTACCTACAGGTAAGCCTTATTATAGGTTTACCTGTAGGTAAAAATTTTAAAAAGGGGTATACAACCGCTTTAATTGTTGGATATATACCCGCAATTTATTGAATGCTGTTTCATATTGAACTTCTTGGCACTTTATTTGCTGTTCCATTATGGAACATGCATGTTTAAATATTTGCTGTCCCATATTGCACTTTTATAGTTTGATATTTCATATTGTACCTTCTGCACTTTATTTGCTGCCTCATATTGCAATTTTTTTGCAAAGTACTTGTTAGATCTATAGCGCTGCTTTGATATATGTATGTTATTTGTGAGGCCACCAAGTGAAAAAAATAAATGGGAGGAAAAAAAGTATGAAAACAAGTAGGAACTGAATGCAGCCACCACATCTAAGTAAGCAATATAAGCTGCAATAGACCCAATTTTTGGTTTTGGGTTTATACACACTTTGAATTCTTCCAGCCCTGATGACCACAGTCATGTGTCATGGTGAGGAATCCACAAGTATGTTGTAGAGTCTGTTAAATGGCGCTTATCACTCATCACCTGTCCTGTCTTACAGCATTCATGTCGTTGGGCTCAACATTCTACAGAAGACATAGAATGATGGCTTGTGCTTCTCCCCTGGCAATGCGTAAGATGGGCAGACTCCGTAAGTGCCATTTTTTTTTCCTTTCTATGTGCCCACTCACTCTCCAGCTGCCATAGACTCCCATAACAGAAGTCTTTTGCACTTTGAAATCGTCTCAGATGCTGGGCTTTGTAGTCCTCCAATGTGGCTCCTTGTTTGCAGGTGGGGATTTGCTCATATAAATATTGAATGGCAAAACAGGAAAAGAGTACATAGCGTAATGCCGTTTATTAACAACTTGCTTACTGGGCACTTAAACCCCCTTCCTGCCCAGGCCAGTTTTCAGAGCTGTCACTCTTTGAATGACTATTGCGCGGTCATACAACACTGTACCCAAACAACATTTTTATAATTCCCCACAAATAGAGCTTTCTTTTAGTGGTATTTAATCACTACTGTTTTTTTTATTTTTTGCACAAAAAGAAAACCGAAAATTTCGAAAAAAACAAAAACAAAAACAAAGCTGCACTGATACGGCGACACTGATAGGCCGCACTGGTGGGCACTGAGGCGGCACTGCTGGGTGACACTGATGGGTGGCACTGCTGGGTGACACTGATGGGTGGCACTGGTGGGCATTGATAGGTGGCACCGGTGGACATTGATAGGCGGCACTGGTGGGCACAAAGGAGGCGACGGTGGCTCTCACTGTTCGGGACCGCTGTCCCTTTGACAGAAGCCGGTGATCGCCTTTTTTTTTTTACAGATCTTTTGTTTACTTGTTCATTGGCTGACAGCTGATCACGTGATAAGGGCCAGGGTCTCATTGACTCGTGATCACAGAGCACGCCGCGTGCACCCCACAGGCAGCTCATGCACGGGAAGATGTCTATTGACGCCCTCCCGGCAATTAAGGCCCGCCCTGTAGCCATAATTTGGCTATAGCGCAGGCTGGAGGTGGTTAAAACATATAAGACAAGGTAATCCACTCACATTAGTATAAAACAAGCAAGCATAAAACCAAAACCAGAAGTGCACCCGCGACTTGCGTGTCACCGTCCAGATCTGACGTCATTACGCTCTGTCACTGACGCGTTTTGTCCCTCCCACAAGACGTTATCAAAGAATATCCTTGCGCAAAATACTTGGGTTGAACAGCGTTCGGGCGATGAGCCAGGTGTTATCTGTGTTATCAAACTTGGCAGATGCACTCGGGCTCTAATCACGTGCTTCTAAAAAAAAAAAAAAAAAAAAAACTCCATAGGAATCTAAGCGTCCGGCGCCCTGCATGTCAATTAAGGGCCGGGCGCATGGATTGGGGGGGCAGCGCCCGTTGGACGGGCCGCCACTGTTTATGACTATGTCTTAGATACAATTTCCGATAAGTGTTCATATCTCAGAATATCTCCAATTTACAGTTTGAGAACGAGCAGATAATTGTCCAGCGTGAAATTTGCTGCAAAACAAATATAAAGACTTATTTTATTTATATATTTCAGGTACTTATATAGCGCCGTCAATTTATGTAGTGCTTTACATATACATTGTACATTCACATCAGTGAATCCCTCAAGGAGCTTACAATCTAATGTCCCTAACTCACATTCATACATACACATACTAGGGACAATTTAGACAGGATCCAATTAATCTACCAGCATGTCTTTGGAGTGTGGAAGGAAACCCACGCAGGCACAGGGAGAACATCTAAACTGCAGGCAGGTAGTGTCATGGTTGGGATTCCAACCAGCAACCCTTTTGACTGCTAGGCGAAAGTGCTATCCACTACACCACTGTGCCATGGCAGGTTTTTGATGCCTATTTTACCTAGGAGGAATAAGGGGTGCCAGTGGTTCCTAGACATGTGCACTGCCAGAAAAAAAAAATGTTTTCCTTTTTATTTTATTTTTTCAGTTTTTCGGTTCATTCGTTATGATCGCAATTCGCAAATTCGTATATTTGCAAATTCGGAAATTAGAAAATCCGAAAATAAGAAAGAAAATTAGAAAGAACGAAAATCCAAAAAAAGTAATAATAACTAATAACTAACTATTAAATTATTGTTATTGGAATTTTCTTTCAAATGTATCCGAAATAACGAATGCTGCCTCTAAACAAATGGAATGGAATGAATTAATAATAAAATGTTTTTATTATTGTTATTTATTATTATTATTAATTCGTTTGTAATTCCGTTTCATTTGTTTAGACGCAGCATTCGTTATTTTTGGATAATTCGTAACTTCGCATAAATTAGTATTCGTTCACTAACAGCCAAATTTGAAAAGAAATTCCAATACCTATAATTTATTAGTTATCATTTCAGATTTTCGGAATTTCAAATTTACGAATATTCGGAAAAATTTGTTAAACGGGTTTTCGTTAATTCGGATGTTTCCAAATTAACTAATTTGTCGAAATTCATTAAAAAAACAATTAGTAACAAAACCAATTGCACATGTCTAGTGGTTCCCCATATGATCTGACATAGGGGTGTCTGGTCTTGAAACGTAACAAATTATCTGAGGAAATTAACCACATGTCGACCAGCCGCCACAGTTGTACTGCGGCAGAATGGTACGGCTGGGCGAAACGACGTTATGCAATGTGCTTCGCCCTGTGGCCAGTAGGGGGCGCGCCGTGCTCCCGCGATTGCCGCTGAGACACAGAGAACCTGGGACTGTGTGTGTAAACACATAGTTTCCGGTTCTCTGAGGGAAGAAGTGATAGATCGTCTGTTCATACAGAGTATGAACGGCGATCTGTTATCTTCCCTGCACAGTCCCCATCCCCATTCAGTTAGAACACAAACTAGGACACCCTTAACCCCTTCACTGCCCCTTAGTGTTAACCCCTTCACTGCCAGTGACATTTTTACAGTAATCAATGCATTTTTTAATCGCACTGATCGCTGTATTAATGCCAATGGTTCCAAAAATGTGTCAAAATTGTCCGACATGTCCGCCATAATGTTACAATAAAAATTGCATCCCATTACTAGTAAAAAAAAAAATGTATAATAAAAAAATGTATAATAAAAATGCTATAAATCTATCCCCTATTTTGTAAACACTATAACTTTTGTGCAAACCAATCAATATACACTTATTGCAATATTTTTTTACCAAAAATATGTAGAAGAATACGTATCGGCCTAAACTGAGGAAAAAAATATATTTTTTTTATATATTTTTGGGGGATATTTATTATAGCAAAAAGGGAAAAAAATATGCTTTTTTCAAAATTGGCGCTCTTTTTTTGTTTATAGCGCAAAAAAAAACCCTGCAGAGGTGATCAAATACCACCAAAAGAAAGCTCTATTTGTGGGAAAAAAAGGATGTCAATTTTGTTTGGGTTCAGCGTCGCACGACCACGCGATTGTCAGTTAAAGAGACGCAGTGCCGTATCGCAAAAAATGGCCTGGTCATTGGGCAGCCAAATCTTTTGGGGCTGAAGCGGTTAAAGAAAAAGGTGGGGGAAGGTCACTGTGCCCTTCACAAGACAACATGGCTGGGATGGCCAAAATGGCTGCTACCTACACAGCTATGCATTAGCCCAGTATGCATGACCATTACTATGGGCATTAAGAGCAGGGAAGATAAGGGAGCATTGAGACCAGTGGGGGTAGGGTGCTACAGAGGTACTGCAACCAGGGGGACTGTGGTAAGCAATGCAGTTGTAAAATGGCAGGGCCGGTGCTAGACTATTTTGCACCCACTTGCACCCCTCAGCCCTCATAATGTTTGGGGGTTGTGAGTCATTTTTTTTTTTTTTTTTTTAATTATGATTTTTACATGTAGGAGCGAAGTGCTAGAATTGGCTTGGGCTGGAAGCAGGGGTCAAGTCCTGGGGAAAAAAGTGTGGAAACTCCCACCCAAGATCCACTCCCCCACCAAAAAAAAAAAAAAAATGATACGCTCATATGCCCGAACGCTTCAAAAGTGGTATTTTTCATCCAATTTTCGTATTGTGTGTATGAATCTTAACTGTACATACAAAAAAAAAAAAACATTCCTCAATAAACATAAATACGGTAATTCTCTGAATAATCAGCATTCATTCAATTGTGCTTCCATGCAAATGTGAACATCATGTTCTGATCTTTATTGGGGAATTTTATTTTGTATATAGAGTGTTTATGTGGTGAGTTTACACTTTTCATTTACACTTTTCATCAACAGAGTTTGGATAACACAGGGTTAAACGGAAAGGTCATAAATTAATTGCACATTATCTGGACAGAATGCTTGGGGAGATAGTGATGTGTTCCTGCTTAGGAGATGTATGTTAGCTTGGGGGGCTGCAAACTCTGCAGGGCTCCAACACACACCACACACTCACTGCTATTCCAACCCTTCACATATTTCCACATAAACTTCCCTCCTGGCATTAAACTTTGCCAGGTATTGTGCTCAGCTTACCACCCCAAACTGATGTTCCTCCCTCAGCTCACCTCTCTCCCTGCATGTCCTGTGAGCAGAATAGCTGTGCTCCTCCTCTGGGTTCTCTCATCATATGGCACTGAAGATAGAGGAGGGGGGGGGGGGGATTCAGCTGGACACACAGAGCAAGTATGCAGGAGACTGGGGGGGGGGGGAGATGAGGGGGGAGAAAATCAGGAGGGGCCGGCGGGGAGAAGCGCATCACGAGAGGTCTGACTAAACACAATCTCTTAGCAGCAGGGACCTGGTCTACCCGTCAGCTAGCTGTGATTGACAGGTAGATCGAAGAGGAAGCTGTCATGGGGCCCCCTACTGGCAATGCCTGAATGGTCAGGTGTGCAGCGCTTACTATTGTGAGCTGTGTCGGCGGCTGCTGGTGTAGCACCTGCCACACAGCTCGCATACTTCAGAGTCTTGCAGGACACGGCTGCTAACGGGAACTGAGTTCCTGTTGTGGAAAAAGTACAGGAACTCCGTTCCCATGCGTTCCCGCAGGACTTGAGCCCTGGCTGGATGTGGTGTGCCCCACCAGGAGATCTGTGTCATTTAGACCGCTTTCACACTAAGGCGCTTTGCAGGCGCTATAGCGCTAAAAAGTGTATTTTAATATACATTTAAACAGATCAGACCAAAATGTGGGACAAATGAGGGACAGAGGGCATTGCTCCAAATCAGGGACAGTCCCTCCAAAGCGGGGACAGTTGGAAGCTATGTTAGGAGGCAGTGGCTAAATGCTAAATGTTGTCAACCTGCAACAGGAAGTGCTGTAAATAGTGTAACAGATTCACAAAAAATTATTTGCTTTGATAGAAAACTATACAGTAAGACATGATGCCAAACCTGTTGAAAAATAGATTTTGGATTATTATTATTATTATTATACAGGATTTATATAGCGCCAACAGTTTACGCAGCTCTTTACAATATAAAAGGGAGACAATACAGTTATAATACAATAAAATACAAGAGGATTAAGAGGGTCCTGCTCAGAAGAGCTTACACTTTAATAGGGTGGGACAGGTGGTACAAAAGGTTGTAACTGTGGGGAATGAGCCTGATGGAAGTGGTAGGAGATTAGTTGGAGACGTGATAGGCTTTCCTGAAGAGATACGTTTTCAGGGATCGCCTGAAGGTAGCTAGAGTAGGGGATAGCCGGACAGGTTGAGGTAGCGAGTTCCAGCGGTTAGGAGAGGCTCTGGAGCAGTGTTTCTCAACTCCAGTCCCAGGGCTCAAGTCCTACGGGAACGCATGGGAACGGAGTTCCTGTACTTTTTCCACAACAGGAACTCAGTTCCCTTTAGCAGCTGTGTCCTGCAAGACTTTTAAGTATGCGAGCTGTGTGGCAGATGCTACACCAGCAGCTGCCGACACAGCTCGCAATAGTAAGTGCCGCACACCTGACCATTTAGGCATTGCCTGTAGGGGCACCATGACAGCATCCGCTTCAATCTACCTGTCAATCACAGCTAGCTGACAGGTAGATCAGGCCCCTGCTGCTAAGAGATTGTATTTAGTCAGACCTTTCGTGATGCGCTCCTCCCCGCCGGGCCCTCCTGATTTTCTGTCTCCTCATCTCCCCCCCCCCCCCCCAGTCTCCTCCATACTTGCTCTGTGTGTCCCGCTGAATCCCCCCTCCTCTATCTTCAGTGCCATATGATGAGAGAACCCATAGGAGGAGCACAGCTATTCTGCTCACAGGACATGCAGGGAGAGAGGTGAACTGAGTTTTCAGCCCCCCAAGCTAACATACATCTCCTAAGCAGGAACACATCACTATCTCCCCAAGCATTCTCTCCAGATAATGTGCAGTTAATTTATGACCTGTTTAACCCTGTGTTATCCAAACTCTGTTCAATGAAAAGTGTAAACTCACCACATAAACACTCTATATACAAAATAAAATTCCCCAATAAAGATCAGAACATGATATTCACATTTACATGGAAGCACAATTGAATGAATGCTGATTATTCAGAGAATTACCGTATTTATGTTTATTGAGGATTGTTTTTTTTTATGTACTAACAGTTAAGCTTCATACACACAATACGAAAATTGGATAAAAATAAAAAATTTTAAGCGTTCGTGGATATGAGTGTATCATTTTTTTTTTTTTTTGTTGGACGAGTGGATCTTGGGTGGGAGTTCCCACACTTTTTTCCCCAGGACTTGACCCCTGTCCAGTCCTCAAGGCACCCCAACAGGTCATGTTTTCAGGCTGTCCGTTATTTTGCACAGGTGATTTGATCAGTTTCAGTGCCTTAGTAATTACCACAGCCGTTTCATCTGATGGAGATCCTGAAAACATGACCTGTTGGGGCGCCTTGAGGACTGGAGTTGAAAGACCCTGCTCTTGAGAAATCCTGGAGACGAGCATGGGAGGATTATACTTTAAATACTTTAAATGATTTTCCTTTCTTTAATATACAGGTGGAGGGTCATCTACGAGTAGCGCACCACCAGGTAAGTGATTGTACAGTGCAGGGGGGCTAGTAACACGTTCTTGAAGCTGGCACCATTGCTCGGAGTGCCCTGTGATATTTCCAACCTAAAAACCTTTTATTAGCAGAATTTTGAGAATCCCCCCATGAGCAAAAAGACCGATAGCTGATTCTTATTTATAAAATGTCACAGGCCAAGAGCTGCTGCAGGCGCAGCATAAGCGGCAAGACTACATGACTGGGGTTTGACTAGCTAGGCTGTAGTAAGGTAGGGGTTAAACAAAATGTGTGGAAAAGGGGAAAATAATAGTTCATTGGGGGTATGGCAGATTTTAGAATTGGCAGCTGATGGTCATAAATGAATATTTTGGGGGGGCCTCTCGAAAGATCAATAGCTGTCTTGTCTCCAGGACATGTGACATTGGGAAATTTATCAGGTATATAGGAAAAAAGTGGGGAAATCTGTCAGAGATTGAAGGTAAAGGGCAAAATAAAAAAATACAAATTTTAGTTTCCTTTCTGTTCTGTTTTAGGAGCATGTATGCCTCAGGCATCAGTTTTGTTGGATTCCATTGACATTAAACATATGTATGATGGAGGTAGGAACAGTCATCGTTCTTTTCCAGTCATGTTTAAATTGTATGTTAAGCAATAAAAAAATATCTCTGCATTACATGTACATGTCCCCAGGTTTTGTCCATATAAATGCTTCCAGTACAGAAAAATACCAGTTGATCTGCCATAATCCAATGAGCTCTTAACTTCCTGTTTGGGCGGACAACACTGAAATCTAAAGTCAGCCCTCCCCTTGTTCTGTCCTGCTGAACAACAGATCTTTGCCCATCCATGCCCAGATGCATACATTGATTTCATTCCATGCAAAACAATACCATTTCCTCTACTCCCAAAAGCCTGCCCCCATAATGTATAGGGAAATGGCTTTTAGGGAATGTAGATCTGGGGGTGTGTCTCAGGGGTGGGCAGGAGGGGTGGCTGCCCCAGGCACAGTGAAGTAAGGGGACAAAGAATAAACACAGGGTGGTTCACCCATTCTATGGCATGTAGTAACAGGGGGTCGCAGTTTCAGATCCTTGCCCTAGACGACCCTGTCCCAGTACTGGTGTGTCTGCATCAATAGGAATGGAGCTGCCTTTGCAAGAAATGAACAAGTCTGGTGTCAATGTCTCAGAGAATAATTAAAGTTATTCTAAAGGCTGAACTTTTTTTTTACCTTTATACATACCTATGCATGAAGGTAAAAAAACCTTCTCTGTGCAGCACCCCCCAATCCTTATCTAAGCTCCCTCCGATCCAGCGATGTTCACAAGAGCCTCGGCTGTCCCTGTACTCTCCCTCCTCATTGGCTGAACCAATGGGCTCCAGCTGCTGTCAATCACAGCCAGTGAGCCGATGAGGAGAGAGCGGGGTGGGAGGGCAGGGCCGAGCCATGGTTCTATGTGTCTTATGAACGCATAGAGAGGCAGCCCGGGAGCGAGCAGGCAGTGGTGCCCCCAGGGCAAGCAGCTTTCTCTGGGGGCACTGCTGGAGAGGCAGGAGCCAGGAGCGCCAGCAGGGGACCTGAAAAGAAGAGGATCGGGTCTGCTCTGTGCAAAACCATTACACAGAGCAGGTAAGTATAACATGTTTGTTATTAAAAAAAACAAAGCTTTAATACCACTTTAAAGCTGTTTTTTCACAAAGTTAAAAGAAAAATATGAATGTTGGGACATGCCCTAGAATGGAATTGGGGTTGAATTTTAGAAATGCTTGGAGATAACCTTTAAGATCCCATGCCGTGAGCTGGCTTTTGGGTTATCCATTTGGCTTTTCCCTAACCATCTCTGATCTCTTTGCGCGCTAAATGGGTGACAAGGCAGGAGCACAATTGGGAGAATGGGACAGAGCCATATAACAGGAAGTGTCTGAACAAAGACCTTCGTGGCAGGATCACCAGAGATTATTTTAACCTCTTCCGAACCAGCCGCCACAGTTTTAGTCCGCGGGTTGGCTCCCCTGGGCAAAACGATGTTACCTTACGTCGCTTTGCCTTTAGAGCCGTCGGAGCAGATGCGAGTGAATTGAGATTTCGGGGACCAGTGACATTATTACAGTCATCGGTGCTAAAAATATACACTGTTACTGCACTAATGACACTGGCAGGGAAAGGGCTAACAGGGGTGCTCAAAGGGTTAAGTGTGTCCCTAGGGGGTGCTTTTTAACTGTGTGGGGGATGGATTGACTGGATGAACACAAGATATCTGTGTTCCTACTTAGCAGAAACACAAGATCACTATGTTCTTCCCTATCAAAATGGCGACCTGCCTTGTTTACATAGGCAGATGCCCGTTCTGCCTCTCTGGGGAGCGATCGTCGGGTCCCGGTGGATATCACGTCCGCCGGACCTGCTGATTGGCTCCCCCTCTGGCCAATCAGCGTGCGTCCCCACTCTCTATTGCACGAAATGACGTACAGGTACGTTGTTTCACACAATAGAACCAACCTGCCACAGTACTTGTACTGTGGCTGGTCGGCAAGTGGTGAAAGGGTAACTTCACTTTGGTGAGGGAAGAAAAATAATAGCAAATAAAGAAAAAATTACATTTTTCTTGTGAAAAAAAAATAATAATAATATAGTGTATACAATTGTGACACAAGTCATATTGTAAATTAATGTTATTAAAAATTACATTTCTTTTCAAATCTGCAGCTCTGTCTTTTTCTGAAAATGCAATATGGCCACCTGAAAGAGCTCTGTACACAGATGATGTACAGAACGCCCCCCAGAAACATCATTCCCTCCTTGTGTGATTGGCTCACTGATTTTCCCAGAAGTCTGATAGTCAGATACAAGTCAGATTTCAAGATTTCAGATTTCATCCCTTGCAACATAAATGTAATTTTTACTTTGGTGAGATACTTCCAATAGGAAATCACGTCTAAAGCCCCATACACACGGTCGGATTTTCCGATGGATTCTGTCCTATCAGACAATGTTGTCGGAAATTCCGACCGTGTGTAGGCATCATCGGACAGTTTCCATCGGATTGTCCGACGGACAAAGTCCTATCTCCTGCTGGATAGATTTTTTGACAACAAAGTCCGATCACACCAAATCCGATCGTGTGTAGCGAATTCCGACGGACAAAGTGCTACGCATGCTCAGATCACATTACAACACCAAAGCTATTGGCTACTAGCCTCTACGTAGTCCCGTCGTAGGCAACAAACGTCACCACGTTCAGAATGATCGGATTTTCCGACAGCTTTGTCCGACCGTGTGTACGCAAAACCAACATCGGACAAAGTACGACGGACATGATCCGACGAACCTGGTCCTCGGATAATCCGAGCGTGTGTATGGGGCATTAACTGATGCAGGTCCAGCAGATTTCCTCATTAGTGCTCTGCAGGTGCACAGCTGATTAATAATTAATAAACCACGCCCATTAGACTCACTTTCCCACATGGACAGAGACAAACACACAGGGATTTCTTCAGAATAACAAAAGGTATGAAGCTGCAACAAAGATTGTTATAATCCTTGCAATGTACCCCGGAGGGAGAGGATGTTTTTCCACAAAAGTGGAGTTACACTTTAAATATTCCATTGAAAAAAGTGATCCTGACAGAAATCCAGTGAGATTATCTATTTCTGTGATCTCTGCCTGTGCTGCTTATCAAGCAGTGTTATTGGTTCTTCCCGTTTCACTTTTGTGGACTAAAAAACACCTTCCCCACTGTAACAGAAATGAGAAGAAGGGGAGGTGTTTGTATTTCAAATCAGGGGACAAGTCTGCTCCTTAATAGGTACAGTACAGTGAGTGTTGTCACCCTAGGATAGGGAGTGTGTTACTGGCAGGATCATCTGTTCATAATAAAGGAAAAACAGCCTGAAAAAAATGATTGTAGCCAACAGATATAAACAGTGGTAATTGTATATATATTATTGTTCCCCTGTCCCAGTGGAGACCCCCGCTCTTGTGAGGCTGATCAATGTGCAGAACGCGGACGGATCCTGGAATCTGACCCCCCAAGTCTCTGCTGTCCTGGGAATATCTGAGGCAGACATAAAGACCGGGAACCCTGACCAGGTATTGTGGTACTGACCATATCTGCAATATTTTATATTTTCCTTAACCGCTTTCCGGCCGCCTCACGCCGATATACGTCGGCAGAAGGGCACGTACAGGCAGAATCACGTACCTGTACGTTGCCCTTTAAGAGGCGGCGGGGAAGCGCGCCCGCGGGAAGCTCCGTGAGTTGGGTCGCGGGTCCCGCGGACTCGATCGCCGCGGGGATACCCGAGATCATCTCACAGAGAGGAAGAGGAGAGGTTCTGCCTAGCAACACGTGACAGTGATCTATGCTCACTGTGATTGGAGCAGAGATCAGTGTTGTGCACAACACAGCCATGCCCCCCACAGTTAGCAACACGCCCCTAGAACACACTTAACCCCTACACTGCCACCTCCTGGTTAACCCCTTCACTGCCAGTGTAATTTACACAGGAATCAGTGCATTTGTATAGCACTGATTGCTGTATAAATGACAATGGTCCCAAAAATGTGTCAAAAATGTCCGATGTGTCCGCCATAATGTTGCAGTCACGATAAAAATCGCTGATCACCGCCATTTAAAAAAATAAATAAATATTAATAAAAATGCCATAAAACTATCCCCTATTTTGTAAACGCTATAACTTTTGCGCAAACCAATCAATAATCGCTTATTGCATTTTTTTTTACCAAAAATATATAGAAGAATACGTATCGGCCTAAACTGAGGGAAAAAATTTTTTTTATATATTTTTGGTGGATATTTCTTATAGCAAAAATTAAAAAATGATGTGCTTTTTTCAAAATTGTCGCTATTTTTTTTGTTTATAGCGCAAAAAATAAAAACTGCAGGGGTGATCAAATACCACCAAAAGAAAGCTCTATTTGTGGAAAAAAAAAGGACGTCAATTTTGTTTGGAAACCACGTCGCAAGACCGCGCAATTGTCAGTTAAAGCGACGCAGTGCCGAATTGCAAAAAGATCAAAAGTGCCTGTGGTCAGGAAGGGGGTAAATTCTTCCGGGGCTGAAGTGGTTAAAAAAAAATTGTGAATTATATTTTTTTATTTCTGACCATAATAAATAAAGAAAGAAAAATATAAATGTCCTTTTAATAAATTCATAGTTCCCTGTAAATAAAGGTGAGGCCTGATGTTGCCTTAAACCATTTAGAATCCAGTTCATGAAAATGGCCAATTGAAATCCATTATCTGCACAGTCGAACTTCCTGTTTAACCACCTCCTGTCCATCGACTTACCTGTAAGTCGCTAGACATTCGGTGGTTAGACCTGGAATGATGGCTGGTATTCTTTTCATGCCAGCTGTCATGTCTCTTGTAATAGCAATTAGAGCAGCTAACTAGCCACTCGATTGCACCTTCCGCGGCTTACTCGGGCTCTCCCTTCTCACAGGGAGACCCGAGCGACCAGTCGATGCATCCGCCGGCTACCCGGACAGCCAAGCAAAGCCGGGATCAGCTTTGATCAGCTGTTTGTGACCCGGAAGCGATGACACGATTTCCGGTTTACTCAGAAACAATCAGCTCCATTTTTTAAGAATTGATCTTGGTGTTTTGAATGCTTTTAAGTGCAGGGGAGGGATTTGGGGATCTTGTAGATCTCTCCATTAAGAGAACCTGTCACACGCCTATACATTCCTTGTGACAGCAATAAAAGTTATTACATTTTTTTTTTAAAGCAACAGTATCAAGAATTCATAATTCAATTTGTATTTATTTTTTAAAGTACCCCCGTCCTTCTGTGCTTATGCGCAAAGGAAAATGCGCACATTGGTCCCGCACGTATGCAAACATCGGTCGTCCCACATATGTGAGGCATCACCGCGAACAACAGATTATTGGCAGTAATTCTAGCACCAGATCCCCTCTGTAAATCTAAAGTGATAACCTGTAAAGGCTTTTAACCACTTACAGACCGGAAGATTTTTCCCCTTAACAACCAGGCCATTTTTTGCGATACGGCACTGCATCGCTTTAACTGACAATTGCGCGGTCGTGCAACGTTGTACCCAAACAAAATTTACGTCCCTTTTTTTCCCCCACAAATAGAGCTTTCTTTTGGTGTTATTTGATCACCACTGCGGTTGTTTGTTTTTTGCGCTATAAACAAAAAAAGAGTAAAAATTTAGGGGGAAAAAAAAGATTTTTAACTTTTTGCTAAATTAAATATTCCCAAAAAAAAATAAAAAATTCTTCATCAGTTTAGGCCAATATGTATTCTTCTACATATTTTTGGCAAAAAAAAAAAAAAATCGCAATAAGCGTATATTGATTGGTTTGTGCAAAAGTTATCGTGTCTACAAAATAGGTTATCGATTTATGGCATTTTTATTATGTGGTAATGGCGGTGATCTGTGATTTTTAGCGGGACTGTGACATTGCGGCGGACAGATCGGACACTTTTGACACTTTTTTGGGACCATTGACATTTATACAACGATCAGAGCTAAAAATAGCCACTGATTACTGTATAAATGACACTGACAGGGAAGGGGTTAACACTAGGGGGCGATCAAGGGGATAAATGTGTTCCCTGGGAGGTGTTTATAACTGTATGGGGGCTGGGCTGACTGAAGGAGGAGAGAGATCGCTGTTCCTAAACCCCTGTCAGAACGGGAATCTGTCTGTATACATTGACAGATCCCCGTTCTGTCTCTCATTTCCGCGATTGCGGGTGGCCAGCAGGCATCAGGTCCCCCGTTGTACAGCGGGCACGCCTATGCCTGCTACGGCTCCTTTAGTACACCTACGGCGGTTTACAGGAACGTGCCGACCTGCCGCCGTATAACAACGTTGGCTGGTCGGCAAGTGGTTAAAGTGTCACCTATGGATAGTAAAATTTACGCAGTTTGTCGCCGTTGCACAGGCATGCACAATTTTAGAGCGTGACATATTTATTACCTATTTACTCTGCATAACATCATCTTTTATATTTAGCAAAAAAATTGGGTTATTTATGTTTTTTTTTGCATTAAAATTCTAAAAAGTGTATTTTTTCCTAAAAAATTGCGTTTGTAAAAACCCTGCGCAAATACCGTGTGACATAAAACATTTCAAAACTCCCCAATTTATACTTGAGGGCCTCTGCTTTAAAAAATATATATATAATGTTTGGGGGTTCTAAATAATTTTCCAACAAAAAATACTGATTTCTACCAGAAAACAAAAAGTGCCAGAAAACGTGAGCCCATAGCTCAGCTTTAGTCTAGTAATATTATCGGTCTGATCTTGGTTTTAAAAAAATATAAATGTTGCTCCTGCGCTTCTTCTCTCTCAATGTAGGTCTGTGATCTCAGCATTGTCCACAGACTCACAAGGAAAAAAATACTTCTATTACAATGATACATTCATACAACTATTTGCAGCTGGTGTTTGACGGTTGACTTTGTGGCCTCCAAAATCCAAGCTGGTCCCCGCATTCAGATCTAGATGAAGCCTGGCCTGACAAATGTGCAGGAATTTAGAATCCAGAATTATACAGATATGTAACATTTCAGGTCTTCTTTAATAAACTCCTCCTTCCCTCCTCTGCAGAAAATGGAGGTGTCGGTGTGGGTGACGGTCCTGTCGGTGATCTGGCTTCACACCACCTGTGTGCATCAGAGAGAGGAGTGGGAGCTACTGGAGGGAAAAGCCATATCCTGGGTCAAGGCTAAAGCAGGTATGTGCTACTGTAAGTGTTGGCTGGAGTTAGGGTTGCCATATTTTCTTCAAGCCAAACCCGAACACTTTAGCGGCGCACGGCATGGCACCCCAACCACGGAGCGATTTTGCCACGATTGTCACCCGACCAATCGCGACAAAATCACGTAAACAGAATTTTGGGATGCCTGTCACCCAAAAGAAGTTTTGCATTGCGATTGGGGTGCCATTATCCCCATTCCCTCGTATTACAAATCTTCTTCCCCTACCAGCACAAATCCTCCTCCCTCCAATACCCCATGGCAGCTGACAGGGGGTATTACGGGGCCCCAGCACACAGGGGGGCCTGGACAGCAGGGGGTTCGGATCGGTGGGCGTGGGGGGCAATTACAGAGGAGGGGGGACAATTACAGAGATTGGGGGGGCAATTAGAGGAGCGGGAGCAAATACAGAGGAGGGGGGTGGAAATAAAGAGGAGGGGGTGCAAATACAGAGGACTGGGTAATTACAGAGATAGGGGGGCAATTAGAGGAGGGGGGTGCAAATACAGAGGAGGGGGTGCAAATACAGAGAAGGGGGTGCAAATACAGAGAAGGAGTTGCAAATACAGAGAGGGGGGTGCAAATACAGAGGAGGGGGGAATACAGAGGAGGGTGGGCAAATACAGAGGAGGGGGGGCAAACACAGAGGAGTCGAAATATAAGGGAGAGAGAGGCGACAAGCAGCTGCTTGTGTGGAAGTTTTTAATAAAATAAATGCTTAAAAACAATCCACTCACTCTCCATTTCAGAGCTGTATGTGTCAGTCTGTGAAGTCGGCTGTCCCATTCTACCCTCCGATCCACGCTGCTCACTGAATCTCTGGAGGAAATGGAGAGCCACGGGAAACTCATGTGAACTGTCAGCCTCTGATGATGGAGGCGTGGTTAAGCCTATGGAACGCTCTGATTGGTCACAGCCTCCTAGGCTGACAGCTCACTGCAGTTTCCCCGCGGCTCTGTATCCTTGGCTTCCTCCAGCGATTCAGTGATAACAGCAGCGTGGATCGGAGGGGAGAATGGGACAGCCGACTTCACAGACTGACATATACAGCTCTGACATGGAGAGTGAGTGGATTGTTTTTAAGCATTTATTTTATTAAAAACTTCCACACCAACAGCTGCCTGTCGCCTCTCTCTCCCTTATGTTTGTATTGCTCTGTAATTCCCCCCCCCCCCGCCTGCCGCTCCTATTCCCCTGCTGTCCGGGTCCCCCTGTGTGCTGGGGCTCATAAAAGGAGGCCCCATGGTACCCCCTGTCAGCTGGAAATGGTGCCCGGGTGTGAGGCAGAGGGAAACCCGGGCACAGCCTCCTAAATCCGTACTGTCCGGGTCCAAACCGGACAGGTGGCAAACAGACTCCTTAATCCGTACTGTCCGGGGCCAAACCGGACTGGTGGCAAACCTGGAGTACTCTTACGGACCAATCAGACACAACACTTTAAGTGTTTTTTCCATTTAGTTAAAAATCCTGCTTTTTTTTTTTGTCAATTTTTTTGCTTTTTTAATGTAAATAATTCTTTATTACCCCTAAGGCCAGGAGTACACAGATGATTTTTAGTAGTGCAATCATGCACCCAAAATCATTTGCAATTAATCACTAAGTGTAGCGAGCAATTGCTACATGTTTGGAACAAATCGCTCCCTATGGAGTGCGGTACACAAGCAAACCTCCAAACTTAGTAACCTCAAGCCCAAAAAAATTGTTTGTCTAGGGGAAATAAAATAAAAGATTTACGTACTCTATCCTCTGCACCCTCATGCTCCACTGGTCTAGAGTCCTGATGTCATCAAGACCAGAACAGGGACCATAGCCCTGCTCTATACATGAAGACACTAAGGGACAGTCCACTTGCTGGAGCATGAGAGAGCGTCACCTTCCAGGGAGCGGAGGATCAGTTAGGTAAAATGGTTTCTCATCTGCTCTAGACAAAGTTAGCTATTAACCCTTGCGATGTATGCAGTGGCAGCTGCTGGTAATTTTTTTTTGGGGGGAGGCAAACAGTGCACCTGCACATCCATGGCGGGGATCATGGGCGACTTCCCCTGCTCTCCCCACGGGCATCACGAGCAGCTTCTCCTTCCCCTGCTCGGGGATTCGGTCTCCTCTCTCCTCCTCGTCGGTAATTTAGAAAGCTTCTCCTTTCGGCCAATCGGGAAATGGACCCGCTTCCTGATTGGCAGAGAGGAGATTTGGTGTGAGAATAGTGAATATTCATTTGCTATTCTAGCACACCTTGGAGGGCTCTGTACGCATTTTCCACAGCTCCGAGCCCACCCTATTTTGAAGCCTATTAGAGCCTCTGGCTCTAAACGGTGCTTCAAAAAAAACACACCCGTCATTGGAATTCATGCATCCGGAATCCTGAAAGGGGCTGGATGCACGGATTGGGGGGCAGCGCCCGTGTGCCCTTACCCCTGAGTGTGGGCACAGATGGAGAAATGACAGCTGAAATCAATTAATCAGCAGCCAGTCATCAGTTTAGTAAAATTTGCTCTGTTATTCTAATGACGCGTACACACGAAGGGACTATCCCGCGGGATTGTCCGCTGGACTCGAGTCCACCGGACAATCCCCTCGTGTGTGGACGCCGGCGGACTTTTTGGCGCCAAAAGTCCGGCGGACTAGGTTTTAAGTTTTGTTTTAAAATTATCCGCTGGACTTGGCAGTCCGGCGGACAATCCCGCCATTAGTAGGCTAGTCCGCCGGACTTTTGAAATGAACGGACTTGCCGCTCATCGGAAAGTCTGTTCATTTAGCACGTGACTTCAGGTAGACGGAGCTAGCGAAGGCAGTGAATGCCGCCGCGCTAGCCCCGTCACCTGGCATGGATTTAAAGGGAATTCCCACGCCGTTTTTTTTTTTGGTCCCCCCCAAATCCATCTCAGACCCTTATCCGAGCACGCAGGTCAGGAAAGGGGTGGGGACGAGCGAGTGCCCCCCCCTCCTGAGCCATACCAGGCCGCGTGCCCTCAACATGGGGGGTGCCCTGGGGAGAGGGGGGCCGTGCACCCCCCCCCCCACCCCAAAGCACCTTGTCCCCATGTTGATGAGGACAAGGGCCTCTTCCCGACAACCCTGGCCGTTGGTTGTCGGGGTCTGCGGGCGGGGGCTTATCGGAATCCGGGAGCCCCCTTTTATAAGGGGGCCCCCAGATCCCGGCCCCCCACCCTATGTGAATGAGTATGGGGTACGATGTACCCCTACCCATTCACCTAAGGTGTAAAGTGTAAAGAAAAAAAACACACAATTTGGAAAAAATATTTTATTGCACTGCTCTGGGGGTCTTCTTCCATCTTGGGGGGTCTTCTCGCCGGACTCCTCCGCCATTTACCTAGCTCTTTTACCGAGCAGAGGAGGCCGGCTACCTTCTTCGTCATCTACGCTGTCGTCTGGGGGTCTCGATCTGCCTTTGGGGGTCTTCCGGGGTCTCTTCTGTTCGTGTCGCGGTCGTCGTTTTCCGTGCCGCCGGCGCCGCCTTCTTCTTCTGATGTTGACCCGTCGCTGTCTCTGGCCGGAATGCCACAGCCGCGCTGTGCTGGGACTTATATAGGGACAAGGGGACAGGGTCACATGCTCATGTCACATGGTGACCCCCCCCCTTGTGATGTCACAGTCCCGGAGGATGTTTGCAAACCCCAAGTGCCCAAGAAGCTGACACCGTGCAGCACTTATCACAGGCAGCAAGACATTTCCCCGATCTGATGTAAGGGGGCACTTTGATGGGTAACCTCTTGAAAGGGGGTGAGATCCTGAGCCAGCTGCTTCAGTACCCTCCTTCAGTACCCTCCACAGCACTGGAGGGGCAAAGCAGAGTGGACCAAAAACTGAACAATCAGCGGTCATGTGAGTTCTCAGTCTTCGAGTCTGCGTGGGACAGCTGCAGCATCACAGAGATGGAGCCATAGACTTTTTCTTCTGTGTATGCAGCCGCTCCTCCTATCCAGCTTCTTTCTACTGTCCCTTAGTGCTCTCAGCCCCCCCCCCCCCCACACGCTCTTAGGCTCCCACCATGCTCTCAAGTGGCCCTCCCGTGCTTTCCAGGCCTCCCCAGTGATGTCAAACTCCCCCCATGCTCTCCAGCCCCTCCCCATGCTATCCAGCCCCTTCCAGGGCTCATCAGCCCCTCTGTACTCTCCGGGTCCCCCTAGTGCTCTCCGGACCCCCCCCCGGTGATTTCCAGCCCCTCCCCATGCTCTCCAGCCCCTCCCAGTGCTCATTGGTGCTTAATCCCCCCCTCCCCAATGCTCTCCGAGCCCCCCCCCCCACAGTGATCTCCACCTTCCCCCATGCTCCCCACCTCCCCCATGCTCTTCAGCCCCTGTGCTTTCCAGCCCCTCCCCATGCTCTTAGGCCCCCCTGTACTCTCTGCCCCCCTCCCAGTGCTCTAAGACCCCCCGGTGCTCATCAGCCTCCCTGTACTCTCCAGCCTCACGTGCTCTCCTGCCCCTTTGTGCTCTCCGCCCCCTGTTCTCTGCCCCGCTTGTGCTCTCCAGCTCCCCCCCCCCCCCCCTGGTCCCCGCCCCCTCAGTTCTTTCCAGTCCCCCTCCAGTGCTCTCCGACCCCCCCCCCCAGTGCTCTCCAGCCCCCCTGTGCTCTCCGGCTCCCCCTAGTGCTCTTCATCCCCCTGTGCTCTCCACCCCCCCCCCTCATCTAATGCTCTCCATGCCTCCTGGTAAATATGTCATGGGCTGTTCAGTCTAAAATGCCCTGGCCTATTTTTTGTCCCAGTCTGGGCATGGGGGAGACTAACATGATGTATTGTCCTGCCAATATGAAGTTGGCTGACCCCACACAGAGACATAGTGAAGAAGAAGGCACGATAAGTCAGCAATGAGGAAAAGATCAGCTGCAGAGAGACCACAAACAGCACTGGGGACTTTGCCCTTTACTTGTCTTTTTTTTTTTTGGGAACAACTTTCACATTACAAGTCCTCTTTAAGACACCCCATTAACTTTGAGTTGTCAACACATCAAACATTACTGCAGCGCACCATTGTTTGTCTCCCAATTTTTTTCCAGTCAGGCTTCAGGAGGCACATAAATTACCTACACCTACTGTATAGCAAGGGCAATATTCAATTTTGGTCAAAGCTGCGCAGTTTGTATTTATCCACAGATGCTGCTTGCATACATAAGCAGTTTTTTTTTGTAAAGGTGAACTATGCCTTTGATAATTCTCAGATTGTTAATTTATCACCCATTATTCTGCATCCGGAATAAATAAAAGTTGACATTTGATGTGTCCTCAGGTTCCTCTCTGGGGGAGTTCATCAGAGCTGGGAACAAGCTGCTGAAATCCTCCGTGGATCCCAAAGTGTTCGGCCTGTAAGAGGAGACATCTGGAGGAACCAAGATGGCGGAAGACTTCTGATGGATTCTGTAATCTTCCTGGAATGTCTCTGCATCTCTTTTTTTGCCTAACCAGTTTTGTGCCTTTGTGCCAATATAAATTCATCACAGTTGTGTGCCTTTGTACTCTGTTCCTGTATCTGTGAGCGATACCAAAGTTAGATGTGCCGAGTTTGCTATTTAGGAAATAATAATAACTGTTTGCACTTTACAGGTTATTGTTCTTTTTACTATTCTACATAATACTTTGATGCAGTAATGTTTAAAGGAATAAAACTTTTTAAGTTTCCATTGTCTGTATTTCTAATAAATTAAATGGGATCCCCTCTAACTGAAAAACCTCTCAGTGTAGTAATAGGGGTCCAGTTCTTCTAGGTTCATCACAGTCTCCACAATAATCATAGATGTGTCCTTGTCCTGCAGTGTATGTTTTTTTAGACATGGCAGTGGTCTCCAAGCTGCCACTTGTGGCCCTTTCACTATCTTTACACAGCCCTTAGGGGCACTATTCCTCTCACTCATACAAGGCACAATTCCTTCTGCTTACACCAACAGTTGGGCATGATTCCTCCTATTAACGCCCAAGGATGGGGAAGTATTCCTCCCATTGACACCTCCCATTGACAGATTCTAGCCCTAGCCACTTTATGAGCAAATCAAGTTCCTCCTTGGTAGTAAGGTTGAGATCAGCAATGGCAGCTTTGATCTCCAGGCCCTGTAGCTCTCCGGACAGTCATCAGACCTTGAGAGGGTAGTGTTAATGAGCTCACGGTGTACCATATATCTGGCAAAGTCATTCAAGTCTGATCTCTTATGCCGCGTACACACGATCGGAATTCTCGTCGGAAAAAACTCTGACGGTTTTTCCGACGGAATTCCGCTCAAGCTGTGTTGCCTACACACGATCACACCAAATTACGACGGTCAATAACACAGCGGCATAAAACACGTTCGACAGCACTATAAAAGGGAAGTTTAATGCTTCCGAGCATGCGTCAAATTGTTTCCGAGCATGCGTCGGACTTTTGCGTGTCGAAATTGCATACACACAATCGGAAAATCCGATAAAAAGGTTTTCCTTCGGAAAAATTGAGAACAGGTTCTCAATTCAAAGTCCGTCGGAAATTCCGACAGAAAAAGACCGATGGCATACACACGGTCGGAAAATCAGATGAAAAGCTCCCATCGGACTGTTTCCATCGGAAATTCCGACCGTGTGTACGCCGCATTACTCTTAGGTGCCAAAGTAACTTGTGGAACCCCTGGGCTGTGAAAGTTCTCTGGTGAAGTAGGGGGAGGTTTGCCAGGATGAAATGATGTTGCAAGAGCGTTTAACTGTGGTGTAGTCCCTAACGCTTATGCTGGCTGTGGCTTGAGCTGCAGCCTGTCACTGGAAGTCACCTTGTCAGCAAGAGGTGATGCATAGATGCATTTGTGTTGTAGACTAGAAGAGGCTAAGGCATTTGGAGCTGAGAGGTCTCTGTGTTGGGAGTCAGAACAGTGTTGTTAGTAAGACGTACAGGAGATAACTCTGTATCATTGCAAACATGCTTTAGTACATATTCACTGGTGCGTTCAACTGAGTTTTGCAGTTCCGCTGGGATGGTCCAGTCTGAGTTAGCACTTTCTCCCATCGCTTGTTCGAGGACTCTCAGCCTTGCTAGCTTCCTCCCAGGGCCGGTGCTACCACTAGGCAAACTAGGCAGCCGCCTAGGGTGCACTGCTGCCTAGGGGTGCCCAGGCCGATTGTTCCCCTCCGGGTTTGCATGCTCTGCAGGCTGCCACATGTAACTAACTCAGTCGGACTGGTAGTGTAATTAGAGGTGCAGCAGAGCACTGGAGCCAGCGCTAGAGTAAGCAAAGCCGATGCTTCCTGTATACCGACACCTTCTGTCACATGGGCAGGGCAAATGGGGTGGAGTCAGAGGTGGGGCCAATGGGGGGGCAGCAAAATTGGGTTTCGCCTAGGGTGTCAAAAATCCTTGCACCAGCCCTGCTTCCTCCCTTTTCATTTTCAGAATATTTATTTGGGAATCTGCCTCTGCTTGTTGAGCTGCCATCTCTGCTTCAAGAGTTTTGCTTTGAGCATCCAGCTCTGCTTTGCAAGCTTTGCTCTAAGCTTCCATCTCTGCTTGGCGATTTACCATCTTTGCATGGCGAGCTGACTTTTGTGTTTCTACTTCTGGTAAAGGAACTTTGCACTTTTTTTGATTCTGCATCAGCGTGGGCCTCTATTACCTTGTCGCTTAATGTTGAGCTTCTGGAGGGAGAGGATCTAGAAGAACGTGCAGTGTGCTTGGTTGATGTGGATCTGTGAGATTTGGTCTCCTGCAGTTAAGCAATGCGGAGTTCTGCCTTATACTGAGCATTTTGCACTAAGAGATCCCTTTGTTGGTTTAGTGCAGGGGTGCCCAACCAGTGGCCCGCGGAGCCCTCTGATGTGGCCCGCGACCTCCTGCTCTGTGATGGTGGTTTGACAAGCCCAGATCGCAGGTTGCGAACCCAACACCCCAGAGCATCAGCATTGTGAATGAAGCTGGCGGTAGAGAAAGCAAGAAGCTGCAGAACAGAGCCACATAAGCTGATGCTTCCTGTATAGTGCCAGCTCTTGTCACAATCAATACCAAATGTACTCTGCCTGGGACAGCAACAGCCTGGGAAAACTGAATGGAAGACTGTTATTAAAGGTGTGTTTGTTACTAAAATCAGTGTATATATGGGCATATCTGTTCTTCAGTGGTTACTAGGCTGCTTTAAACTAATCCTGCACCTGCGGGTTACCTGCACTGAGCCATAGACTTCTGTTATTACCTGTGGGTTTGGTGCGCTTTCAGAAAGTGCACTATACCATCAGGATATAATAGAAGTCTATGGCAAAGTGCAGCTAACCTGCAGGAAAGCCACAGGTGCACGTGAAAGCAGCCTTAGGACCCAATCGGACCCTTCATTCACCTCTATGTCCTGCTTACCTTCAATCCGATACGCTAAAAAAAAAAGATTGAATTGGAGGGCCCATAGAGTAGCATGGACTGTGTCCATATCCGTTCTGCATATGCAGCGTAGATACAGACCTGTCATCCACCCATTACACTTATTTTGGCCCGTGACCAGTTACCAAGTCGCTTTGATGGCCCCCGCTCTTCAAAAGGTTGGGTACCCCTGGTTTAGTGCATCAGTCCTGGTCAGTTCTGCTGAAGAGTCCTCTATATTACAGTCCTGCAAGAAGGCTGTGTATTTTGCAAACAGCCGCTGGTAGCATTCATACGCGGTAGATAAGCGATCTATATAGTCTCTTAATTCAGCTGGTTGATCATTAAAGTGTGACAAAACTGACATACAGTGTGAAGTTCTGTCCCATAAGTCTGACAGATTGCTGGAGAACTCATCTCTAATAGATTCATAGTTTTCTCTGAGTTTCTGTGTCAGTTTTATTGTACGTTTGGGTCTTACACTCTGTTCGGCAATATCTGCAGAATCTGTGAAAAGATGGTACTTTCTCTTTAAGAAGACAACCAGCAGCTTAGACAGATGGGATAACACGGTTCAATGTAGAGAAACAGTTTTTAACATTCACATGAGGTGCAGTAAGCTTGTGCGACCATGTTCTTTTACAAGATGGCGGATGGAACTGAGCTTGATTGCAGATCAGGCACACACATATACACAGTAGGCTGTAGGAATTCTATACATCTTTTCACTATTCTGATCCTGATTGTTGTGAAGTGACTATCCCTTGTGAGACCTCTATGCCTGGCCTGTATAAGATATAATCTCATCAGATAGCTTGAACTCACTAAATACAGATTCCATCCACAAGATGCTTGTATTCTGAACATCAGGTTACAGCAGATGACAGGATACAAACAGATGAATAGGTTGTAATATTTATGCGGTCAAAAGATGATATTGTCTGTAGCTTACAATGCAGAATACATGTGCCCTTCTACATGTGGCTTGTAGCTGCATCCATGACACAGGGAGTACAATCACAGGAAGAATGGTGGAGCATTACATACAAAAGGAAGTGTGTGATAACATAAGGGAAAATAAACTTGAGAAAACAAGTGCATTACCACAAAAGGTCACTAGATGGCAGCATGTGAACTAAATATAAACATCCATAGAAAATGGTTAGGAAAACAGTCTATATAAATTCTATGCCCCGTTGGGGCAGCACAGGGGGTGAAAAAAATACTCCTCCTGGTTTCAGTATGGTGGAGGACCCTGTCTGGTCAGAAGCTGCTTTGTATTTGGTTTAGTGTGCGAACCCCTTCAAGTACTGATCTGTTATTAGGGGGAACACAAACATTAGCCCACACTTGTAAAATACTTACCCTGTTTCCCCGAAAATAAGACCTAGCGTGATTGTCGGTGATGGCTGCAATATAAACCCTACCCCCAAATAAGCCCTAGTTAAAGTCCTTGTAGGTCTTATTTTCAGGGTAGGGCTCATTTTAGGGGAAACAGGGTAGGGCTTATTTGGGGGGTAGGGCTTATATTGCACCCATCACCGACAATCACGCTAGGTCTTATTTTCAGGGAAACAGGGTATGTAAAGAGGGAATAGCATCTTACTGATAGGTGAGAGATTCCACTATTTACTGTAGAATTCCAGGTTTACTTTGAATTTAGATAGTTTGATTGGGCCTAGCTATTGCCCTTACTAAATGATCCATCTGCTGTGTGCACTGTAATGGACTGTGTTCCAGCAGCGGTACGGGTGACTTCCCATCTGCTGTCAGAATGAAATCAAGCCAGCCTGAATGCTTCTCCACCATTCAGGAGAAGTCTTGTATTTTTATCAAGGCCTAGGCGGACAGGCAGTTGGGTGATGCAGTGGCGTCACTAGGGTTGGTGTCACCTGGTGCGGTAAAATATGGTGTCACCCCCCCGTCACTGAGCAATCCGGGGCACTGAGCAGGCTAGCGCATCAGCCCAGCTCTCCCCCCTAGCCTGCCATAGTGTTCTGTCCTGCCACTGCGGAGTGACAGCAGGAGCAGAACAGAGCAGTAGACACTGAGCAGGCTAGTGCATCGGGCTCTCTTCTGCCTAGCCTGCCACAGTGCTCTGCAGGGTGCTGGGTAGGCTAGTTTTGGGACGGCAGCATCATGGTGCGCACCTGTAAATGTCGTGGTTTATGCCAGTGCGCCAATCCATGCACTGTCACGGATGGGGGTGACATCATCACGGTCGGATATCACTTTCTTCTTAATGGTGTCACCCAGGCCTGGACTGGGACAAAAAATAGACTCAAGCATATTAGACTGAGCCCCAAGTCTAAATACCCCCCAATGTAACAGTGTAATCCCCTTCCAGTTTAATCCCCCTGATGTAACCCCCCCTGTGTAGTACCCCCGTGTAATCCCCCTAATGTATCCCCATGTAATCCCCCTAAGGTACCCCCGTGTAATCCCCCTAATGTAACCACCCCCTGTGTAATCCCCCTAATGTAACCCCCCTAATGTACCCCCTGTGTAATCCCCATAATGTACCCCCCTGTCACTGTGTAATCCCCCAAATGTACACCCTGTGTAATCCCCATAATGTACCCCCGTGTAATCTCCATACCCCCCTAATGTACCCCCTGTGTAATCTCCATAATGTACCCCCTGTGTAATCCCCATAATGTACCCCCTGTGTAATCTCCATAATGTACCCCCCAATGTACCCCCTGTGTAATCCCCCTAATGTACACCCCCCCGTGTATATCTGCCCATAGTGACATTGCGTATATCTCTCCCCCCTACATTCACAGACCTCAGATCAGCGTAGCTCTGTCCACATGGATGTCCATTGTCCCTCCTCCTAGGCTCTTCCTCCTGTTGTGTACTGTCAGTGTGGAGGAGGAGCCTTGGCTCCGAGGAGTGTAATTGTGATAGGCAGCCGGAATCTCTGCCCGCCTGCCTATCACAATAATAGGGGATTGCAGTGCCGCTTCCGTGAGGACATGCGGGCGCCGTGCACTGGGCTATGGGAACCCGAGATGTCTGCCTCACAATTATTTCTCCTCCTCACCGAACATCGCTGAGCAGAGATAGTGCTCAGTGGACGGAGGAGGAGGAGAGAGCCGCGGTGCCTCTCTCAATCCAGTGCCGTGCCGGGTGTCACCCCTCTGTCGGGTGACACCCTGGTGCGGCCCGCACCCCCCACACCCCCCTTGCAACGCCGCTGGGGTGATGTCACACATTAGCCAGTGAGGGGAAGCTTGTGTTCATGGATACAAATACAAGGCTTCTCCTGAATGGCTGGGAAGCATTCAGGCTGACTTTCATTCCATCAGTAGACAGGAAGTTGCCGAAACAGAGCGGCGACTATTGTATGTGTCTAATGCTACTACAGTTGGGGGACCCCACTACCCACCTCTGACCATTCCGAGTACTCCCCATTTATCACCATCCTCTGAACTCGCCCTTGTAGCCAGTTTTCAATCCATGTACTCACCCTATGGTTCATGCCAACTGACCTTATTTTGTACTGTAAACGTAATAGGGAAATGTGTCAAATGCTTTTGCAAAATCTAGATACACCACGTCTACGGGCCTTCCTTTATCTAGATGGCAACTTACCTCCTCAGAGAAGTTTAATAGATTATGGTTTGGCAAGAATGGATCTTCATGAATCCATGCTGATTACTGCTAATGATACCATTCTCGTTACTAAAATCTTGTATATAGTCCCTTATCATCCCGTCCAAGAGCTTGCATACTATTGATGTTAGGCTAACTGGTCTGTAATTCCCAGGGATGTATTTTGGGCCCTTTTTAAATATTGGTGCTACATTGGCTTTTCTCCAATCACCTGCTGGTACCATTCGAGTCAGTAGACTGTCCTTAAAAATTAGGAACAATGGTCTGGCAATTACTTGACTGAGTTCCCTAAGTACCTTCGGATGCAAACCATCTGGTCCCGGTGATTTATTAATGTTAAGTTTCCCAAATCTAATTTTAATTCTGTCCTCTGTTAACCATAGAGATGCTTACTGTGATGTGTCATAAGTAAAAAAACTGCAGTTTTGGTTACCGAACCCCCCCGATTTCCTCGTGAAGACTGAGAAGAAGAATAAATTCAATACCTTTGCCATCTCCCTATCCTTTGTAACCAGATGTCCTTCCTTATTCTTTATGGGGCCAATATGGTCTGTCCTACCTTTTTTACTGTTTACATACTTAAAGAATTTCTTGGGATTTTATTTTGCTCTCCTCCGCTATGTGTCTTTCGTGTTTTATCTTAGCCGCCCAATTGCACCCTTACATTTCTTGTTGCATTCTTTATAAAGTCTGAATGCTGATGATGATCCCTCAACCTTGTATTTTTTGAAGGCCTTCTCCTTTGCTTTTATATGCATTTTTACATTGGAGTTAAACCATCCAGAACTTGTTTGCTCTTTTATATTTATTACCCAACGGGATGCATTGGCTAATGCCCTTATTTAATATGCTCTTAAAGCAAACCCATCTCTCCTCCGTGTTATTTATTACTAAGATTTTATCCCAATTTATGCCTTCTAACAAGGTTTGTAGTTTAGGGAAGTTGGCTCTTTTGAAATTCAGTGTCTTTGTATTCCCCACATGTTTCATATTTGTGTGATTTATACTGAAGCCATTGACCTGCGATCGCTGTTTCCTAAATTGCCTCGTATTTCCACATCCGTGATCAGGTCTGTATTTTTGGTAATCAGTAGATCCAGTAACGCTTTATTTCTAGTTGGTGCGTCTACAATCTGAACCAGTTTGTTTATCAGTATCAGCCCAGAGAAATCATTTCACTAAAGGAGAAAATCATCTCAGCATGTGACAACATCAGTTCTGCAAGACAAGTGATGCAAAGTCCAAGTCTGTCAATTTGAACATTTACTGTAATAAAACTTTTAAATACATTTTTGCAACTTGAGTGGAGTGCTATGATTTTCTCTTTCAATTACATTTTTTAATTGTTTGACTTGTTTTGCTCAGCTTTGCTCTTTTTTTTGTTTGTTTAAATTTTATAAAAATGTTGTACTTACATAGTTACATAGGTAGTCAGGTTGAAAAAAAACAAAGTCCATTTAATTCAGCCAATAAAAATAAAAAAATAATAATATATATATATATCATACAATCCTATACCCACAGTTGATCTACAGGAAGGTGAAAAACCCCAGCAAATCATGATCTAATTTGCTACAGCAGGGGAAAAAATTCCTTCCTGATCCCCCGAGAGGCAATCGGATTTTCCCTGGACCAACTTTACCTATAAATGTTAGTACCCAGTTATATTATGTACATTTAGGAAATAATCCAGGCCTTTCTTAAAGCAATCTACTGAGCTGGCCAGAACCACCTATGCAGGGAGTCTATTCCCCATTTTCACAGCTCTTACTGTGAAGAAACCTTTCCGTATTTGAAGATGAAATCTCTTTTCCTCTAGGCGTAAAAAGTGCATACTTAATGGCTGGTTGCAACTACACTATATTACCAAAGTATTGGGATGCCTGCCTTTACACGCACATGAACTTTATTGGCATCCCAGTCTTAGTCCGTAGGGTTCAATATTGAGTTGGCCCACCCCTAGCAGCTATAACAGCTTCCACTCTTCTGGGGGAAGGCTGCCCACAAGGTTTAGGAGTGTGTCTATGGGAATGTTTGACCTTTTTTCCAGAAGCGCATTTGTGAGGTCAGGCACCGATGTGGACGAGAAGGCCTGGTTCGCAGTTTCCGCTCTAATTCATCCCAAAGGTTTTCTATTGGGTTGAGTTCAGGACTCTAAGCAGGCCAGTCAAGTTCCTCCACCCCAAACTCGCTCATCCATGTTTTTTGGACCTTATTTGTGCACTGGTCCAAATCATTTAGTGGAGGGGGGATTATGGTGTGGGGTTGTTTTTCAGGGGTTGGTTCCTTAGGTCCAGTGAAGGGAACTCCTAAGGCATCAGCATACCAAGACATTTTGGACAATTTCATGCTCCCAACTTTGTGGGAACAGTTTGGGGTTGATCCTTCCTGTTCCAACATGACTGCACAACAGCGCACAAAGCAAGGTCCATAAACACATGGTGAGAAAGTTTTGGGTGGAGGAACTTGACTGGCCTGCACTGTCCTGACTTCATCCTGATAGAGCACCTTTGGGATAATTTAGAGCGGAGACTGTGAGCCAGGCCTTCTCGTCCAACATCAGTGCCTGACCTCACAAATGCGCTTCTGGAAGAATGGTCAAACATTCCCATAGACACACTCCTAAACCTTGTGGACAGCCTTCCCAGAAGAGTTGAAGCTGTTATAGTTGCAAAGGGTGGGCCAACTCAATATTGAACCCTACGGACTAAGACTGGGATGCCATTAAAGTTCATGTGTGTGTAAAGGCAGGTGTCATTGTGCCTTGCATGCTGTGAGTTTGGCATAATATTTGTTCTATGCAAAGCCATAAATAGAGAATTTAAAATATAAATATATATTTATTTTTTTTGCATATGGATGCAGATTTTTTTGGCACACTCTGTATATTGCATGTTTATTTTACTTATGTATACAATACTGACATATTGAATACAGAATAAGGCCCCTTGACACCTGCAAGATTTGTGTGCATTTTAGGTGTGGTGCATTAAAAAAATACAGCTTGCTGCATCTTTGATGCGTTTTCATGAAAACACACATTATACAGTATGGCATTGCAATGCATTTTCCCAATCTTTTTTCTTAACCTTAAATAAGAACATGTGTGTTCCAGTGTGTTTTTTGATGCGTTTTACCACGTTCCAATACAGTCCAGTGCAGGAAAAATGCAGCATGTTCTACTTTTCTCTTCTGGAACGCACTGGAACTGCAAACACTGGTGAGAAACATGCCATTGAAAACCATATAACCTACTTTCCATGCGTTTCTGATGTAGAGAAAAAAACGCACTGGATTGCATGTGGTGTGAACTGGTCCTAAACATGCTTTTGACATTTGATTTTGGAACAACTTAACTTTATTGCAAGAAAAGAAAACCACATACACTGTTATGCCACGTACACACGATCGGACTTTCCGGCAGAATAGGTCAGACGGAATCATTCCGTCTGATATTCCGATCGTGTGTGGGGATAATCCGATCGTTTTTCTTTAAAAAAAATCAGACAGACCTAGAAATAGAACATGTTTCAAATCTTTCAGACGGAATCAGTTCCTATCGGGAAAACCGCTCATCTGTATGCTGGTCCGATGGACCAAATACGACGCAAGGGCAGCTATTGGCTACTGGCTATTGAACTTCCTTTTCTAGTCTCGTCGTACGTCATCACGTTCAAAACTAAAGGACTTTGGTTCGTTTGTGTGTGGGCAAGTCCATTCATTCGCAACTCCGTCGGAAGACTGTCAGACCTTTTTTGCCAGAAAGTCCGGTCGTGTGTATGCGGCATTAGAAATTTGTTCATTCAAGACAAAATTTTAGCCCTGCTCCTTTAAATTTTCTCATCACTGCAGACGATAACAAATGTCGATATGACCCCACTGAGGATTAGAAAATCAAGCAAACATTGTTAAAACAAAAACATTTTGAATGAAACCGATTAACCTACATATATTTTTTGAATATTTTAGAATAAAGGAGAAACCTTGAACGTACCCTCACACATGAAACACACCTACACCTCATGGAGATATTAGGGTGTATTTAGTAAAGGAGTAAGGCCGGCCCTAGATGGATCGAAATTCGACCAATTCAGCAGGAGCCAGACAAATTTCTATGCATCTATCGATAGGCTAATTGTCTTTTGATTAAGGCCCCTTTCACACGGTCGGACCGTTCAGATCCGCCTGTCAGTTTTGACGGCGGACCTGAACGGGCGCTCCATGTTAGTCTATGGAGCGCCGGATGTCAGCGGAGACATGTCCGCTGACATCCGACCCGGTCCGATCCGCCAAAAGCAGACGTATGGCTCTACGTCCAGATCCGTCGCTGGCCGATCGGATCGGGTGAGATCTGATGAAAACGGACACACTGTCCGTTTTCATCCGATCTCTCCATAGAGACCAGCGGCGCTCACAAGCCCCTCCCCTCTCAGTGAGCGGAGAGGGACTTGTCATCCGCCGGTTCAGCGGAGATCAACGGAGAGATCTCCCGCTGAGCCGGCGGACAGAGGCGGACTCCGTGGAAGCGGAGTCCGCCTCGTGTGAAAGGGGCCTGACTTCAGGACAACCAGCCTGTCAGGTTTTTCTTGTGCAATAACTGCCTGCGGCTATAGTGATCATTGTATTCTAACGGCGAGAATACACTTGGCACAACAGCACAGAGGGAAGGATTCCCCCCATCAACTTTGACTGTGTTAAGGGGGAATCAAGCAATTTTGTTTCCTTCAACCAGTGCTTGGAGAAAAGAAAATTGTATAACGTATGGCTAGCTTTAACCGATTCAGGTCCACCTTATAGCAGTTTTACTGCTACAGAGCGGCACCTGTGCACCAGATCACGTGTGTATATATATATATGGTATATAGATATATATATAGATATATATATCTATATATATATACATACATGATCTGACACTTCCGGGTAGGGGACAGGCATGCAAGCTGCTGGTGGCTCGCTTCCGCTGTGCGTACACATAACGCAAGCCGAATGGCAGGTGCACAGTACCCGATGTCCTTTGGCACTCGCCGAACATTAAAGAAAAATATTGTAAAAATATTGGGTCTGTGTTTTTTTGTTTATAGCACAAAAAAATAAAAAAACACAGAGGTGATCAAATATCACCAAAAGAAAGTTCTACTTGTGGGAAAAAAAGGAAATTTTTATTCAGGTACAGTGTTGCGCAATTGTCAGTTAACCACTTGCCTACTGTGCACTTAAACACCCTTCCTGCCCAGACCAATTTTCAGCTTTCATCGCTCGCGCACTTTCAGTGACAATTGCGCGGTCATGCAATGCTGTAACCAAATGAATTTTTTATCATTTTGTTCGCACAAATAGAGCTTTAGTTTGGTGGTATTTATTCGCGACTCCGTTTTTTATTTTTTGCGATATAAGCGAAAACATAGCGGAAATTTTGAAAAAAAACAATATTTTCTCCTTTCTTTTTTAAAAGAAATCCAATAAAATCAAATTTTGTCATAAATTTAAGCCAAAATGTATTCTGCTACATGTTTTTTGTAAAAAAAATTCCGTTAAGTGTATAATAATTGGTTCGCGTGATCACGGACATATGTACGCAAATGATCATGTAAAAGGGGTGTGCAGGTGATCACGGACATATGTGTGCAGATAATCATTGGCACATGTGATTTTAGTGGGACATATGTGAGGGACAGGTGTTTTTATTATTTAGGGACATGTGTGTTTTGGGGACATGTGTGTTTTGGGGACATGTGTGTTTTACTGTGGGGACATGTGTGTTTTACTGTGGGGACATGTGTGTTTTACTATGGGGGACGTGTGTTTTACTATGGGGGACCCTAGACTGGTGATCAGTGAGTAAAAAAACATCTCATACTCACTGATCACCAGCCGGCTGCAGCGATCCGCTCTCCTCTCCTCACCGACGACTTCCGTGTGAGGAGAGGAGGGCCGATTGCCTAGCAACCGGCTGTTTGTTTACATCACATGACAGCCGTGATTCGTCACGGCCGTCATGTGATCAGGAGGGCCAATCACCGTGCCCTCCTGCCGATTCGAGATGCGCCGTGTCCGGGTGACACGGCCGCATCGGGATCGCGCCGCTGCGCGGGCACGCGCGCGCGCGATCCCTCTACTTCTGAAGGACGTTCCTGAACGTCCTATCAGAAGTAGACGGCTCCCACCCGGCCGTATATCTACATTGGCCGGGTGGGAAGTGGTTAAAGTAACGCAGTGCCGTATTGCAAAAAAATGGTCTGATCATGAAGGAGGGGGGATCTTCGGGGGTCAAGTGGTTCAGGATGTTCAAACTGCAGGATAAATGTTGGTAAAAAAGGTAAACTGCACTAATTTATAATACCCAATCACGTGCAAATGAAACTAATAAAATTGTTTTTTTTACTAGCACATAATTGGGTAGTCAAAGTGAACATAGGTTCACCTTATTTACAGGCCCTATTTCTTTAATAAGTCAACGCCAATTCCCCTTTTTGGGAACTGAATCGTGCATATGACTGCAGCGAAGGAAGGGCTCTCCGTTGCTTTTCTAAGTCCCTTTTGTTACTGTACAACTATAGATAGTGGGCCCTCTGTGCCCATCATACACATCCCTCCTCCATCCAACCAAGGGCTTGACATTACCAGGAGAAGGAAAGGCAATGGCTCCGAATAGTTCCTTTAACCTGCACTGACCTATCGAATGACCTATCTAATGACCTGTGTAATTACTCTCCTAAAACTGTGGTTGGAAAACCTGAATTTCTGGTGACATCCAGGAAAACACAGCCCATGTGTCTTCCTTAAGGGATTAATTAGAAGTGTTTCTGTGAAGGAATGTTGATTATGTACGTCAGTAAGACAACAATAGGGGAGAATTATTGGTAGAAGAACTCAGAAGAGTTAGCTTGGAATTTTGGGAAAGGTAATTTCTAATGTAGATGTTATCATAACAGCATGGCTCCCTGATTTCGAGGGACTATCCCTGATTTGGGACTCTGTCCCTCTTTCCTCCTCATTTGTCCCTCATTTTGGTCTGATCTATATAGTTAAATATAAAATGCAATATTTATGTTTCAAAAAGTGTTTTTCAGTGCTAAACCTTTCATCCAATTTCTAAATTGGTGCATTTGTAAATGTCGAAAGCCAGTATAAAGGAATAGTAGTGGTTAAAAAAAAAAGCACTTGTGGGTATAACTAATCTTTTTTTACCTATATATATAATTCTCCTATAAAAGAGCGTGTCAGGGGGTGTGTCCTATGCCTATACACTTTTGCTAATAGGTGTCCCTTGTTCCCATCTCAAAAAGTTGGGAGGTACTGTATGTAATAATGAAGTTGTCAGTTTATAAATCAGACCTAAGCAAAGACCACTTCCATACCGGGCCTATTCTGGCTCTCCTCTCCTACATGTAAAAATCATAATTTTTTTGCTAGAAAAATTACTCAGAACCCCCAAACATTATATATTTTTTTTAGCAGACACCCTAGGGAATAAAATGGCTGCCATTGCAACTTTTTATCTCGCACGGTATTTGCACAACAATTTTTCAAACGTGTTTTTTTTGGAAACAAAAATGTTTCATGATTTAAAAAAAAAAAAACAGTAAAGTTAGCCCAATTTTTTTATATAATATGAAAGATGATGTTACGCAGAGTAAATAGATACCAAACATGTCACGCTATTGCAAAATCCAGATACACCACATCTACAGGCCTTCCTTTATCTCGATGGCAACTCACTTCCTCATAGAAGGTTAATAGATTGGTTTGGCAAGAACAATTCTTCATGAATCCATGCTGATTACTGCTAATGATACCGTTCTCATTACTAAAATCTTGTATATAGTCCCTTATCATCCCCTCTAAAGCCCCATACACACGGTCGGATTTTCCGATGGATTCTGTCCTATCGGACAATGTTGTCGGAAATTCCGACCGTGTGTAGGCGCCATCGGACAGTTTCCATCGGATTGTCCGACGGACAAAGTTCTATCTCCTGCTCTATAAATATTCCGACAACAAAGTCCGATCATACCAATTCCGATCGTGTGTAGCGAATTCCGACGGACAAAGTGCCACGCATGCTCAGATCACATTACAAGACCAAAGCTATTGGCTACTAGCCTCTACGTAGTCCCGTCGTAGGCAACAAACGTCACCACGTTCAGAATGATCGGATTTTCTGACAACTTTGTCCGACCGTGTGTATGCAACACCAGTGTCGGACTAAATCCGTCAGACCAAATCCGATGGATTTGGTGGTCGGATTTTCCGACCGTGTGTATGGGGCTTTAGAGGTTGCATACATACATACATCAATTCTGCCTATCAGTGCCACTTATCAGTGCTTATCAATGCCGCCTATCAGTGCCCACAAGTGCTGCCTATCAGTGCCCATCAATACTGCCTATCAGTGCCCATCAGTGCTGCCTATCAGTGCTCATCAATGACCCCTATCAGTGCCGCCTATTAGTGCTCATCAATGCTGCCTATCAGTGCCCATCAGTGCTGCCAATCAGTGCCCTCTATCAGTGCCCATCAATGCCCCCTATCAGTGCCTATCTTTGCCGCTTATCAGTGCTCATGAATGCCGCCTATCAGTGCCCATCAATGCCGTCTATCAGTGTCCATCAATGCCGTCTATCAGTACCCATCAATTCCACCTATCAGTGCCCATCAATGCCGTCAATCAGTGCTCATCAATGCCGTCTATCAGTGTCCATCAATGCCGTCTAACAGTGCTGAGAGCGTCTACCTTCCAGGCCCCCCCCCCCTCCCACACGTATGGGAGAGGAGAGAGTTGCCAATCTGCTCCTTCTCCTTCTGTGTGTGTACCGAGGGAACTGTGAATGATCAAATTCAAACCTGCGGTACACACACAGGAGGAGCAGATGGGCAGCTCTCTCCTCTCCCATTCATGCGGGGGGGCTGTTAGTGCAGTCTATGAGCCATATGAGAGCACTCTCAGCTCAGAATCCTGCAGCAAGCAACCCCGCTGGGGCCCCCTCACAGTGGAGGAATGCTGGTGCCTTATCCCCCCTTCACAGCTCTTACCCACTCGGTGACCCGTCCTGGATCCTGGCAACAGTGATGTCTTACTCCGAACTGGGATGGTCAGACAGAGCAGAGCATAGCTTGGCGTGACGTCAAGGTGAGCAGAAGCTTGCTTAGTGTGGATCTGGAAGAGAGGGGCCCGGGAGCAGCAGAGGGAAGCTGGATAGGAGAGGCGGCATATAGCGGAACTGATCCCGCCTCCTGCAGCTGCTGAATGCCAGCTGGAGGGAAAGGAGAAGAGGGCTGCAGGAGGAGGGGATAGGTTCCAGTATATGTTGCCTCTCCTATCTAACTGTACAGGGGGGCCTCGCGAGCCCTCCTGGATCATGGGGCTGGGTTGCAAGTGTGACCCTTGCGACCGCTGTAGTTACGCCCTGGTTCAGAGCTGTAATTTGTATGGATCTGTATGCAACAGTATGGTATGCTTTTGGGCCCATTGCTCTGTTTCTGTCCATGCATTTAGAAAACGTTGTGTTTACAGTCGGCATGTGTTTAAGCATGAGAACAGACATTAGACAGCTTATGGACAGCTTATGGACCCATTGCGCTGCGCAGTGGTGTATTTTGGTTTTGTGCTGCGCTA